>CM076578.1:160879212-161337378 GCA_034641835.2 Pinus albicaulis | reverse complement strand
AGTAAAACTCTTGAGGGAAAAATGATGAGGGAGGTTAATGAATTTGACTTTGCTTGCTGTGATTTTCCAGTGTATTTTCTGCTTTAGTACTTGTGATGAAAGTAAATGATTTAACCAACATGTAGCAGCACCATTCATCAGATAACACTTTGCAGCACCATCTACCTACCCTATCTACTTAACACTACCATTTTCTCTTCTTTATTAGGGTGCATTTAGACTTGCAAACCCTGATCAATCTTTTTCCTTTTTACATGATAGATCTATCTATTTCTACCCTTATTACATCCAAAGGCTCAGATTAAGCTGTTGAGCACCTTTTATTTACTCTACCTATCTACTTATCTGCCAAGATTAAACTGTTTGGCTAGATATTTATTCTCTAATCTATAACATGAAATTGAAATATGACTAAGCCAAGTTTAAACAGTTTGACTTATTCATGAATTGTGGCAAAGGTTTGACAAGCTGCACACAATTGCTTTATTATAAAAGATGAAATAGTAGTGGCATTTGAATTTGCACACTTTCCTTGGTCTATTTTTTGCTTGGGGTTCATTTCTTTCACTTTTTTGACCATTTTATTATTTTTACCCTTTGATTTTTTCTTTTAGGGTATACCCTCTTTACATTTTTTAAATTTTTTGATTTTTTGGTTTTTCAAGAATATGGAACACCTTTATTCAAGAAAAAGGTTTGAACATATTCCATAGTTCAATCAAGACAATCATGAAAAAGGACACCTATTGGTATAGGAGTCTAACACTGGCTCCACTTGGGGATGGATTTTCCTTGTGGAAAGTCAAGAACAACAGATCAGATGCCTAAACATGTCTTCAAACTGAACTATGTAATCTCCTTCTTCTGGTAGCTTTATTGTACATATGATAGTGAAACTTTTGAACCTTAGGGCCTTCACTTCGGGCTTCAACTTCAAGAAGTCACCATCCAATTAAAACTGATGCATTAGCTGTGGCTGAAAATATTGAATTGAATATAGTCCTTTTTCTGCAACCTGAAATCTAATCTTGAAACTTAAAACAACACACAAAAATTTTCAAACCAACTTAATGAAAAACTAGTTGTAAATTGAAAACTAAAAAAAATGCTCAAAATTCTGAGATTATTAGCACTCATCTACCTACTCAATCTACTGTTCAACTGTTAGTTAGGTAAAATGAAATAGCCAATGCAACCATTCAAGCATTATGTACTTTGATAGATTTTGTTGCATTTTCTTGTTGATTATCAAAGTTCTACTTCTGCAACCTATTAGAAACTTGTCAACAAATGAGAGGATAAGGAAACATTTGATTTCCTTTGTTGACTCTATAAACTGTACAAAAGGATCTTCCAAAATATATACACTGATGTTTAACTGATCTGAACAACTGTACATCTGTTCTGGATGGCCTCCATACCATGAATATGAAATGTTATTTCCATCTTTATCTCCCTGTAAACTTTCAGATAAGATTTGTGATGATATTCCTACTGATTGTAATGTTTGAGTGTTGAATCCTTTATCATCTTGATTCTGAAAATCATAGTTAGTTAATAGAGGAATGCTTTTAATGCCTTCAATATTCAACATATCTGCTATTGGATCCTGAAAATCTTGGGAAAATTGTTGGAACCTATGACATATAAAATTCCATGGGACTTCATAAACTTCAACAAGTTTCCCATTATTTTCTTTAAATATGTTATACCACATTTCCTTTAAAAGCTGAAATGGTTCAAAAAATAGTGGTATGGAACTTTCTTGTGTCATTTGATCATTTATTTCAATGGGAACTGATAACTGCAATTGTGAAACTGAAAAATCTTGATTAATAGTTTCATTATCTTCTTTGTTATCAATCACAATTCCTAAAGATTGCTGATTATTGATGGCATGATAGTTTTCTCTAATGAACTGAAATGAAGCAAAACAAAGAGGTAAAGAATCTTCACTTATTTCCACATTTTCTGCTCTTCCTTCCTCACTCTCATGGATGATCTGTATTGGCTGATCACTGTCTTCAATCTGCTGAAACTGCATTTCTTCATCCTCCAAACTAGTTTTTGATATCTCTGTAAAGTTAGCTTGACTTTGGAGAACATAACTATCATCATAATGATCATACTTAGGCAAATCATCAAAATAAGGAATGTCATCAAACATACACATTAGAAAAACAGATTCCTCTTCCTCATATTGATTTGTAAATTCATTTTCTGATTTATGATAATTTGAATTAAGAGGAATTTGTTCATGGCTATCAACCTCTTCTATTTCTTCATGATGATTTTGAATAAAAAATTCTTCTTTCATAGTGATCTCCTGTGTTAATTCATCTAGTTTTCTTACCAAAAGGTTGAGTTTTACCTCTGCAATGTTTTTCCTTTCCTCTTCTTCTACTTTCAACTTTTTCTGTTTGATTTGGAGATTAACTTCCACATCAACTGCAATATTTTGCATCTGTACAAGTGTTTTTGGATTTCTTTCTCTTAACCGAAATTCTATTTCTGAATCAAAGGCACTTGGATAATGCAAGAGAGCTGAATCATGAGGAGGTCTAATATTTTCTGACATTGAATAATAAACTTGATTAAATCTGTCAGAAAATTGTTGTATTGTTTCATTTGGATGTCTTTTTAATTGATTATATTCTTCCATGATCACAAAATGATTAACTTTGATTATCCATCTATCAAGGAAAAGTTTGATAAACTGTTGAAAATTTGAGATGCTAGCATTAGGCAGATTTTTGAACCAACTCTTTATTCTATTTTGCAAAGAAAGAGCAAAAATTCTGATTTTAACATCATCTTCATCAATCTCAAATAAATCCAAATAATTTTCAAAACCTTGAATATGTTTTTGGGCCGTGATACCATTTTCTCCATCAAATCTAGGAAGATACTTGTAGTATTTTTCAGGAAAATCATGGAGTAAAGGAGGTAGAATAAGGGGCTTATATCTATCTGGAACTTTATATGGTACAGGGATATGTACAGGGATTGTAAGATCAGTTTTGATTATTTGAGGCTTCTTAATTGGAAAATGATCATCATTAGATTCATAAGAAAACTGCTCAAAGAGATTAGGAGAATTATTACTTACAATCTTCAAAGGAAAATAACTAAAAAATAATCTAAGATCTTCTATAAAATACAATATATATTGAAAAAATTTCTTAATGAAAAAGAACATAATGTCTTGGATTAAGATCCAAGTTGAAAGCCTGATCTTTCCATATTGTCCTTTGAGGTTCATTCCTCCAGTGGAGTCTTGATTATGAAATGGATTTGGAGTCGCCAGGTGGATGATTTTAACCTTTGTGTGTCTGATCCCTGTCCACCATCATAGATCAGATCTAAACCTGTAAAACAATTTTGAAGAAAAAGTTAGTTCTTCAAGAACCCAAACGTTGAGTATTTTATGATTTTTTTTTTTTTTTTATGAATTTTCAAAACAACTTCTATGATTTCTTTAAGAAATTTAAGATTTTTAATTAAAATTTTCTCAAAGATTTATTGAACTAGAGAGTCTGATTGAATGTTTTGAATCCAAAGTTCAGTTTATAAGCTAAACCAGAGATAGACTGAAACAACGTTTGTTTACTATGCAATTGCAGAGCAAAAGCATTTCAAAGGCTACCTGGCTGATCTTCAGACTCTGTCTATAGCTTATAAATCAAACAATAGTATCAATAAAATGATTCAGGTCCCCAGTATGGTCGCCACTATGTTATCACTCGGGTTTTCCTAGAAGTTGTGTAAGAGGAAAGTATACCCGAGGTAACCACAAACCAACCTTTTAGATGCAGAATCTAGCCAATCTGCATCCAGAGAGGGCTCTCTCTTTATGATTTATCTTTGTTTTTGAATGATTTTAGGCTAGTTATAGATTCAAAGTTTGTTTTGGGAAATTGGTGGAATCCACAAACTAAGGGCCAGGTTGAGGGCTTTCAGTCCATTGGGCTATGGAGTCTAAGGATGGCTTTACTGGATTTCTTTTCTGAACACAAGATGGTATTACAGGGCAAGATAGCTAGGCAGAGAACAATCCTTAAAATTTAAAGTGGATGGATGGTCTTGAAGGGATGAAAGGCAACTAAGAATCTTTCACCATATTCAAGAGGAAGAAGAGAAATGATTACAAGCAAAGAGCAATGAAGGATTCTTTGTTACAGTAATCAACAATATTGAATCAGCCAAACATGAGCAATTAAGAATTCATGCTTATAACTAATCCAGAAGAAAACATCGAGAATAATCACATTTGAAAACAGAGTACAATTAAGCAAATTCTGTTTCAATCCTTTATGTAAACTATTCAGAAACGGATATGATGATAGCATAAACTAATATAGAATTTAAACACAAGGGTTGGAAAACTTATTGAACTGAAGTCCAACACATGAATCCTGCAACAAGTCCAGTGCTTCAAAACGTCATCCAGTAAGCCACAAGTAAATTTGTCCAAAATCTTTTTATTCCGAAAACCTCAATGTTACAGCAGAGTAATAGAATCCACCCCTCATGCTTCCAAGAGTGGAGTATTTATACAAATTCTAAACTAAAATATCTTGAAACAAATATCAAAATTGGTTCACAAATCTCTCCAACTATTTACATAAATAGAACTAAAGTAAAGGACACTCAAACTATTTGGCACTATTTTTGATGGATAGGTGATGACAAAGAGGATAATTCGAATTTGATCCAAATCTTATTTGATGATGAGTTGATGATGAGGCATCCAAGTCACTAACTGCTTCCTTTCTTTGTGCAATCTGCTCCAACAATTCTGCAAACTTGGGGTCCAATGATATATTCGTATTTCTCAATCCGTAATAGATATGTAAAAAGTGAAAGAGGTTATTGTGGATAAATATGTTGGTGAGATAAACCTCTTTCACTTTCCTAAAATTCCTCTCCAACTGTGCATAATATTCTCTGTAAAAAATGTGTGTAAAACAGAGTTTTACAGAGTCTGAAAAATGGCCTGTAAAGATGCGCATGTATCTCTCATTATAAAACCACTGTGAAAAAACTGAGATAGGTTTTTGTAGATGGGTCTCTTAGGAACAAAAACCTCCTTCAGTTTTGTAAAATGTATTTCTAATTGGCCACAATATTCTCTGCCAAATGATGACTTGACTGTAATTTTCTGCAAAAAGTGCTTTCCAACTTTGTTTAATATTTCCAAAACCATAATAGCTGTTAGAAAAGTGAGAGAGGTTTTTGTAGATGGTACTCTTAATCAAATAAACCTCCTTCAGTTTTTCAAAATTCATCTTGGATTGATCACAATAGTTTCTGCAAAACTATGACTAAAACATGCAATTTCTGCAAAAATGTTCCTTCTTGTTGTGTTTTTCATCTTTTTACTTTTTTGCTCTTTTGACTGTTTTACTCTCACTTTTAGAAAAAATTCACTATTGGTGAAATTTATTTTCATCTCTTTTTACCATTTTACTGCCTCTGTAATTACTTTTACTGTTTTACCTTTGACTGCTCTGTAACTTCATTTTAACTTGCACTATGACTTTTACCTGATACACTTTAACCACTGATACTCTTTAACTGTTATGCTTTTCCTATCCCTGTAATTTCTCATTTCACTTTTACCATTCACTGGGAACATTTCGTCATTCTAATCCCTCTCTGACTTTGTATACAAACTGTTTGTTGAATGAAGATATTGAATTAAAATCTGAGAATTTGGAGTAAACAATTTTGTCAACTAGTATTGAAATTGTTGGTCCAAATCCATATTCTGATGGTAACCTGCTAAAATCAAACAGTTTGTTAATGAAATCCAGGTCTCTATGAGGAGCGTTCAATGGGGCAAAGTTTAAAGCCACAGGAGCTTCCATTTTGGTTCTTGTGGATTCAAAATGGAAATTTGGCTAATGGTGAGGAATTGAGTAAATTCACGGGAGAAACAGGTCAATTTGCAGGTTCGGGGGGAACAATTTTCAGTCGTAAAACTCAGGGAATGATCTTAGGACTAAGATTTAAACACTGATTTCAGTGAAAAACAAGGAAAACAGAGTTTCGTTTGAAGTTCGGGGCGTAATAGGATAAATACCTGCTTTTAGCCGGAAACTGGTTCTTTAACAGGTAACAGGCAATGGCGGGACTGTTCTTCAACACGGGCGCAGCGGAATCTTGGAGTAAATTGGTCAATTGCAGCGGAAATTTTGAAAATCGCAGCGGGAGCAACGTTCTTCTCAGAATAATGAAAATGACTAAAAAACACGAAAAATGGCTTATTTACAAGTTAAAAGGGTTTTTTGTTTTTTTCGAGGTGTGACGTCATGGTAGTACGGGATGACGTGTGCAGAGTCGGGCGGTAAGTGGTAAGCGGGAATTCCCCGCACCGCTTTTGGTCGAGGGCGGTATTAATCGCGGGGGGAGCGATTCCACAGAGCAGTTGCCACGTGGAAGTCTGACTTTTCAAAAACCGCCCATCCCCCGCTGGTTAACATGCTGGCAAGGGATGGGCAGCGGGATTAACAATAACCGTTGATCATCAAATGAGCGATCCAACGGCTGAAGGGATGGGGAACATGCGGAGGTTTGATAGGTGGGCCCGTCGGGTTTTAAAGGGTTTTAATGCGTAATCTAATCACCCCGGGGAAAAGTTAATAGGCGGAGAAGGTTGTTAATTAGTCCGAATGACTAATTAATCCCAGGTACATAATGAAATGGGTTGCGGCGGAGTTGGCTAGGTGGAATGCCACGTGGACGGACCACGGTGGCACAAGACTTTTTGCAAAGTTTATTGATATGTTTTGGTATTAAACATAATTATCGTATGTCCAAAGTTTTTGTATATATTTTTATTATATGATGAATGAATTAATACAATTAATTCATCATAGGGGCGGGATTTATGTATAATGCTATAGTTTTAACCAAAGGGCTTATAAAGCGGGGTGTTTATTTTTAATGTGCGGGAATATATACTTTGGTAAACATTATAATAAATGGGTTTTGGGGATATTTATAGAAAATGGAGTTATATACTTAGGAAAAGGGATTTCACTAGGGATTTAATATAGTAGAATTAAATGTTAATATGGAAAAGGACAAGGAAAATCAAAACATCTTTGTACATCTAAGAAAGTGATAACTTGTGAAGTAAATCGCAACATTTTATCTTCAACACTTAAACTTAGAATAACAAGTTATTTTGAGGAATTTTTATGGAATATTGCATCAGTTTCCTAAGTAAAATAGGATTTTACTTAGGGACAAATTGAAGGTGAATAATTATAATGATGAATTATCACAAGCACTTAGGTCTTTTTGATCATTAGGCCGAGGGTCCGGTCCCTCCAGAAGTCAAGGAAATGCCTTGAGCCCCTTTGATCTCAAATTACCTTAGTACTTTTGGGGGAAATTAGTAAAACTCTTGAGGGAAAAATGATGAGGGAGGTTAATGAATTTGACTTTTCTTGATGTGATTTTCCAGTGTATTTCCTGCTTCAGTACTTGTGATGAAAGTAAATGATTAACCAACATGTAGCAGCACCATTCATCAGATAACACTTTGCAGCACCATCTACCTACCCTATCTACTTAACACTACCATTTTTTCTTCTTTATTAGGGTGCATTTAGACTTGCAAACCCTGATCAATCTTTTCTTTTTACATGATGAATCTATCTATTTCTACCCTTATTACATCCAAGGGCTCAGATTAAACTGCTGAGCACCTTTTATTCACTCTACCTAGCTACTTATCTGCCAAGATTAAACTGTTTGGCTAGATATTTATTCTCTAATCTATAACATGAAATTGAAATATGACTAAGCCAAGTTTAAACAGTTTGACTTATTCATGAATTGTGGCAAAGGTTTGACAAGCTGCACACAATTTCTTTATTATAAAAGATGAAATAGTAGTGGCATTTGAATTTGCACACTTTCCTTGGTCTATTTTTTGCTTGGGGTTCATTTCTTTCACTTTTTTGACCATTTTATTATTTTTACCCTTTGATTTTTCTTTTAGGGTATACCCTCTTTACATTTTTAAAATTTTTTGATTTTTTGGTTTTTCAAGAATATGGAACACCTTTGCTCAAGAAAAAGGTTTGAACATATTCCATAGTTCAATCAAGACAATCATGAAAAATGACACCTATTGGTATAGGAGTCTAACACCCATCGGGATATGACTAGCATCTCGTTGTTCCTTTGCTTCTTGAGCCCGATTTCCCCCTTCATATTTAATTTCTATAGGCTCTTCTTCTCTTGTGATACCTCTTTGTCTTCTCCTTCTTCAAAACCCCAGGGAGAGGTATCGCGTCAATTGGCCATGTTTGTGACAATGATGGCACCAGAAAAGAAGTTCCTCATAATCAATCAACTATGAGTGAGTATACCCTTGAAGGTGCAAATCAATTTTTTCTGCTAGACCCTCTCTTGGATCTAGCTTTACCAAGATTCAAGCCACTATCCTAGTTTTGGTTTCCTTAAAATACATTTTTTCTTCAAGAAAGAGACCCAACTTGTTTCTCTTTTTGCATCAAAGAGAGGAGTCCATTTTCTGAACATAATTATGAGGGGCTGAAATGCCAATTGGTCTCAAGAACCGATTCAAGCACTTCGTGTTTGATTAATTTGACCATGAACCACCCCCGAGCTAAGATTACCACTTTTGACTCATTTTCCAGTGCCCCCTTCCAAGCCTTTGATATCTAGTCAATGATGTAGCTTTCCGAATAGAAACTTTCCTTTGCTCTCCCAACAATGATAAATTTGGAAGCTTCCATTGCACCGTCAATTTGGATGTCAACTCCGAGAAATAGATAAGGGTTTTCCAATTTTTCTTAATGCTTTTACCTTTCTTCCTCTTCAAGCCCAAGGACTGGGAATTTCCTTTCGTTGGTATTTATGTATGGTTCTGTAATGCATGTGATTGTGCACTGGCTTTGATTAAATCTTCTTGTTGATGATCTTCTATCAAGGTATTTTGTCTTGTTACCTCCCAAAACTCTACATATTTTCATTCATTCTCTAGTCGAAGCCTAGAAACCACCACTGAGGCCCCCAAGAGGCTGACCTCCTGCACTCTTCCATTCTCCTTGCCTTCGATTACTTGGATGGTGTCTCCTCCCTGTACCTCCTTTGTCGCTCCAATGATTCCTTGTAACTCTCCGACCTTCTACGCCAGACGACCACCCAAAATTTCTTTCCCTAAAAATATCTTTTAACTGTCTTTTGGTTGGGGATCCGTTATCTGTGTCTCTCCCTTTCTCTGAGCAGTTTTAACAGTGTGGGTTTTAATGCCTCTTTGGGTCATTTCCTTGTCCTTTTCAGGCAAATCCATGGACAAACGGGTTTTTAACCCCTTGTTCCCCTAGAGACCACAACTCTTCACAATATCATTTAAACCTCCCGTCAACCTTGCAATCTCAGGAATTTCCATTGGGTTTGTGGGTCTTACCTAAATTTATATCATTGCCCAGAGAGGTCGATCCACTTTTTTTGTTGAAGATGCATGTCCTTCCTATTGACCCTTGTCAGTTTCCCATATAAATGTTGTGGCGAGGTTAATATTTCCTTCCTCCATAAAACCTAATCCACCTTCTGTTAACTGCTCCTACCCAAAGAAAACCATTTTTCTAGCTAGGGATCTAGTTGGAAACCTAACCTTGTCTAGATTCTACTGAGTCAGCTCAAGACCCCAAACCGTTAAGATGTCTTCCAACTCAGGTTCTAGATCGACAAAGTCTAAAATGTGATAGTGGTGATGTGGTTACGACTCCTTATTGCTACTCTAAAGTTCCTCCAGCTGCTACCAGTGTGAAACGATCCCCAAAATCATATGTCTGTCATTTTTTTACCAGGTGTTGACAGGGATCTGACACCTGAGATCATCTGTGTAGTTAGAAATTCCATCTTGCAGAAAACCCTAGGGGCTCAGTTCTTGAAACCCTAGGATCAATTCGTTCCCCCCCCCCCCCCCTCCGACCAAAAATACTCAGTGTGTATAGATTTAGTTAATATCACATTAAAAAACATTCACCGGCTCAATTGTATTCAAATAACACACTCATTTAGAGGATAAATTCCATGTTAATTCTTGACTCTCACACAAATCAAAATTCTTCAAGCATCATTCATGTATATAATTCATATACATAAGGTATGAAACTTCATTCCACTAATCAAATTATGCACATGCATCTATATCTACTTAAAAATTCTCTCTTGTTCCTCTCTTGGCTTGTTACACTTTCATTTTTCCATTCGTAATATCACAACGTTTTCCAAATGTCAAAAAAAAAATCAAATTCGTCGAATTTCAAAACTTAAGGTTGAAGTTTGTTGAACCTTGTGACATAGATCCACGCTCATTTACATGCTTCCTTTTTCTTGAGACTCTAATGGTCGCAATAACAATTGTTTTATTTCATCAATGGGTTGAATAGAGTGGCTTAAAATATTAAACAAAGGCAATCTCAGAAGCATTGTTGAATTAGAAGTAGCGCATTCTTTGTAATTTGGTCTCTCAATGACTCCACTGAAACTCGTAAACTTTAGTACTTATGAATGTAAAAGGATAACTAAATCTTAATTCTTTGATTGGAGGAATTCGACTGTGGCAACCAAGAAGTTATTTTTGATTGTCCTAGGCATTCACATGAATGGCATTGCCTTTGTTATCTAGAAGATTCCCAATATTCAATTTCTACATGTTTGGTAGGTATGATTCAGTGTTGGATTTGCATATGAGATTAGGTTCAATATTTCATATATTAGTCTTTGTGTTTGATATGTTGCAACATGTACATGTATATAAATATATCGTCTCCAAGGAAGTATACAAAATAAGATATTGTTGCCTCAATATTGCTTTTGTTAAAGCTAAACATAATATTTTCTATCTCTTTTGGTGTCTCTCCTTTTTTCTTTTCCTTTTCTTTTCATTGTGTTGTGTTTCCTCCTAAATTATTGGCTTTTCTCCTCCTCTTTTACGATTAGTTGTTTCCCCCCATCGTATTCCTATTTCCTAGTATGGGTTTCGTGTTGTTGTTCCTTTTCTCTTTTCTAACAAGTATACAAAATAGTTTATTGTCACCATTCTCTCATTTTTGTCAAGCTATGTTATTGTTACCGCCTCTTCTTTTTCTTTTTCTCTTCACTATGTTTACTCAGTGGATGATAAGGAAACAATGAACTTGTTTTTATTATTCCATGATATTGTTCATAAATCAAGCTAAAATGCATATCCAAAAGTTGATTTCCAATTTCCAGTACAATCAACCCAATCTAAACCAGTAAACATTGTTAGACACAAGTTTCCTCCCATAGCGTATTCAATGCCAAAAATTAAAATTCAAAGTCCCTTTAATGTATCTTAGGATCTGTTCAACCACTTCCAGTATCTCATGGTAGAGATGTGAACCTTGAAACCAAGTGCATTGCATAGGCTATCAAGTAAATCAGGTAATTTTATATTTTTGAGTGAATTTCTCACACCTCAAGGTTTCAATTTCTTGCATAGGTGTTCTTAAGCATTGCCGAGTAAATTTATTCTTCCTTATTTAAATTGAAATCCATTGGGTATAGTTACAATTTCCTATACCTGCACGTAGGATGGTCGTACACAACTTGTATACCTCACTTTCACTTAGTTTTTTCAGCTTCCATTAGGGAATGAAAATTGTTTCAGGGGCTTCCATTAGTCATTGAATGATTTATTTAATCTTTAAGCATTAAAATTATTTGCTAGGATGAATTTTCAATTGTTGGGTCGAAGTTCTATAACTAAGCCATATTTTCCATAGTGCTAGACGTTTTCTATGTACCTAGGCTAAGTGTAAATCATATTGGATGTTTTACTTCTATCCTAGACATTTTCACAGCCTCCTGTATATTTTATATCATGTTTGAGCATTTTATTTTGAGCCTAGATGATTTCATATACCCATCGGTGATTTATTCCTTGCCCTGTGACTTCCCTCGCTAATTGGGAAATTATATACCCATGGGCGATTTATTCCTTGCCCTATGATTGCCCTGTTGTTGTTGAGACATTTCTCTCACTCATTTAGTTGTGTTACTTTTTTCTTCCTTGAGCAACAATCAATGGATATCTCAGTGTCTGGGTCACGCATCATTAGTGCTTGTGAAAGACATCTAAGTATTGATATTGTAGGCACATTTGGATACATTCCTACTGAATATGGGAAGAGTTGTAGATCCACCACTAGAGGGGATGCCTACAGTCTTGGAATGATACTACTTAAACTTCTTACTGGAAAGGAGCCAACAGGACTAGAATATAGATGGTGGAAATTTAGTGTCCTGGGTCCATCAAATGATCAAAAGAGGCCAACCAAATGAGACCCTAGATCTTATGATTTTCAATGGAACATCCAAGAAAAATATGCTCAATTTTTTATAGGTGGAAACAATGTGAACTTCTGATGACCTTGTAAATCATCCTACAATGTTACAAGTTGTCAAGTTCTTGAAAGGCACAGAAGAATGTTTATAGAAATGAACAAAATTGATTTTGTTTATAATTTTTATATTGATATGAATTTATGCAGGAACGCAACAGAATACAAATATAAACATGGACACGGAGATGCAACATAAATATATATTCATTTCATTAATATCGAAGACTCAAATATTCTTACATACATAATGGAAATAAACTACCTCCAGCAATGGTAACTTATCTCTGAGAAGAGATGTGGCGGATACATGCCTCTGAACTGTGTTACAATGAGGCTCGAAGGCCTATTTATTACTGAGAAACAATGGAAAAACCTAAACATCCAAAAATCTAACCCTAGTAGATGAAGTGCAAAAATTATGGGCCCCATTTGGGTAAATTAGTACAGCAACTTCTCGGGGACATTATTTTGGCATACGATCTTCCTTTGACGTGCAAAATACCTTGTTAGAAATATCTATCCGAGGAATAAAAATTTCGAGTGGCCAAAATTAATTGAAAACCCATGTTGGCCCTGGTTTTACAAAAAAAAATGTCGTTTAGGGACTCAAAATGGCTACAGAAGGACCTGAAAAACTACCAAAAATAGTAAATTGTGCTATAATTAAGGAAACTGAAAAACTAAAAGAAACAATGGTGGGGGTCCAAGTGGAATAGGAGGGTGGCCACCAATATCCAGTTGGATCATATATTTTGTATTTATTGGTGTCCAATGGCTGTACAAGCATAATTTTGACTCTTGATCTTATTCCTTGTTTGGGAATGGCTTATTTTTTTCTAGAAACTTAGAAGCAAGATCAATTATTGCTTCATTGGACTTCTTAGTGATATTGGGACTTCACTGGACTTCTTTATGTTTGTGATTTTTTATAATATGCTCAAAGGAATAGTTAACATAATTATGTGTTTGAGTTCTCTTGCAATCTACCCAACCTAGATTTTATGTCTATGAAAGGATGTATTTCAATTAAGCGAGTTATATTACAAAATACATTGTCCAAAATTCAGTTGTACTTGTTATTTCATTTATTGTGAATAATGGTCCTTTAGACCATTTAAATTAGGCATGCTCTGTTATTTGAAGCTAGTCCTAGTAACGTTTGTTTATGATATGGGGACAAGAAGCATAATTGAAAACACACTTCACTCCATAGTCCTCTATTGTATATAAATTGTCAATAACCCTTTGAAATCATATTAGAAACGTTCAATTTGTGGTGCAATCTATGACACACACTTAAGGCAATGCTCTCTGCTCCCAATAGCGACAATAATGATTGAACTTTGTCAAGTGCTCATTTTTAAGATGGATTGGAGTTGGTTTCTAGTTTTATGGAGAAACATAGTGGTGGTGTCATAGCTGGGGAGATCCTCTCAAAAATTTTATTTCAAATCTTCCAGACTTAAAATCCTTGAAATTTCAGGTTGATTATGCGGCTGTTTGGTTCTTAGTGGGTGTTATTATATTTATTATATATAATAGTAGCTAAGCATATTGGAAATGTTTAATGTAATTATATAAAACAATATTTTCAGAGTGAGATAAAGCTGGTGTGTGTGTGTGTGTGTGTGTTGAGATAAATGTAGTAAGGGTTTTTTAAACAAAATGATTGTTAAATGATTACCACTGTTACCACAAATAATTTGAAAGAAATAGGATTAGTTGCCAATGAGTGTAAGTCAATAGAGGCCTTAAGAAGTATAATGCATTCTTATTAGCAATTAATAGAATGGATTAGGAATAGATAACTGATTTTTCCAATTTTATATCACTGAAAAACATGTTGAGGATTAAGAAATAGATAAATGCCTACTTGTCTAATATGATTTTATTGTTATGTTATTTTCCAGGTCTTCTAAGTGTAGATAATGGTGGAAAAGTGGAATTTAGGCATTTAAGTGTCCTTCTTTCCAAATCCAGGTCAAGCAATTGTGAAATGTGTCCTTCATAATAGGGAAACAAATCATCTGCTCCATAGAAAGAGAGAAGTGGCTGAAAGGAAAAAAATAAATGAAGCATACTATATTCCCCTTTTTGATGGGCTAAAATAGGTGAAAAAACATGTTGTCAATAATATTGCAGTCTTCTCCAACTAAGAGCTAATATGTAATCAAATGAAAGGCATCTATCAAGTTCAAAAAGACAATTTAAAACCCATTTACAAAGAAGCAATAATTTGGAGTTATCAACTTCAATTTGTTACTATTTATTACTTTGCATACATTTAAAGGATGCCCACTGATATGATGTTTAGAGCATTATCAAGTGCATATGAAGATGTCAAAAATGACATAGGGTCACCATCCACTGCAACAAAAATCATTGATCAACATCAAGATAGGTCCCCACTATACAAATACGTTATCATTTTTCTTTGGTTTATCATGGCATGGTAACCTGTTAATGCACTATTTTTATCCAACTTGCAATGATTGGGGTTTTCTATTGGGCGACAAGTTTATGGAAAATTGTAGCATAATCCATGTCTATGGACAAATGTAACATAATCCATGTATATGGACAGATGTAATTTGAGAGAATTAATTGGTACATAGTCTTATGATTGCCATAAAAACATTATGGTGTTGTATAACTAAGTTTTATCTTTTATATTTTTGGCAGAAAACTTGCGAAATATTTTTAAATTCAAATCATTATTTTTTATTCTTTAAAATAGGTTTTTGACTATATGGACTTAACATCTTGAAAATCCATATACATTTTAATCATAAATCTTGAAAAATGCAAAGACATTTTAATCTTGGAGAGTTCACTCTAATCCCTGAGGCACTCTAATCTTGAAGAGTTCACAAGATAAAATTGTGATTCTAAGAAATCCTTACCAAATTCTAGGAAAATTCCCGAGGAAAATATACCTTGAAAAACTCCAAAAACATATAATTCAGGTAAATTACACCAAACATTGTGGTTGTAGTTAAAAGGCAAAAAAAAGAACCAGTTAGAATATAATTGTTGGGTATGTGTTATATTCTTTCCACGACTAGCCCCACGTGTTGTACGTTGCGCCGAGCGCAGCAGGGGGGTCACAAGGGGGGAGGCAGGCCCCACTGTTGGGGTCTAGGGCAGCGCCCCGGCGAAAATTGTTTTGGTGTGCAGACCCACTCATAGGCGGACTCACCCATGTTTTTTGCATGAGTTTGCACATGGTTTTGGGGTACGATGGTTTTCGGCCCCTGGTATTTTGTAGATTCGGTCAAGGGAACTACAGTTATGTTCTAATCTCAGGTTAATGGATTGGGGTTTATGTATGCTTCTGCATGTATATATATGTGTTGTAACACTAAAAGGAATATAATGAAAACTGCTTGGCTGGTCCCAATTTGGGATCCAGGGAAAATATCCTGTTTATCCTGTTTCAGTTTTATGCTCGCTATTGTTTATTTTCTTCTTGAGAAGCAGATCTGCTTGTAGATAATTTTATGTCTGCTGTTAAAACCCACATTTGCATCGAGTTGTTTCTGCCCAAGGGACGCCTTGCCGGGAATAGGGTTTTTGCTCCTGGCCCCGAGGTAGACCCCGTGCTTAGTGAGATCCGTGGAATCGATTCTTGCGGTGAAAGAAGATGAGAGCGGAGGAAAGATAGGAGATCGAGAAATTTAATGGTCATGTTTTGAGTTATGGAAGCTCAAGATGGAGGATCCGCTGGTGGATAAAGATCAAGGATCGCAGATCCTGTACTAAACCAACGTTGTAATGTCGATGAAGACCGGAAGAAACTGGATCGGAAGGCTAAGAGCACAATACGGTTGTGTGTCTCAGATTCAGTATTGTTGAATGTATCTGGGGAAGCTACGGCAAAGAATTTGTGGGAAAAACTTGGGACTTTGTACCAATCTAAGTCTCTGGTGAATAAGCTGTTCCTGCGGAAAAAGCTGTATAACGTGAGGATGAAGGAAGGAGACTCAGTGACAGAGCATCTAAATGCCTTCAATACTGTGGTAAGTCAGTTGTCATCTGTTGATATTAAAATCTTAGATGAAGAGAAGTGCATCAGTTTGTTGTGTTCTCTACCAGACTCGTGGGATAGTATAGTTATTGTAATATGTAGCAATACAACTACCTTGAATTTTGATAACATTGTCTCAACCTTGCTGTCGGAGGAAATGAGACGAAGAAATATGGAGGGACAGAATGGAGATGCCTTATCTGTACAAGGAAGGTCCCAAAACATAAACAAGAATAAGGTTTCGAGTGGGAGATCCAAATCTAGAGGGAGATCTAAATCTCCTGGAAAGTTTGTAAAGGTAAGCTGGAAATGCGGAAAGGAAGGGCACTACAAAAAGGAAAGCAGATCTAAAGCTCCTGAGAAAGGAAAGGGATCTAATGATGCTCCTTCTGCAGAGGCACAAACCACCTTGGATGAAGGTGGGGATGTGTATTTGGCTTCTTCTTCAAATACACATGTAGATCATGAGTCATGGTTGATTGACTCAGGTGCATCCTTTCACTTCACTCCCCATAGGGAGTGGTTCTGCGAGTATGAGAAATATGATGGTGGTGATGTCTTCCTAGGGGATGATAGGAAGGCCAAAATCATTGGATGTGGAAAGGTCAAGCTGAAGCTGCAAGGTGGAAGGATTAGAACACTTCCTGGTGTTCTGCATATTCCTGCATTGGCCAGAAATCTGATTTCTGTAAGCAAGATGGATGATGCAGGTGTAAAAACAGTGTTCGAGAAAGATGCCCGCAAGATGGTTCGGGGAGCACTGGTATTAATGCGGGGAGTTCGGACTGGAACTCTATACAAGCTACAAGGTAGCACTGTTATTGATGGGTGTAACAGTTCTATGGTTCTTGAAAGTGGAGCGGAAAGCCTAGCTGTCTCTGGAGAAAAGACCATGCTATGGCATCAAAGGCTTGGACATATTGGAGAGAAGGGCCTTCGGATACTTTATAGAAATGGTATGGTAGAAGGTATGTCTAATTTCTCTCTGGATTTCGATTTCTGTGAACATTGTGTATATGGGAAGCAGAATTGGGTGAGTTTTCCTTCTGGTGCTAAGAGGGTGAACAAGATATTAGAGCTTGTGCACAGGGATGTGTTTGGACATGTGTCGGTTCCATCACTAGGTAATTCTGTGTACTATGTTTCAATCATAGATGACTTCTCAAGGAATACATGGATATATTTATTGAGGAAGAAATATGAAGTTTTTGACATATTTAAATAATTTAAGGCTCTCGTGGAAAACCATACAGAGAAGAAGATAAAGGTGCTGAGGATAGATAATGGTGGGGAGTTCTGCAAGAAGGAATTTGAAGAGTTCTGTAAGAAGTGTGGTATAGCACGCATGTATGACTACTCCATACACCTCAAAAAAATGGAGTTGGTGAAAGAATGAACAGTAATTAATCAAGGAAAAGGCAAGAAGCATGCTCATGAACGGTTAGGACAAGTTAATTCTCCAAGTAGGCAAGGAGTTGATCGCATGATCCGTTGTGACCATAAAATGTCAAATACTGGAGGACAATACCCACACAGAGGTATGGACTGGTAAGAAACCCTCTCTTTCACATCTAAGGGTATTTGGATGTGATGCATATGTACATTTTCCAAAGGAGAAAAGGACCAAGGTGGATAATAAATCTGAAAGGTGCATCTTTATTGGGTACAAGGATGGTTTAAAAGGTTACAAGCTTTGGAACTCGGAAACAAGGAAGGTTGTGTACAGCCGACATGTGGTGTTTATAGAGGTGAAAGATGTTGTTAAACATGAAATCATACCAAAGGAACACGAGAAGATAGAGTTTGAGCTAAAGGAGGATGAATCAGACTCTACAGCAGAAGAAGATTCAGAAGATGAAGAGCCACAAACTCCAGCTTTGAGAAGATCAGTTCGGGAAAGAAGGCAACCAGAAAGGTATAGTCCATTCATTTGCTCGTGTTTTTCTTTCTGTTCGTGTTTTGCCTTAACTATAATCGATGATGATCCCAGAATCACATGGGGGAGGCAATAGATTCGCAGGATGGAAAACTCGGAAGGAGGCCATGGTTGATGAAATGGCATCCCCTTTGCACAAAAACGCAGGGTAATGGGATCTCGTGAGCCGCTAACCTGGAAGAAGGCCCATCGGGAGAAAATGGGTGTTTAAGAAGAAGATGAATGTAGAAGGCAAGGTGGAGAAATAAAAGCTCGGTTGGTAGAAAAAGTTTATTCCCAAGTGCCAGGAATTGATTTTGGTGATATTTTTTCTCCTGTTGCCAAAGTTACTTCTATTAGATTACTTTTATCTGTTGCTGATGCATTTGATTTTGAGATAGAACAGATGGATGTGAAGACATCATTTCTTCACGTGGATCTAGAAGAGGAGATCTACATGAAGAAACTGAAGGCTTTATGGTGAAGGGTAAGAAAGAACAGGTATGCAGGTTGAAGAAGTCTCTATATGGGTTAAAACAGTCACCAAGGATGTGGTATCAGAAAATTGATACCTATATACGGGGACTTGGCTTCACTAGAAGCAAGGAGGATCACTTTGTTTATTTTAAATTAACTGGTTACCATGTTATTTATTTGGTCTTGTATGTGGATGATATGTTGTTGATTGGAAATGACAAAGAAATTATCCAAGATTTGAAGACCCACTATTCTCCAAATCCAAACCCGACATGAAGGATCTTGGTGCTGCAAACTATATTATGGGCATGGAAATTAAGAGAGATCGGGCAAAGAGGAAGCTCTGGTTAAACCAGAGGAGGTATGTCGAGACTATATTGCAGAGGTTCAATATGTAGGATAGTAAACCGGTGAATGTTTCTATTCCTGTAGGTGTAAAGCTATCTGTTGAACACTGTCTCAAGACACAAGAAGAAGAGGAGGATATGTACCATGTTCATTATGCAAGTGCAGTGGGTAGTCTGATGTATGCAATGGTCTGTACTAGACCAGATATTGCACATACAGTGGGAGTATTGAGCAGGTTTATGTCAAACCAAGGGAAGGAGCATTGGACAACAGTGAAGGGGGTTTCCAGATATTTACGTGGCACTAGTGAATATGGCTTGTGCTACTGGTAACATCGTGATTGGTACCAATGTTGGACATTCGTGGTTTTGTTGATGGTGGATCTGGTCGGGAGATCTGGACCATGTTGAAGATCTACAAGTGGGTATGTGTTTAACCCATTTGGAGGCGCAGTGAAGTTGGATGAGTAAAAGACACCGTAGTGGCTCTTTCCAACTACAAGAGTGCATTGACATAGCGTGCCCACTCATGCAAGCAAGGAAGCAGCTTTTGGTTGCAAGAGATTTGGGCTCATATGGGGTTGGTACAAAGAATTCATATGATAGACCGTGATAAACAAAGTGAAATGGGTTAAACCCCACATTATCCAAAGACAAAAAAAAAAAGCACATTGATGTTCAATATCACTTTGTTAGAGATATGGTTGAGGCTAAAAGGGTATTGCTGGTAAAGGTGGACACTTTGAAGAATGTTGCAGATGCATTGACAAAGTCTGTGAGCACTCAGAATTTCTCTTGGTGTAGAGAAACAATGGGTGTTGAAGAATTGGCCCAATGACTAAGCTCTCCTGTGGCCCCCTGTGGAAAGAAAACAACAAGTGGGAAAATGTTGGGTATGTGTTATATTATTTCCATGACTAGCCCCATGCGTTGTACGTTGCGCTGGGCGCAGCAGGGGGGTCACAAGGGGGGATGCAGCCCCCACTGTTGGGGTCTGGGGTAGCGCCCCGACGAAAATTGTTTTGGTGTGCGGACCCACTCATAGGCGGACCCACCCATGTTTTTTGCATGAGTTTGCACACAGTTTTGGGGTATGATGGTTTTCGCCCCCCTGGTATTTTGTAGATCTGGTCAAGGGAACTACGGTTATGTTCTAATCCAGGGTTAATGGATTGGGGTTTATGTATGCTTCAGCATGTATATATATGTGTTGTAACACTAAAAGGAATATAATGAAAAATCAAGCTGGTCGTCCCGATTTGGGATCCAGGGGAAAATCTCTGTGTTTATCTGTTTTATCTTTTATGCTCTCGTTATTGTTTATTTTCTGTTATAAGATTCGTGTGTAGATAATTTCTGTTTAGGGTTAAAACCTACAATAATGCAACAAATGCCCGAAATGAAAAATGAGGTTTATACATGTCTAACAGGGAAATATTACATGAATTATGTACAAAGTTTTTCAAGTCATGTTCTATCATTATAATCCGTTTTGTCAGTGGTTACATCTTTTGCAATAGAGACTGCATGGTCTTGCCAATGGTACATACATGTATCTTTACTACAAAATATCCTAAATACTGTTACAAAATTCATGAGTCTTCTCACATCCATGTACCTTGTAACCCTCTCAAAATGTTTGGACAAACAACATTGTAAAAGAACTACAAAAACACTTAATCGTTGCTTTGATTAATCTCCTGACTTCTCATTTTCCGTTACTTCTCAATTTCCTCACTCGTTAACCATGAGATGTGCCCAAAAATCAACGCCCACCTGTCAAAACTTTAATAAAAACCCACCTTCCATGCTACAAATTATGAAAACTTGAAAAGAATGAGAATTCAATGAACCAAATTTGCACTTGCCTCCCTACAAATTATTTAGAAAACTTGCAGAGAAGAACATCCAAAGAACCAAATTTGCACTTGCCACTCTACAAATTATCTAAAAAACTTGAAAAACATAACATCCAATTAACCAAATTTGAACCTACAATTCTTAATATTATTTAGAAATATTGGTAAAAAAATAACTAATCAACCAAAATTCCAGAATAGTGTGAATGGGTTTGGTACCCTCATAGTTACCAAACAAACTGCTATAAAAAATATAATTTTGATAGAGGAAAATCCTTACAGTTCCCAAATGAAATGACATAAGACGTTATATTTTGATAGAAAAAGATCCTCTCATTTACCAAATGAGATGTTCTAAAAGGAAGAAGCATGGTGGAATTTTTTGGTCACATTTGACCTAATAAATACTCGCTCTTGAGTCGCATTTGACCTAATAAATACTCACTCATATTTATATAAATAGGTTGAAGATGTTTCCGGTTGAATTTGAAATCCAATAGAGGGGATAACATTCTAATACACCAAACATTCAGTGGTCCCAAAAACAATTACCTAAACAATATGTTACAATCTACATTTTGAAAAAGAAAAAGGCCAACACAATTATTGAACATATTTGGCTTAATAAATACCCTATTAGTGATCCAAATTCCATCTTAAAGAAAAAATATATGATCCAGGTTTTGTGAAATGACTTAACAACTACCATCTCAGAACCCCAAATGGCATGTTAAAATGGAATTAACTTTGTGAATTGATAAATAGTTAGCTTTTTGAATTCACCAATATGTCAAAACTTTTCATGAATTCCATTATAGTTGGCTTTTGGTCCCTGTTTGGAAAACTTTGAAAGCTTGAGGCCCTAATGCCTTGCAAGTTACTTGAGGAACAAGCTAGTGTCTATTTATGAAATCAACTGCTATCTATGTTTATTTCTGCAGAAATTGCAAGTGACATATGGCCAAATACCAAACTAGATGAGGGAATGGATGCTCAACATAGCTTGCAACCAAAATCAATATTTCTTGAGCTTAAATAAAATACATTATTTTATGTCAAGCGATCTCTACATGAGGAATTTCTTGCAATGGCTCATGCACATGTGTATGGCATTGTCTCTCAAGAGGGATTTCTTGTAATGGCTCATGCACAGGTGTATGGTTCATTGCCTTTCTTGTTGAGGTTTAATTTTCCATTGATGTTGATCATATTACATTAAATTATTTCCACATAACAACAATGGAAAAAATATTCTAAGTTTTCCTATTATTGTATGTCTTCTAAACATGTTATAAGAAATATTTAATTTTTCATATATTGTTGCGAGCATTTTACCTTATAGTTTGTCGCTTCTTCTAGAATCCAAATACAAAAAATAAATAAAGAGATAAACAAAAATGATAAAAAAAAATATGGTTGGCGATGATGTAACTAAAATTCTAAAATCTTCCAGATCATACAACCCAGGATTCATGCTTCTTTTATTGGAAGTTTTCACGCTTCAACATCTTGCCTCAAGAAATTAGCATCTGAGGCAATTGTCTTCCATTTTTCTTGAATGAGACTAAGAGTCTAATAGATATCCAAAGGAAGTTCACAAAAATGAAAATAGCTCAAAGGAGGATATTCATTCTTAAAAATAAAAATATCATACAATAATCAGACATATGAACCAGTACAAACTCAGAATAATCATTAATATTAAGAAACCCAACTGGAAAATCTAGATGTCAAACGGAAATAGGGTTTCTTAGTAAAAAACTCATAATTTAATAGAGAGACATACTAGGTTTTGGCAGTGACAATCCTTAACCATTACATTTCCATTTTCCTTCAATGAGGCTTGCAAAATTTTAATTAATTAGAGGAAAGTGGACAAAGTCTAATATAATATTTTCACATGGCACTAGCTTAGCGTTGACATTATATATGATCTTTGCAAAAACTATAAATGAATTTATTTTCACTAGCACACAACATAACACAAGGTTTAATTGGTAGGAAGGTTATCTAATATGTGGCCACCTGATTTTGTAAATCAAAGTACAAAGGCATAAGGTGGAGACAGAAGTAGGTCACCTGCATCAGCTGATGAACAATTGGAATGACATGCCATGTAACATTAGCACAATGCCCCCTTGAGGGAATTCACCTACCCACTTCACTCATTCTCAGGCATCCAATGGTCATTGATACAAGCATAGGGTAAGATGAACTATAAGAAAGTATTGAGAAATAAGGTGAAGCCACCCTCTACCAAGAGGCTCGAAGCCTCCCTGGGTTGATGAGATTTTCATTGTTCCTTTGGTCATCTCAAACATAGAGTTTCCAATAGAACCCTAGTAGAGAAACAATAGATGGAATCCTGTAGCGATAGATTCCAAGCCCACGGGTGAAGGATAGAGGCCTCCTCCTAAGGACAAACATTGTCCTCTTGGTGCGGGTTTGGTTCCCACTACATCATAATACCCCTTTTTCTCTAGCCAGTTAGCCCAACTCATGTTTAAAATTCGTTCCTTTCTATTTGAATAATGTGGTACTATATCACTATTAAATTTTGATAGGCCTGCCTGGCTGATTTTAACTTGCAAAGTTTTTCTGCCTTTCATCTCTTGCTTGTGGTGGCTGCATTGTGGCTCTTTTCTATGAAAAGTAATTGTTTTACATATTAATGGAAATATGAATCATTTTATCAAGAGAAACTCCCTTATATGCAACAACAAGAGGGTTTACACCAATATGCATGGAAAGTCAAATTATCACAAACATGAGAAATTAGAATTAATGTTCAATAACACCTCTTTTGAAGAGCAAGCAACTTCACACTAATTCCTTCTCTTATAAACTCGAGATAGGAATATTTCTTACTCTTTGAAATATTAATGGAATTAACATTAACAAACTCATATGTAACATAGAATTTGTTGTGTTTTAAAATAGCTTCCATTCTCTCAATAGAAAATTATGAATCCCTTAAACAGCCTCTCACTTTCAAGCCTCGGATTTCCATCGTCTTCTTTCTTTGAAGGAAGAATCTTATTGCACTTCCCTATCTAATCAATTAACTAGGAAATCCTTTTTAGTTCCTTTTTTCTAAAGAATCTTAGCAACCACTCAAAAATCCTCCCTTCCTTTTTTGTGCCTTCCTTAATAAAACCATATTACAAGGTAAAAAGAAAATTATTTCTTTTGGAAATATTTTCTATGCTAAAGCCAGGAAAGAATTTTCCATGGCAACAGAAAAAGGAGGGCAATGGTAGACGCAGAAAAGAGGGGGAAACAGGAAAAAAACAACAACATAAGTAATCAATAAACATGGAAAAATCAAGGGAAGAGAAATAACAGAGCATCCACCTCAACAAATTTGTTTAATTCCTTGTAAACCCCCTCTCAAAATGATCAAGATCCAGATAATCTAGAGTAGGAAGAGGGATATCCAAACGATGAAGAAATGATAGAGGGCTTTAAAGAAGGAGAAATAAATGAGGAAGAAAGAGATAAAAACCTACGAGTAGATCCACCTCAGTCAACTCCGATCCAGGAGACAACTCAACTAGCCCTCTCCACCCCTCAATCGGGAAATGTAGTTGGGAGCACTCCACCTACTAGGGTAACCATAAGAAATATGTCTCAAAATTAGAAATGGGCATATGACAGTAGCAATCATGAAAATGAAAATACCCAGAAGAAGATAAGGTGAACTCCTAAGAAATTAATACCAAAGAGAGAAGTGGAACATAATAAAAAAATTGGGAATCAACCAATAATATCTAAAATTATAAAGATGAAAGGAACCAAAGGAATGGAAAACTCAAAAAAAATAGGAGGTTCTTCACAAAACCCCCTCAATAAATGATAGTTTTGTCTTGGAACATAAGGGGATTGGGAGACCCACAAAAAACCTAGGAAATTAGAGATCTAGTGAAATAGGAAATTCCATGGATTTTATTTATCTAGGAGACAAAGCTCGAAGAAAAGGCAAAGAGAAAAGTAGCACAAAGTTTTTGGAGAAAAAGCACACGACTAGCACAAATTATTTGGAATTATGATTGAAGACAACGCATCAAACAAGAGAGATTTTTCTTTTGCACCAAAGAGAGGAGATGGGAGTTGTATGTTGTTGAAAATAACTTTGTTGCTTTCCAATGAGATTCTCTAACATATTTATTTTGGGAGGGCGTTGACTGATCTTGTAAGTATATTTTTCCCTATTAGATTTAAGTTGCAATATACATACCATGTCTGAAAGATTGAGGTCCAATATTTAAGAATTTCAATGAAGATTTGAAGCTCTTCCAGGGCTTAATTCCAAGTACTTTTTTTTTTCTTGCATTCCCGTAAACAGATGAGAATTGTCCTCTTCTGAGCTTTGACAAAATGCACACCTTGAAATACCATTTATATTTCTATTTTTTATATTTTGAGACGTGAGGATTTTCCCTTGCTCCAAGAACCAACAAAAGACATTTACCTTGGTGATTTTGTCCTTGTTCCATATTTTTTTCCAAATTTTCCCTATGTGAGTATTTCCAGATTTGATTTTTATTAGATCATAGCATTTTTTTCTAGAAAAGGTTTTCTTCTCCTTGGTCCATCTGCTTTCATCTTCAAAATGCTTGCCTATAGGGGCATGGCCTTTCGACGCACCGAGGAAGGAGAGGTAAGAAGAGCTTAACTCCTGTGGAATTTCATATTAACCCAATTTTTCCATAGGCCACTACTTTCATCCCACTAAAGTATGCTTCGTAGATGCACAAAATTTTAGACTTTCATCCACGTTTCTAGAGTTTTGGAGTTTTGTATTGTTTCTAAGAGTATTGATGATAAGGATGTTGATTAATTTCCACTAAGTTCAATATGGTTTATCAAACCTTAAGAAAGTAAGAGATTAATTGAGATTTTTTAACAATTTAGTTCTATGATTGACAAAAAGGGAGAGAAGGGTTCCTTAATCACCATAGTGTTATTCACTTAACAAGTCAAAAATGTTGGTAGTGCCGCAAATATTTTAAAAATTAGAATGAATGTGAGTAAGAGTCAGGCAATCCAAGAGAAAGTATTAATATCGCAAAGGTGGTAGACTTTTTTTTTTATAAATGAAATAGGTAGGAATTTGTACTATTGAAAAAATATGGTTACAAGGTTGAAACCTTTAAATATTTCAATCTTCCTTGCACATTTTAAATTAAGCACATAGGGTCAATCCAAACCCCTCAAGTGAGTTCCCTATGACACAAAAATTTCATACCCTTTCTAGCTAAGTTTTTGCCAAAAAAACCCAAATATCAAGACACATTTACATTTCATTATTCACTATTTTTATTTGATTTAGTTTGCCTTATTGTTTTCCTTGGTGAAATACCTTTTCATTTCTTCCTGAACTTATGTCCAACCAGTGTTTTCTTTTATTTCCGATGTATATTTCTTCAACAAGTGATTTTTGAATTCTTCCTCATCTGCTTGATCTTCCCAAGAAGATGTTTTACCAGCAAAAATCATTATGGATTCAGGGGGAGATTTGTCCTCCACGAGGGTTTGGTGCTTTTCCACTTTCGCTAAATCTAGAGGATTCTCATTAGCATGTGTTTTTTCTTGCTTGGTTTATATTTCCATTGATGCATTTTCTTTGGGGTATATGCTTCCTTCTTATCTTCTAGTTCTTTCTTATCCTGAAGCTCTTCCTCTTTGTGTGCCAATAGTGATAGTCCTAAGCTCCTTCCCACCATTTGGGCCTTCAATTTTTTTTCGATCTTTGTTGTTCCATAAACACTTGGGGCAGTTTTTAATTACATGCCCTATTTCATAGCATGCTCAACATCGGAATGAAACATTTTCATATTCGATCCTTTGGACCCAAACATAGTTTGGAGCTGTAAGATTAATTTCAATGGGAAAACCTTTTTTGAATTCAATTTCCACACATATTCGAGCATAAGTAATCTTATAAAACATTTCTATTTTAGGACTACAACAAAAAAAAAATTCCTAATGCCATCCAAATAGAATATACCAATGGAATATTTCAAAATTACAAGGAAAGTTTCGAAAGCGTTACCCAAATTGGAGCCATGGAGATTGGTGTCATTACCCGATCAAAATGGGAGTTCAGGTCTGCATGAAGAGACCAACACTATCACAAAACCATGACCTGACTTCGCAAATGGCCTTATTGTCCTCAATATTATTAAAAACCTTATGAAAAAACCCTAATCCATAGCGTAAATATTTATCTCATCTGTCAAAAGAGGATTCCATGTCTCAGAGATCCATTTGTGCAGATCAACTAGTTGTGGCCAATACCCATTATACTTGCAAACCAAATCATGCTTTGAAAAAAAATCATAGTTGATAACTTCCTCATCCATTGGAACATTGAGGGAAGTGATTTCATGTACCACTGGAAGATCATAACTGAATTTCAGCACATAACTGTATGAAATCGAAGAAGAGCTTGCCTGAAAAAAACCATGCATGCAAAAGAAACTGACTTTTTCATTGGATCACCAAGATTCGCCATTGAATGATCTGTAAAAGATTCACACAAACTAAGCATGGATTGGTCTGCAAGGGAAAAACCCTAGTCGTTGCAAGGGTTTTCAGAGCTCTATCCATATGTGCAAACAATCTATATTCTGTAGTCATAATAATAATAATAATAATATGAAGGTTGTAGAATTTTTTATCCCAAAGAGTTTTGGTAATTATAGTGATTCCAACGCATAACAATACTGATAACTGCAACGCAGCATATTCCCTACCTCTACCCTAATTAACTGATGAAGGCAGTGTGAGTTTTGTGTTTTGTCGCTATTCGAGAATGCTTTGTTTCTGCAATTTATCATTATTCCTCTTTCGCACATCTACATTGTGCATAGTAAAAACCACCTCTGCGCTTCGCACCTCTGAATTCCACACAATAAAATCCACCTTTTCACACCTTTAGGTTGCAATTCCCCCATAGCCTTTCTCCTTCCTCTACATATCACAAAATTATAATTTTTTGTCCATGTCTCGACTCCGCATATTAAATTATCCTTATGTGGAGTGCACAGGAAGAAAACTTGACTCGATATAGTCCATACTCGTTAACAAATTCCCTAGCACATAATTTTTTTGCACACCCTTTCTCTACAACCCAAGATCGTAGCAGTTTCATATTAAATTAACATTTCAAAACTACTTCCGCATATTTTCACCAACGAAATGGCCACTCACAAAATTAGTTTTTTTTTTTTTTTAATGATTTATCAGGAACTCACAAATACCGAAAATAAATCGTCCTACGCCAGGGGAATTATGTCACATCAAGCTTCACTTTGCCAATGGAAAATTAGAAATAAGATATCCAGAAATTAGAAAATAATTTTTGAATTTACAAAAAAATAAGAATATTCAACAGTGTCCTGAAACTTTGGTTAAAATTGCAAAAAATCGACAAAATAATCGATAGTCAACGAACTTTGATCTAGAGGTATAAAAATAAATAAATAAATGGTTTGATGCTTTTGGATTTTATTTCCTACAAAACAATTAGAATTAACACAACTCATTTTGCCTTGTAGGTTATTTACTTAGGCTTTTTTCTCACTTTTCTTAGTTAATATATGAATTTGTATATTGTTGAATCCTTTGAATACTCAAATCTAAAACTAAACTTGTCCCTTTGTAAGGATCCTACACAAAGAGGTAGGTAAAATGATAACGGAAGAAGCTTTCATTGCCCAGAGTGCAAAAATTTCCTTATAGATGTGGTACTCTGGCTCTTACATAGTACCTTAATCCCACACAATGAAAGCCACCTTTGCATATATTTCCTTCGCATCTGTGTATCTCACATAATGAAAGGCATCTTCATATAGCTTCGTCTAGACATCCATACCTCAAAATGAAAGCTTGATCCACATGTTTTCATTTCGAATGTTTGCATTTCTGACAACTAGCAAAATGACAACTTAGTAGAGCACGTAGAAAAGGACTTTGGAAAAGACCATTCATAACAAGCCATCTTGAAAACTAATCTAGTATGTGTTGGAAGCGTGCATGTCAAAAAATGCATGATGAATGTATGGCCAATGCAACTACAGACACATTACTTGTTAAAACTTTGTTAGGTTCTCTACGCTAATTTGTATTTATGTTCATGAAAGCTTCATAAAAAATAGTTTTATTTGAGCATTTGTGAATTAAAAACTTGTTGTCCAAAATTAAATGAAATGTGTTTTTAATTTGTAACAACCTCTCATTGATTTTCCATGCAAATAAATAAAACGAATGTCATGTGACACACATTCCAAGTTGAATGGTGGGTAAACATTATAGTGGGCATCACTTGTGGTTTATTAATATCTATGAAAATTCACAAAGTCATTAGCGAAGGCAAAAAGGAAATAATTGGAATTTAATTATGGGAAATAAAGGCAAATAGGAGAAAAGAAAGGTGAAGAGACACAAATTTGAATGCAAGGGAAATTAGAGGAAAAATGAAGGAAAATTAAGAAAAAGGAGGCATCAATGATAAAAAATGTATTAGAGAAACAATTCACAACTTTTGTCAGTTCAGTTTTGGTTCTCTTCTTCCACGCTCTCATTCTCTCATACACTCTTGCACACATAGAGCATTCTTGGAGCATTCTAGCATTCACTTGGATTGGAAAAAGAAAGTAAAGGATGAGTAAGGAATTGGTGGGTAGTGGAAGAGAAGGTTGGATCAACAATTACGATAGGGATACTTAGAAGGTAAGAGGTTTCATGTGTGATTTCCTTGAAGGTTTTTGGATGCATGTGGTTCCTTGGTTATGCATTATCATTGACATGGATATTTGTCTCGATTGACAGTGGTTTCAACCTTGCCTTGTCATTTCCTGGATATCCATGGTGTGGTGGGTTCCCCATTTATATTTTTCTAATTGGTTTTAATTTCCATATGGATATGGGTTGGAATATGATCTCTAGATCCCTAGAACAACTTGGGTCCCTAGAGGTTGTGCATTGAAATGGTTGTTCTATGGAGCCTTGTAACAACTTGTCTCCTTGGAGGTTGTGGGTTGAGATGGAATCCATGGAGCCCTAGACATCTTAGGTAGAGACCGATATGGCTAATGTTAGTGATTTTCGGATCGTATAGGTGAGATCACTATGGTTGAGTGTTGATGTGGTTTTGCCTCTGGAACCCCTAGTTGTTTATTTTTTGATTTAACCCTTCTGATCCCACATTCATGCTTGGAATATGGTGTGGGGATGATTGGATGAAAGAGAGATTTGTTTCATGGTTGGATGGTATGTGTAATTTCCTTACTTGGTTGGAATTTTTCATATGTTAATATGATTTATTTTCCTAATGTGATCTATGAGCACTTGCACTAGTTATTATGGTTGATTTGTCATGGTTTCTATTTTGGTTATATGTTGGTTATATGCATGGTTATATTATCTGCTATAGCTATAACTCTTGTTCGTGATTTGATAATTTATTGGATGGTTGATGAATGCATGGACTAACCAGTGTTGTTGAAGCTAGCTTGAGAGGGTATTGAGTCTTCTTGGTGATTTTCAGATAAATTTCAGAAGTTTATGATCATATATGCATTCAAGACCTATAGCTTATATGTTTTATATATGTTTGATGAAATGTCTATCTTGCATTAGGCAAGTAATGGTCAAGATCTTGCTCAAGCTTTGATTGCTTAGCATTGTTATCATCATTGTTAAGATTCTAGAAAGTTACAGGCAGTTCTAGGTAGTGGTCTAGAGGCTAGCTTGAAAAAGTGGCATATATCTCACGACCACATGCACAAAACAGAGGATTTTGGGTTATAACCGCGTGGAGATAGGATTATGGGTGCGGTTATTGCCTCCCAACTGCATGCATGTAGTGTTATGGGTGTGGTTGAGGATTAAACCTTGTGAAAAAGAGTCCCAACTTAGGGATTGATCACCTAGGGTGTTTGTTTGGATTTTGAGTGATTTGTAGTCTCTAAGGGATGTCAGTTTTTTTCCAGTTTGTAGGCCCCACTTCCATAACTGGAACTTGAAGGTCAGGTCATATCATAGTGACACTCAACTCATGCTTACCCTATAGAGCTTGTAAAAGTGGGTAAATGTGGGAGAAGGCATTACATATTTTGTGATTTGTGTAGGAGAAAAATTATGTGCAATAACAAACATATTTTTTTTTCCGCAATGGTTTGTGCTTCCGCATGCATTCTCCATCTACACAGTTTTCCCGCACACCTTCTTTTCGTACAATACTAATCTTTAAACAATTGACTTTAACCGTGAGGTACACAAATAAATAAATAAATAATTAGATGGTTTGATAATTTTGGATTCTATTTCATATAAAACAATTACAATTGGCATAGCTCATTTTTCCTTGTAGGTTATTTACTTAGGATTTTGTCTCACTTTTCTAAGTTGATCTATGAATATAGATATTGTTGAATCCTTTGAATATTCAAATCTTGAACTGAACTTATCCCTTTGTAAGGATCCCACACAAAGAGGAAGTTAAAATGATAATGGAAGAAGCTTTCATTGTGCAGAGTGCATAGATTTCCTTATAGACGCAGTACTCTAGATCTTACATAGAACCTCCCACATAATGAAGGCATCTTCACATAGCTTCATCCAGACTTCATACTCCATAATGAAAGCATTATTTGCATGTTCGCATTACCGAAAACTAGAAAAATGACAACTTAACAGAGCACGTAGAAAATCACTCTGGAAAAAACCATTTATAAAAAGCCCCCTATAAAACTAATCAAGTATGCATTGGCAACATGCATGTCAAAAAATGCATGATGAACATCTGGCCACTACAACTATGAACACATTACTAGTTAAAATTCCATTAGGTTATCTAAGCTAATTTGGATTTATGTTCATGAAAGCTTCATAAAACTTAGATTTCTTTGAGCATTTGTGAATTGAACACTTATTGCCCAATATTAATTGAAATATGTTCTTAATTTTTTATTTGTGTTGCAACTAGCTTAAGAGGGAATTAAGCATTCTTGGTAATTTTCTGATGAAGTTCAGAATTTTATGATCAGATATGCATTCATGACCTGTAGCTTATATGTTTACTATCTATTTGACAAAATGTCTATCTTGCATTAGGCATGTAGTGGTCAAGATCTTGCTCAAGCTTTGATTATTTAGCATTTTTATCATCATTGTCATGATTCTAAAAAGTTACATGAAGTTTTGGGAAGTGGTTTGGAGGCTAGCCTAAAAAAGTGGCATATATCTCGCAACCACATGCACAAAACAAGGATTTTGGGTCATAATCGAATGGAGATAGGCTTGTGGGTGTGGTTATAGCCTCTCAACCACACACATGCAGTGTTATGGGTGCAGTTGGGGAGTAAACCTCGTGAAAAAGAGTTCCAACTCAGGGATTGATCACTTGGTGTGGTTGTTAGGTTCTGAGTGATTTTTAGTCTCTAAGGGATGTCAGTTTGTTTATGGTTTGTAGGACCCACTTCCTTAACTAGAATTTGGAGTTCAGGTCATATCATAGTGACACTCAACTCATGTTTACCTTAGAGAGCTTGTAAGAGTGGTTAAATGTGGGAGGGGGTATTACATATTTTGTGATTTGTGCAGGAGAACTAGAATGTACATTAACAAACACAAATTCTTTGTCACAATGCTTTTTACTTTTGCATGCATTCTCCCTCTCCACAGTTTTCCTCGACACCTTAATTTTGCACAATATTAATTTTTAAATGATTGACTTTGACTACGAGGTATAAAAGATAAATAAATAAATAAATAGATGGTATGATGATTTTGGATTCTATTTCATACAAAACAATTAAAATTGGCACAACTCATTTTTCCTTGTAGGTTATTTATTTAGGCTTTTGTCTCACCTTTCTAAGTTGATTTATGAATTTATATATTGTTGAATCTTTTGAATACTTAGATCTCGAACTGAACTTGTCCCTTTGAAAGGATCCCACACAAAGAGGTAGGTAAAATGATCATGGAAGAAGCTTTCATTGTGCAGAGTGCAGAGTTTTGGCATCTTCACATAGTTTCATCCAGACTTTCACACTCCACGTTGAAAACATTATCTGCATGTTCTCACTTCCGACAACTAGCAAAACAACAACTTAGCAAAGCATGTAGAAAATCACTTTGGAAAAAAATATTTGTAATTAGCCCCCTCAGAAACTAATCGAGTATGCGTTGGCAACGTGCATGTAAAAAAATGTATGATGAAAATCTGGCCACTGCAACTACATACACATTACTTGTTAACATTTTGTTAGGTTCTCTAAGCTAATTTGGATTTATGTTAATGAAAGCTTCACAAAACTTAGTTTTATTTGAGCATTTGTGAATTGAACACTTATTGTCCAAGATTAATTGAAATGTGTTTTTAAATTGTGATTTGTGTTGTAGCTAGATTGAGAGGGCATTAATACTTCTTGGTGATTTTCAGATGAAGTTCAAAAGTTCATGATCATATATGCATTCATGACTAGTAGCTAATATGTTTACTATTTGTTTGACGAAATGTCTATCTTGCATTATGCATGTAGTGGTCAAGATCTTGCTCAAGCTTTGATTGTTTAGCATTGTTATCATCGTTGTCATGATTCTAGAAAGTTACTGGAAATTTTGAGAAGTGGTTTGGAGGCTAGCCTGAAAAAGTAGCATATATCTTGCGACCACATGCATAGAACAGGGGATTTGGCTCATAATCACATGGAGAAAGGCCTATGGGTGTAGTTATAACCTCCCAACCACATGCATGCAATGTTATGGGTGCAGCTAGGGAGTAAACCTTGTGAACAAAAATTCCAGCTCAGGGATTGATCACCTAGGGTGGTTGTTAGGATCCTGAGTGATCTATAGTCTCTTAGGGATGTTAGTTTGTTTCCGGTTTGTAGGCCCCACCAAATTTTGAGAAGTGGTTTGGAGGCTAGCCTAAAAAAGTAGCATATATCTTGCGACCACATGCATAGAACAAGGGATTTGGCTCATAATCGCATGGAGAAAGGCCTATGGGTGTAGTTATAACCTCCCAACCACATGCATGCAATGTTATGGGTGCGGCTGGGGAGTAAACCTTGTGAACAAAAATTCCAGCTCAGGGATTGATCACCTAGGGTGGTTGTTAGGATCCTGAGTGATCTATAGTCTCTTAGGGATGTTAGTTTGTTTCCGGTTTGCAGGCCCCACTTCCATAGCTAGAACTTCGAGTTTGATTCATATCATAGATACACTCAGCTCATGTTTACCTTGGAGAGCTTGTAAAAGTGGGTAAATGTGGGAGGAGGCATTAAAAGATTTGTGATTTGTGCGGGAGAACAAGTATACGCAATAACAAACACAATTTTTCTACCACAATGTTTCGTACTTTCGCATGCATTCTCCCTCTGCACAGTTTTCCTGCACACCTTCCTTTCGCACAATACTAATTTTTAAACAATTGACTTTGACCGCGAGGTATAAAAATAAATAAATAGATAAATAGATGGTTTGATGATTTTGGATTCTATTTCGTACAAAACAATTAGAATTGGCACAACTCATTTTGCCTTGTAGGTTATTTACTTAGGCTTTTGTCTCACTTTTCTAAGTTAAATTATGAATTTATATATTTTTGAATTCTTTAAATACTCAAATCTTGAACTGAACTTGTCCCTTTATAAGGATCCCACACAAAGGGGCAGGTAAAATGATAATGGAAGAAGCTTTCATTGTGCAGAGTGGTGCAGATCTTTCCTTATAGACGTGGTACTCTAGCTCTTACATAGCACCTCAATCCCGCACAATGAATGCCATCTTTACATAGATTTCCTCGACAACACAGTTACCGATCAAATGAGAAAATGACTTCGTACCCGTTTTTTTGAGGTAGCAAAAAAAGCACTCGATTTTGAAAAGTGGTGATGTAGAATCACCCTTTTATTTTTTTGGAGCATAGTTTTGGCACTTTAAATTTTCTTATGACTTTTTTTTTTTTGAATGTCATGATTTTCACGTCGATTTTGAAAAGTGGTGATGTAGAATCACCTAATTTTTTTTTAGAGGGTTGATTTTGACACTATACATTTTATAATTTCTTCTTCTTCCCTGAGAAGTTTATTTTTAAGTTTATTTATGTACTTGTTTTTTTTAAATGTAATTTTTTTTTTCTAATGAAATTTTCATTTTTTCACATAGTTAAAAAAAAAAAGGGCAATATTTTAAACTTATGATTTTCTATATGTTTATGTATTGTTAATTAATATTTCATTGCACATCAAATAAATTTCGCTAAAAAACCAAAAATTTTAATCATATGAAAAAAAAATACACATTTTCAATATAAATACAATGGAAAAAATACACATTTTGAGACTTTTTGTTTAAAAAAACATGTTAGATCTAAGACGTTTGCGATCCATAAGGTAGATAAATATCTTTCGGATTAATCACATCATCAGGATTTGGTCGACGTTTCGAACCATCTAATGTGGTTCATCCTCAGGACAAGGTGAAGAAAGAAACCAATCTCATTGAATAAATAGTAAGGATGCGTCAGTGCCCGGTAATAGCTGTTAAAACTAGCAGATAGAAACTAGTCGTTATTTTACTAGTTAGTTAATAAGATATAATATTAAAAGTTTTTAACATTTTAAGAAAAATTATCTAAAAAAACTTTTAATATTATATCTTATAAACTAACTAGTCAAATAATGGCTAGTTTCTATAAGTTAGTTTTAACAGCTATTACTGGGCAATGACACATCCTTACTATTTATTCAATGAGATTGGTTTCTTTCTTCACCTTGTCTTAAGGATGAACCACATTAGATGGTTCGAAACGTCGACCAAATCCTGATGATGTGATTAATCCAAAATATATTTATTAAAAAAAAAAAAAAAGTTAAATAAACGAATTTTTGGGAAAAATATTAAAAAAAAAAAAAAAAAAAAAAAAAAAAAAATTTTTTTATGAATTTTATGTCAAAATTTAATAGTAATCGCAGGTTTTTTGCAAAAAAAAAAGGATTCTTCTCAAAAAAATATCAAAGTCTAAACATTACAAGTAAAACTGATTAATCGCTCTCAAAATTGAGCTTTATTTGCAAACATAACTTAAAGCTAATCCATAATATCAACTAATCCATGTCAACATCTTCTAGAACATCATTAATGTCTTCTTCCACAACATTTTTTGCTTCATTTTGGTCATTTTGGTCATTGTCATCTTCTAATGGGTCTTTTATGTTTGCAAATATTCCAAATCGCCCTTTTCCAATCATTCCATATAACGGTGGTTGAGGTTCCTTTTCCTTTTTGCCACATGTGATTCATTAAAATCCTCTTTCATAAAACCAACTTCTTGCATTGCACCTGGAAGAAATTGAAGCACATTAATTCTTTGTTGAATAAATTTACGTTGCACTGGGTCTTTCTTAATGGCAATGCAATTTCTTCCTTTTTTTAGGCAACATGCTAGCGTTGTTCCTAATCATCAAGCACAAAAGAAATAATTAACCAAATTAGTATAAGCACATAAAAACTAAAAAATAATATAATTAAATTAAATTTTATATAATAAAACTTATCTGAACCTGAGAATAAATCCAAAACTCAATCTCCTTCATTTGAACATAGATCTATAAGATAGTTACTTATGCTTGCAGTTTTTTATAAATGTTAACTATATCTCCTTTTGCATCTTTATCCTCATGTGTTAGTATTCTTACAATAACATCATGAACCAATACTTGACTATGACTCTTCCCATCTACTTGACTCAGAAGAATAGGCCTATAGATATCCTCGTTTGTCCAACATTCAACATGGATGAATTCACAATCATTTATACTAGGTTGATCTTTGGAAGAAACAAGATTTGACTTGTGCATGTAACATAACATAGTAAATGTTCAATTAAATTGTACATAAAAAATAAATAAATTAATTAACATTAATCGAACATACAATTTCAATGTCTTACCATGTAAGCTGCATCCTTGAGTTTGTTTTTCCCATTAAGCTTGTTAATAACATTGCAAATTGTGTGCCTGAATGAAATGTCACAAATATCCAAAGTGGTGATTTTGTGACTTCTTGAAAGCCCATAACCACTTTACTAAAAGCTTGATAGGTATATGGTTCACTATCATATTCAATGTCTGGGAAATTGAAACCATGAGGAATATCTGCAATAACTAGGGCATATTCCCTTTTAGGTATGATTTTTGCAATGCCTTCATAATCACTTGGTATTATTTGATATTGGATATTGTCGAACCCATTCCAAATGAAATTATTAAGAGGAGGATCAAGTCCAACATTCATAAGACATTTCTTTCTCATATTTTCCAGCTTAATTTTTTCAATAAATCTTTTGAAAGTATCTGGTACGCCATTTGCATCCTTCTTCGAAATCTTTAATGACATAAAAAATATATATGTATAAGTAATAAAATAAAAATAGATTACATATGAATAAAATGACTGTATAAATCAACATACCTTATTGAATGCAATATAAAAATCTTTAAGTGTTGCTATAGAACTTGATTATGGGTAGTTGCACACAACATCATCCCAACTGTCTTCATTCAACATTTTAACCATATGTTCTTGTATTTTCATATAATTCATCTGACTGAATAAATAAAGTTAAAAGGTTTAATATAGTGAGATGTATAACAAATTCTACCAATAACAATATGTTTTATTTAAAAGAAAATTATAATCAAAGGGAAAGTACAAATAATTCAGCAAACTTACTTTGGAGATTCTATACACATTTCCTCCATTGATAATTCACCTCACTTCACACGGGATAGTATTGATTTGACTAGTTTATCATCCTTCACTCCTTGCATTGTTCTCCAAGGTGTGATAGTCATATCCATTGGAAGTTGTTTCATTTCAGGGCGTGTCTTACTGTCAGTACATATTATGGGTCTACACTTTTTAACCTTCTAATTTTTTATGGAAATATTCTCCCACCACTCAAAAATATCATCAATCAATTCTTATATCTCCCCAGTTTTAAATGCCAACTGAAAAATGTTATCCATGCTTCTGAATATATTTGAATGCATTTTGGCATCTTTTGATTTGATTTTTTCATCGATTTGATAACTTGTTTCCATTAAACATTCCTTCCAAAAGGTTAGACTGACTGTTGCCTTATCCCCACCACATTTTTATATGAATTTATTATGAATAAATCTGACCCTTTGGATGAAAGTCATTTTCATTATGTACTCATTATCTGCATTATGGTCCCATACTAATAACTTTGATTATGTATCTATTAAATCAACGTAAATGATGCATTTCACTCTCTGGAAAAGACATTTATTGGGATATTCCTCAATAAACTATCTTTTAGCCTCTACTAAATGGTTCCCTCCAATTACATAATATTTATAATCAAAAATTGTGTCTTTTCAAACGCCTATTTGTTGGGAACCTGACGTGGATCAACAAGAACCACATAATCCACCACATGCGCATATGGATTGAACCTGAACAATGTTCTCGGATGATGTACATGTAGGTGACGTGTCTTTATAATTTTATAGTGAGATTTTCCTTCATCTGGCCTATAGAATTGGCTAACATTAAGCTCAAATGTTTGGCCACCACAAATTAATTTATTCTTCCTCAACTTAGATCGAATGGAATTTTGTTCTATTTTAATAATGCCATCCTCTAACTCGTCACCCGGTGTTATGATTTCTCTGCTTCCTTTAGAGCTTTCAGTTTGTTCTTCATTGTTGCTCATGAATTTTACAAGTTGACCAACATTTTATTTCTTCTTCTTACCGGTAACATATCATTTTTTTATAAACAAGCTCTTCATCATCAGCTAGAAGAGAGACATCTTTGGCCATTTTTATTTTTGGTGTTTGATTTGTTTTCTCCTTTTCACAACAATTATAATCTCCTCCTCACTAATGCTAACATAATTTTCAGATCCATCTTCAAAAGCAACATATTTAGGTGTACTAGATTGACACACCTTAGTGAGTCTTTGTTGACCCCCTCTTTGAACCACTGCAGTGTCATGAGTTATTGGTCTTTGCCTCATTTAACTTTCTTCTTTTGTTTCTGTGTGGAAAGTCTTGATCACAGCCATAACATCTGGTTCCATATAATAAATACCCTTAATCATGTTTGAAATAGGCTCAACAAAATCCTATGAAACAAAATAAAATATGTCAATGATCAATAATTTATACAAAATTGAATGATCCTTACAATAATGCATAACACAAATATAAATAAACATACTTACAATGTTATTTGCGATATTGCTTCCGATTTCTGCACACAACTTTGTAGATGTTTCATCTTTGTTATACTTGGCCTTCGATAGACGTTATCTAACATTTTAACGTTTATTGGCCATTCTTGCAAGAACATAAATAGTGTTTGTATTTGGCACCAAACACATGTCTTGTACTCTTCCTATCACCTCATATGATTCATCTACGTGAATCATACCACAAAACAAATACATATGTATACCATCATCAGTTTTACTATCTTTAGGATACCATGAAAATTTTGTTTTATTTATTTCCTCTATGTTCTTATATTAAAAAAAAAATCTTGATTGTACTTGATGGGCCACTTGCTTGAATTTTATTACGTTTTTCAATTTTTTTGTGTTTAACAGTTTTCATAGTGTGTCCATCAATATTCTTAGTGCGTCTAGTAGTATCCATAGTGCATCTAGCTACAACTTTAGATTTGGAAATTGCTGCCTTTGGTCCAGAAACATGTTGAGATTCAACAAGATGATGATCTTAGTGAAAATCAGTCACCTTCACGAAGTGGGCTCGCAAGCTATTTTTAGGCGCAAGTCTATTTTTAGACATGATGATCATATTTCAAAAGTTGCAAGATGCTATTTGTGGATGGTTGGTCAAGTTGGAAAAATAGATGAAATTTTATTTTTAGAATATTGGGCGAAGTCTATTTATAGATCGTCAATCTAAAAATAGATGCATGTCGATTATTATTAGCTCTTAATAATAATCCGGCAATAAACATAAACTTATTCTCTTGGAGCACTTTATTTCAGTGAATAGATTTGGCAAATCAGTGGGCTGAAGGAATTACGCAATTCCTAGGGTTTACTGGTGGCTCATGCATGAGGACTCAATTAGAACTGAAGTGGAAAAGTTATGACAGAGTTGGAAGAGTAGTTACAGGAGTTCTTATTTAGTTTAACTCAGTTAATGGAGTTAAACTCAGTTGAGCTAGTTGTATGTAGTCTAACTGGAAGATACACTAGTGATATTTAAGTGAATTAATTAGTTAATTAATTCACAACTAATAACTCACTAACAGTTGAACAGAAACAAAAGTTAACTACAGTGCATGTCAATTCCAGTGGAGAGATAAGTGAAAGGGAAAGATGGACTATCCGTTGTGACTATAGTGATGCATTGATTGCACCACACACACATTGGAATTGCCAATGATGATTGCACATCCAAGGCAAGGCCAATTCGAATTCATTCAGGGGTCTTCTTCAGCAGGGATTGCGCAGTGGAGGCAGGCTATCAGGTGGCAAGAAATCAGTGCATGGATTTGCAGATTTCTTTTGATTAGTGTGTGACGATTGTATTGTACTGAGAGCTTGATATACTAAGCTTTGTATGAGATTGTTACATGATCTCCATGATATACATAATATGATAGTTGGGGTTTTTAGCTTCAGGATTTCCTGTTAAACAATTGTGTTATGTGTGATTGTTTTTATTGCTTCATGTGTTTGCAATTGAGTTTTAAAATTCCCGCAAAAGATTAACAGTGGAAAGATTCTTTATTTAGCAAGAAGATAAATATTGTTAGATCAGGAGAATATAGATATATACATGCATCTTGTATATAATTTCTACATGGTATCAGAGTAGTGTTAATTCTTGAAGATTACAATTGTGAAGAATTGTTGAGTTTGTGCTGGTGGACAATTCGAATTTGCTACAGAAATTTCTTGGTGCGACAGTTGAGTATTCATTGAAATGTCTTTCAATGGGTTGCAATTGGAGTATGCCCTTAAGGGTAGCTTGAATTACATAGCCTGGAAGGATAGGATGGAGGAGGTGTTGGAAGATAATGGATTGAAGGAGTTCATTGATAGCGATGTTCCTCAGTCGGGTTCTAGCGATGTTGCATTACTTGACGCATGGCAAAAGAAGGTAGCAAAGACAAGAAGAATTATGTTGGAAGATGTGAAGGACCATATTGTGTCTAGCCTTCACAGAAAATCCACTCCATTTGCAATGTGGAAGGCTTTGACAGATTTATTCCAAAGTAGCAACGACCAGAGGAAGTTGGCACTGAAAGATAAGCTTAGAAAAATAAAAATGGAGAAGGGCGACAGTATTCCGAAATATCTCACGAAGTTTTTCCACTGTAGGGATGAACTGGGAAGTGTGGGGATTACTGTTGATGATGATGACTTGGTGAGCTTGGTTCTCCTTGGGCTTCCAAAGAGTTGGCATAGCTATGAAGACTCTGTCAATAGACGGGAGAAACTATCAGGATGGGAGCGACTTTGGTCGGATCTTGTGCAAGAGGAGATAAGGCGAAGTACCAGGGATGGCTCTTCATCGAAGAATGATGATGAAGAGAATTTCTCTTTGGCTGGAAATCAAGGAAGGGGAAGAGGAAGAAATCCCATCCAAAATATGAAGCTAAAAGCAAGAAGCAGGATTTGTCCAAGGTGAAGTGTTTTCACTGTCACGAACATGGGAATTTTGCCACTAACTGCCCACAGAAAAAGAAGCACAAGAAGGATGCTGGAGAGGCCTTAGCCTTGTAATTTGAACTTGATTTCTCCTTGATCGCATGTTTGGTTTCAAGCTCAATGGGATCAGTGTGGTATCTTGATAGTGGTGCGTCTTTCCATATGACGGGAGACAAAGAGATGTTTAGTGACTTGGAGGAGAAGGACCTTCAAATGCATATATAGATGGGCGACGATGGTCGATACAGTGCGACCGACATTGGGACCATTACCTTTGAGAAGGATTCAGGTAAACCATTTCTGTTGAAATATGTTATGCATGTTCCAGGTCTGAAGAAGAACTTGGTCTTGGTTGCAATGTTGGAAGACAAAGGTTATGATGTTTCTTTTAGTGAGGGAAAAGCCTTCCTTCGACATAAAAAAATAGGGATTTGAGTTAAGAATCTCTACAAGCTAGAGGTAGATGGTTGCGCTGCAATGATGGGAAAAGAAGAAGAAGTGATGAGCCGGGATGATGGTGAATTATGGCACAGGATATTGGGCCATCTTCACCATGGCGCTTTGAAGATTGTGCAGTAGACTTCTACTGGACTTCCCAAGGGTACTCTTGCGTAGTCAGATCAATGCAAGGGAAGCACTATGGGTAATTTTGTGAATACCACCTTTCATGAGAAGGAGAACCGTGCTTCGGTGATCCTTGAGAGAATTCACACAGACGTGTGTGGACCTTTCTTGGTTGCTTCAACATCAAAACACAGGTATTATGTTATATTTGTTGATGACTATTCTCGTAGATGCTGGATCTTATTCATGCAGAAGAAGAGCGAAACATTCTCAAAGTTCTGTGAGTTTAAAGCATTGGTGGAGAAGGATTCGGGGAAGCAAGTGAAAGCTCTACGGAGCGATAATGGCCGTGAATATATCTCAAGTGAATTCAAAGACTTCTGTAGCAAAGAAGGAATTCGAAGAGAACTCATAGTGCCTCATAACCCACAGCAGAATGGGGTCGTGGAGACGAAGAACATAACGATCGTGGGTGTTGCATGAGCGATGCTGCATGACCAGGGCCTACCGATGCACTTGTGGGTGGAAGCATGCAACACTGCGGTTTATGTGCAAAACCATTGTCCTCATAGAGTACTTGGCATGAGTACAACTAAAGAATCTTTTACTAGTAAGAAGCCTGATATTTCTCATTTGAAGATTTTTGGCTCATCTGTTTACATTCATGTGACAAAGGATGCCAAGAAGAAGCTGGAGCCGACTGCAGAAGTTGGGATATTTGTGGGGTACACAGAAACACCCCATTATTAGCGTGTGTATTTTCCAGACAGTCGAATGATTGTGGTGCGACAGAATATAAAATTCAATGAGGTGAAAGCCATGAAGTTGTCGCTTGAGAGGGAGCTACACTTGGATGTAGAGAACGAACTTGTTGTTCCCAGAGATGAGCCTCTAGATGTGGATCATCCACAGGAGGATATTCATGGAGTGGAGGAGTCCATTCATGCAGAACCAAACATCAGACAAGGCAGAAAGCGTACCATAGAAGCTGAGAGACTGAAGCTTGATGCGGCACAGAATGTAGGAGTCCCTAGATCATAACGCAGATAGAGACAGTCACCTGACTAATTTACTGGATACATGGCTCTTATGAGCAAGTGTATCGTGACAAAGCCATCTTCTTTTGAAGAAGCAGCGCAAGAGCCCACATGGGTAGATGCCATGGTGGAGGAGTATGACTCCATTGTCAGAAACAGTGCTTGGGATATTGTTCCAAGGCCGGTTGGTAAATAAATTGTAGGATCAATATGGATCTACAAGGTAAAGCAAGGTGCTTATGGGAGCGTCGAGAAGTATAAGGCAAGATTTGTTGCCCGGGGCTTCTCACAGATTGAGGGGATTGATTATGAAGAAACCTTTTCACCTGTCGCACGGTATTCTTCCATAAGGACCATCCTTCCTCTCTCAACGTAGATGGGTTGGCGCAATCATCAGATGGATGTGAAGACTGTGTTCCTTAATGGGATCATTGAGGAAGAGGTGTACATTGAGCAGCCTAAAGGATTTGAGATCTTTAGCAGCGAGTCGCATGTGTGCAGACTCAAAAGAGCACTGTATGGGCTGAAGCAAGCACCTCGTGCTTGGTACACACGAATCGACAGCTATTTCACTGGACTTGGCTTCACCAAGAGTGAGGCGGATGAAAACCTGTACCAAACTGTGGTGGAGGGTAAGCTTTTAATCATTTTTCTTTATGTTGATGATTTAATACTAACAGGTGATGAGCAATTGATACACTCATGCAAGGTAGATCTTGCAAAGGAGTTTGAGATGAAGGATTTGGGCCTCCTTAATTATTTAGTTGGATTGGAAATATGGCAGAGGGAAGGTGAACTGTTTGTGTCTCAAGGCAAGTATGCCTGAGAGATACTGGAGAAGTTTCACATGCAAGGCTGCAAGCCTATCAACGCTCCTCTTCCATGAAATTGGAGGAAAGAGGATGCTACATCGCTAGAGGTAGCGGATGCCACTGTTTATCGACAATTGGTGGGTTCACTCATGTATTTAGTTAATACAAGACCAGACATATGCTATGCGGTGAACCAGCTTTCACAAGCGATGGTTAAACCTACCAAGCTCTTTTGGAAGGCAGGAAAGCATGTCCTAAGGTATCTCAGAGGCACATCTGAGTATGGCTTATGGTACAGACAGACGGATGAGGTGAAGTTGCATGGCTTCACGGATGCAGATTGGGTAGGCAGCCCAATAGACAGAAAGATCACATCAGGAGGGGTTTTGAGTATCAGATCTACAACAATTTCTTGGTACAATAGGAAACAAAGATTCGTGGCACTCAGTTCAGCGGAAGCAGAATACATGGCAGCAAGTCAAGCTGCATGTGAGGCTATCTGGATGAGGAAGATTCTGGTTGGTTTGTTCGGTCCACATTTAGATCCTACAGTGATACATTGTGATAATCAGAGTTGCATTAAACTCTCAATTAATCATGTGTTTCATGATAAATCTAAACATATTGATATCTGGTATCATCATACCAGAGATTGTGTGCAGTGGAAGATCATGTTGCTTCAGTACATTCCTACGGAAGATCAGGAATGTAGATATTCTGACAAAGGTGCTCACCAGGAGCAAATTCAAATACCATAGAGGCAGGATCAGGATGAAGGATAATCCCTATCTTGTTGAGAGGGAGTGTTGAGATTCAACAAGATGACGATCTTAGTGAAAATCAGCCACCTTCACTAAGTGGGCCTGTAGGCTATTTTTAGGTGCAAGTCTATTTTTAGACTATGCCTATTTTTAGACATGATGATCATATTTCAGAAGTTGCAGGATGTTATTTGTGGATGGTTGGTCAAGTTGGAAAAATAGATTAAATTCTATTTTTAGGATATTGGGCGAAGTCTATTTCTAGATCGTCAATCTAAAAATAGATGCATGTCGATTATTATTAGCTCTTAATAATAATCCGACAATAAACATCAACTTATTCTCTTGGATCACTTTATTTCAGTGAACAGATTTGGCAAATCAATGTGCTGAAGGAATTACGCAATTCCTAGGGTTTATTGGTGGCTCATGCATGAGGACTCAGTTAGAACTGAAGTGGCAAAGTTATGACAGAGTTGGAAGAGTAGTTACAGGAGTTCTTATTCAGTTTAACTCAGTTAAGGGAGTTAAACTTAGTTGAGCTAGTTGTATCTACTCTAACTGAAAGATACAAAAGTGAGAGTTAACTGAATTAATTCACAACTAATAACTCACTAACAACTGAACAGAAACAACAGTTAACTACAGTGCATGTCAGTTCCAGTGGAGACCCTGTGGAGAGATAGGTGAAAGGGCAAGATGGACTATCCGTTGTGACTATAGTGATGCATTGATTGCACCACACACACATTGGAGTTTCCAATGAGGATTGCGCAGTCAAGGCAAGGCCAATTCGAATTCATTCAGGGGTCTTCTTCAACAGGGATTGCATAGTGGAGGCAGGCTATCAGGTGGCAAGAAATCAGTGCATGGATTTGCAGATTTCTTCTGATTAGTGTGTGACGATTGTATTGTACTGAGAGCTTGATGTACTAAGCTTTGTATGAGATTGTTACATGATCTCCATGATAGACATAATATGATAGTTGGGGTTTTTAGCTTCAGGATTTCCCGTTAAACAACTGTGTTATGTGCGATTGTTTTTATTGCTTCATGTGTTTGCAATTGAGTTTTAAAATTTCCGCAAAAGATTAATAGTGGAAGGATTCTATATTTAGCAAGAAGATAAATATTGTTAGATCAGGAGAATCTGGATATATACATGCATCTTATATATAATTTCTACAAAACATTCACATAAATCTTCTTTGATGTCATCTTCCTCATAAAAAGAAACACCCACACACACACACACACCTATGTTAATGAAAAAACACATATCCTAATTAATCAAAATTTTTTTTTTTTAAAGTTTGACAATATAAAATTAAAATTAATTGAAAATTAATTTCTATAAAATAAATTTAAAAAAATACAATTTATTTGTAAAACTATATATATATACATATAACTAACTAACTTTTCATAATATAACTATACACTTTTAAAATTATAAAAACACACACATATATAGATATACATATATATACATATATATTTCATTTAAAAGCAAACAATTTTAAAACTTTTATATATATTTAAAAAAAAAAAAAATTAAAAAAAATAATATTAACCTTTTTTTAACAATTTAAAAATAAAATTAAAATTAAAAATAAAATTAATTTTAAACATTTTTTAATATAATTTTTTTTTTAAAACAATTTAAAAAAATTATATTTTTAATTTAAACAATATATATATATATATATATATATATATATATATATATATATTTTTTTTTTTTTAATTAAAAAATAAATAAAAATTAATTTTAAAAATTATTGATTATTAATTTGTTTAAAAATAAAATTTTAAAAATAAAGTTTATTTTAAAAATTATTTTATTTTTAACTTCTTCTTTTTTAATTTAAAAAAAACAATTAAAAATAATTTAAAAAGCAATTAAAAATTAATAAAAATTAAAAGAAAAAACCTATAATAAATTTGAAAATATATATATAAAGATTATTAAAAAAAATCTATATTTTGTTTAGATATTAAAAAACAAAAATACATAATGCGATTTAAAAAAGAAAACAAATTAAATTTTTAAAAGAAAATTCAAAAAAGTCAAAATCTTGTTTGTTTTCAATTTTAAGAAAAAAAAAATAAATAAATATCACTGTTTTTTTTGTTATGTGTATGGTTGTTTTTTGGTTTTTTTTTGTTTTGTGGAGGAACCCAACAAGTTTTAAAAAGAAAAATTTTCTATATTTTTGTCCTAAAATCCCTACAAATTTGAGTTTTTCTCCATTTTCTTCGCTATAATTATAAAACAATGGGGTTTTGGAACAAAAAAAACATTTAAAAAAAAAAAGAGAGTAGTTTTGGAACATAAAAGCCATTATAAGATTCCGGTATGTCTGACTTGCAGGCTGTTGGATATCATCTTGGTGTTATAAGGCACCCACGAGGATTGATCTTGGGACCTCCCTTAGATTAGTTTAAAGAGTTACTGATTCACCATGGTTATTAAAAAACAAAAAAAAACAAAACAAAACAAAACAAAACAAACAAACAAACTCTCCCCAAATTAATCTTTAAATTGTCAAAATAGAAAGAAAACTAATATTTCTAACGCAAAAAACTCTTGTTAAATGTGTTATCAATGCCAACGCATCACCTCCACAAAATTGCTCCAACAAAACCCACAAGACTTGATGTGATGTGAGGAAAAGAAACAATGATTGTTATTATATAGCGAAGATTGTGCGATTGCTTTAGCGTTTCGATAATGTGGGATTAAAAATAGAATTAAGAAAATTAATATGTAGTTAATTTTATAGGTTTATATTAACTTTTATTCAATGTTGGCCAAAAAATAAAACATAAATTTTAAAAAATAATTTCGATACGTAGTCAATGTTAAATCATTTAAATAAAAAATGTATTTTAGTTTGGAAGGAATGCATGAAATGAATATTTGTGCGGATATTTTGAATAGAAAGTAGGGTAAAATATTTCAAGACCAGCAGGTTAGTAAAATGTTTTGAAATACAATTTAAACGAATATTTTGAAGGGAAATATTTCAAATGAAAATTTTAGAGGGAATTTTTTTAGCGAAAAATTTTGGGGGGAAACTTTGGAGGGAAAAGTTGTATTGATAATTTTTGGGGGGGAATTTTAGAGGGAGATTTTCAGTCTTTAAGCTATATATTGTCCTTGGGAGAGAGTGCATTTATAGCATTCAACATCTTCCTGCTAAAAGTCATGGGTTCTTCTGATAGTGAAGTTTTTCTTTCTGCAACATCAACATCTTAGTCACACAACAACTCTATTCAGATTGATGAATATAACAAGAATTCGTTTGCCATAAACAGAGAGTCAAATTTTCGAATTGGTCGTAATCCTAAGGATGATGAGAACAAAATTGATGAAGGGCATCAAAAAGAAATTTATGTAAATCAAGAGTCAGTTATTCCACTTAGACTTAATCCTAAGGATTATGAGAGCACCAATGATGAATGGCATGATGAAGAATTTCCAGAGTCAAAATATCTACTTCGTCCTAATCCTAAGGATTATGCGAACACCACCGATGAAAGGGGGAATGAAGAATTTCCAAATTTAAAATATCCACTTCGTCCTAATCCTAAGGATTATGTGAGTACCACTGATGAAGAGGGGAATGAAGAATTTCCAGAGTCAAAATATCCACTTCATCCTAATCCTAAGGATTATGCAAGCACCACTAATGAAGAGGGGAATGAAGAATTTCCAGAGTCAAAATATCCACTTCGTCCTAATCCTAAGGATTATGCGAGCACCACTGATGAAGGGGGGGATGAATTTCGAGAGTCAAAATTTCCACTTCATCCTAATGCTAAGGATTATAAGAGCACCATTGATGAAGGGGGGGATGAAGAATTTCCATAGTCAGATTTTCCACTTCATCTTAATCCTAAAGATTATGAGAGCACCACTGATGAAGAGGGGGATGAAGAATTTCCAATAAATAGAGATTCAAAGCGTCCACTTATTCCTAATCCTAAGGATTATGAGAGCACCAGTGAGGAAGGGGAGGGGCGGGATGAATAATTTCTAGTGAATAGAGATTCAAGGCTTCCACTTAGGCCTAATCCTAAGGATTACAAGAGCACCTCTGAGGAAGGGGAGGATGAAGAGTTTCTTGCAAATGATAATTTTAGAGGCACAGATCTGAATAATGCATTTTCTCTAAGTGAGAGTTTTAAAGGCACTCATGGTGATGTGGAATTGAATCCTCCAAGGGAATATTTCGAAAGCATGGATGAAGATGGTGAATAATTTCGTCTGAGTCAGGGTTTCAAAAGCGCAGATGATTCTTGTGAAATTTGTCTTCAAGCAAGGATGGTAGTGAATATTTTCCAAGAAATGATGCTGATGAATTTCTTAACTATGTACAGAATGATGATAGTGGGGATAATCCTAAGGGTGATGAAACTGCTTCTACAAAGGATAATGGAATGATGAAGTCGTTGCAAGAAAATATTGTAACTAGGAATAGGAGTAGACCTTTTCATATCAATCCAAAATATTCCAGTTATACAAGGGTTATGACAACATATCTCACAAACAGAAGTTTTGTCGTTCATCTAATTTCAAGTGAACGTTGTGAAAGGATTTTTTTGAAACATATGGATTTCAACTATGCTTTGGAGAAAATAAAATTATATTTGTCAATGAATTAAAGCATGAAAAATTCATATTTAGTGGGTTGCATGCAATCCACACTAGCAGGTTATGATTATCATATGGGAATGTATTACTCTGCAGAAAGGTTTTCAAAATGTTGCATTCAATTGGTAATTTTCGTTTGTCAAGAATCCAAGATAGACTAGAAGATGATCCCACATGTTATTCAGAAATACGTTATAAACGAGAGGTTGGGCCATTAGAAAATAATGTTATGTCATGGATGAAAGAATTATTTTCAAAGCATGGAGAGTGTATTCCAAATAAAGACACAATACATATCCCAGATAATTTCTCAAGACGAGAAATCTACAACTTATACAAAGAATATGCAAAAGGTGCTGAAGGAGTTGGTAATTTTATTACATATTCATATTTTACAAGGGTATGGAAAAACAAATTAAATAATGTTTGTATATCTAATAATACAAGAATGGGGGTTTGCAATACATGTGCTTCTCGTAAAACAAAAAGAGATAAATTTCAAGGGGCAGAGGTATGCGTTCATAACATTATTTTTAAAAATTGGATAGTTATAAACTATGGAAATATATTTATTCATATGCTTCTTTTATTTTATGTGCAAATTCTGTTGTCAAAGCACTTCAAGAGCATCAAAATCAGAAAGCAAGTGAAAGAAAAAATTGTATAAACAACGAAAGAAGCGTTATGATCATCCAAATAAATATTTGGGTTTGATAATTGATAGTATGGACCAAAATAAACCACTTCTGCCACATTTTGTCTGCATATCAAAAAAATTAGAGGGGGGAAATTTAATTCAGTTTCACTTGGTTGGTTGTATGGTCTTTAATGAGAATATGTTGCCAAGGGTTTACTTCACAACTCCAAATATTCATAATGATGCAAATATGACCATAAATAAAATCCATGATGTGGTTACTCATTGGTCTGATATTCTTCCTGAAGTTTTATATGTACAATTAGACAACACAAGTCGTGAAAACAAAAATCAAGTCCTTTTTGGGTATCTAAACATGCTTGTTGAATTGAGATTTTTTAAGAAGATAAAGGTTGGTTTCCTTCTTGTTGGGAATACTCATGACTATATTGATCAAATGTTCATTCGTTTTTTAGTAACTTTGAGGAGGAAAGGTGTTGGGAGCCTGCCATCATTAATTAAATGGCTTAAGAAATCATACATTCCAGAGCCTATTTTTCACATGTTGGAAGAAACTATTTATATGCGAAGGTTTATTCCAAGCTCGCACGGTGAGGAGAAATGCATTGAACAACTTAATGACATTAGATTCCAGCATCAATTTTGTATCAAAAAAATTGATGGGATAACACTTCTATGGGGCAAGAAGTATTCAACTGCTACAAAATGGGGGCCATCATCTAGCTTAGCATTTTTTAAGTTCATTCCAGAGCGTCCAATATTTACATCAAAGGTATTGTTATTACATTCAGTTGCTGAAATCCATAATGCACGAAGGCATAAGAGAGATATAAATTATTCTGAATATATGGAGGAAATTAAAATATGTATCAGAGATACATATGAGTACTTTGATGTTGTTGATTCAGTTTGGTGGGAGTCTTTTTTCAATAATCAAAGTGATATGATTTCAAGATCAATAAATGAGGATACGTTTTGAAAACTCCATTTTTTGGGCCACAAAATACGCAAAATGACCATGAGGAAACGCACAATATTAAACAACAACAGTCTCAAGGTATTATTAATTCTCCACGGGTATAGGAAAGAGAAATATATATTGGTTCTAGAAGATCACGTGTGCAATGTGAAACCATGGAAGACCTTTACAGGGGTTTTGTGCAGCATGTTAAGGAGGGTTGCATCATAGCAGTGTTAATAGATGAAGATCCACTTGGCTATCCATTCTAGGTTACCAAGGTTATAAAGGTAATTAAATAAAATGAAGATATTACAGTTATTGAAGCATTGGTATACCACAAGTACCCACTCCTTCAATGGTGTGTACAAGCCAGAGATGGTAGTTGAAAAAAAAATTTGGTAGAAAGAGAAGAAGAAAGGGCACAAATATAAATCATCGCCGCACAGATGTCTTAAAATTGGAGGATGTTGACATACTTGTGTATGACTTCAATTTGACAAAGAGAGGAACTCTTCGCTTGAAGACCATAAATATTTTGAAGAAATTGCTACGAGAACAAATAATATTGAGATGGAACTTTGTTGAATGTAGTCGTAGATCTAGAAGAATTTTGAAATTTGAAATGGTGAGCATGCATGTTGACTCAGATGGAATACTAGTTGATTAAAGAGAAGAATATGGATCGTCTTCATCTGCATCCAGTCATCCATCTGAAGATGTAGGTTCTTATGGTGTGCCAGAACCTATGATTGATTTTGAATAATTGTCTAAGACATTTTTATGTAAGTGATGTTTGCATGGTAACTTGAAATAAATATTTTGACTTCCATATGATCTTACATGAAGTTATGATGTATTTCTATGTTTTTTGGATTATACGTTTTAATTATGAAGAATTCATCTCTTTAGAATATCCACAATGTAACAATGAATTACAAAAATAATTTATGTTATATTCAATATACCAAAGTTGATATTTTGATTAAAAGTAAAAAATAAATAAATAAATAATTAGAAATTAATGTTGAATTTTTAGATTATGCAGTGATATTGCCATGATATTATTTCACAGGGGATTCACTGGGGGAGCAATATCATACCACGTGGGTTCATATTGGGGGATATATATTGAGGAAAAAATGGCATAACATATTGGGGGGTATATAGGGGGTAAAGGGTTTTTATATTGATAGATATAAAAAATGGAGCTCAAAGTTAGTGAAAAAATATAAAGGGGTATAAAAATGTTAATGAAAAAATGGATACCTACAATATCTAGTGGAAGTAGGGGTTTTTTAAATTGGAAAGGTGTATTGGGTTTGTATTTGTAGGGGGTTAAATAATGTGATTTTTAGGGTATTTTCCAATATCTAGTCAAATTAAAGGTATTGTTTAATATGCCACGAACGCACGTGATAGGTCATAGGTTCATTGAGTGAAGCCCCTCTGTATTATTTATTGTTAACATTTGGTATAAGATACTTTTAAAAAAATTAAAAAATGTATGCCTCATTGAAAGGGGAGACTTTGTTTTGATGGTCGATTTTTAGGTTTTGGTTGCAATTAGATAAGTTGTCTTAGGCTAAGATTTGAAAAGAGATATATTTTTATCCTTTCAAATAAAATTACTCTTGGATTAATAAATATTTCATTTGCTTGTTCATTTTTAAAAATTGTTTAATTCATATAGTCCATAATTTCATGGTTCAAGTATGTTAAAAACTTATGATTTAAAACTTGTCAAAATATTAAGGTTTTTATGTGCTACTATATTTTATCTTTAATGTTATGGTTGAAAACAATTACAATTTTAGGGTTTTTTAGAGTCAAGATATTTTATCTTTTACGAGATATAAGGCTTTCAGATATAAGGAGTCAAAATTGTTGGCAATTATAAGGCTTTCAAACATGATATCTTTATCTTTAACATCATGTCTCAATTTTTTTTGAATTTTACGATTTTTCAATGTCCTAATATTTTATCTTTAATTCTATTGTTAAAAAGAGTCAAAATTGTGACACTTTTTTTTTTTTTTATTCCACCATCAACACTTTCTGTTTCGAGGGCATTTTTTCAATCCTTTTTTCAAAATATATATATGGTTTTTAGCATAATTTAAAAAAAAAAAAAATGAAATTTGACACTAAAAAAAAACATGCATTCTGGAATACACACTTTTCGTTTTTGGGGTGCTTTTTCATGTTTTTTGAGTGTTTTTGGGCTAGAGTTCTCGTTTTGAGGTAATAGTTCTTGTTTGATTGATAACTATGTTCCACATCTCTGTATCTCGCATAATGAAAGGCATCTTCATATAGCTTCATCCAAAATTTCACACTCCATAATGAAAGCATTATCTGCATGTTCACATTTCTCGAAACTAGAAAAATGACAACTTAGCAGAGAACATAGAAAAGTACTTTGGAAAAAACCATTCGTAACAAGCCCCCTCGAAAACTAATTGAGTATGCATTGACAATGTGCATGTAAAAAAAACATGATGAACATTTAACCACTACAACTACAAACACGTTACTTTTAAAATTTTGTTAGGTTCTCTAAGCTAATTTGGATTTATGTTCATGAAAGCTTCATAAAACTTAGATTTCTTTGAGCATTTGTGAATTGAACACTTATTGTGCAAGATTAATTGAAATGTGTTTTCAATTTGTGATTTGTGTCAGAGAACAAGTATGTGCAATAACAAACATAATTTTTCTTCCGCAATGTTTCGCACTTCCGCATGCATTATCCCTCCACAAAGTTCTTTCGCACACCTTCCTTCCTCGCAATACTAGTTTTGAAATTATTGAAGCCACCGAAATTGCATGTCAAGTCAAAACACATTAGTACATGTCTCAAAGTGAATATTGTTGAGACAAAGAACTCCAGTATTGTGCAGAACTTACAATGAAAGCTTTGATTATGTGAAGTAATCTTCTTTCGCACTACGCATTTAGTATGAGGCTCTTCACATTATCTAATACACTTAACTCTAAATACTACACTTCCCCACCATGTGTTATTAAGGCTATATCTCTTTATTAATCGAAGAATTAGTGTAGATGTTATCCGATAAACACAAGTCACTATTACAATGGTCAAATGCAAGCTTGTTTTCCATATCATTTGTACACATCAAACCATATACCGCTAGAACCAAGGATTACAGGTAAACGTTAGTGTTTATAACATATTATATTACATAATATTTGTAATGATAACATGTAACATGCAAACTGTTGAAAGCATTTAGCACCAAAGCATGTGAGAAAGGACAAGTGTGTAGGGAAACCATATATGGAAAAACTATGTTGAGATGGAAATGTTTGCAAATATTCGGGAACCTGTAGTGGCGGATACTGACTACGGTGCAGACAACTTTACACTTACCATTGAAAAATTAATTAAGGCTTAGAAGTAATATTAATATATATTCAACAAATCATTGTGCAATCAAGCCATCACTAAAGAGCTTAATAGCATTTACTTTGATGCATTGTGTAATGATTACAGGCTACGAACATATCAATACAATCGTATCTATCGATACTATAAAATACCCTTTTCGACATTTATTTGGTGAATTGACATGTAATCAACACATCCTTTGAGTGCTTAATAACATTTATTGTTTGCCATAATTCAAAAGTATGCATAGGTCTCACAACCAATATCCATCATAGAAAATTAAAACAATGTGTACTGAATCTCCTTCACACACTTCTATTCACATATTTCTTCTACACAATGGAAGCTTCCTTTACATCTTCGCACTACACACATGTGTAATGATTATTTGTCGCAAACATATCAAGAAGATAATATTTATCAATATTATATAATAGTCTTTTCACCATTTATTTGGTGAAATGACACATAAATCCATTGTCCATTATAGCAGATTGAAACATTATGCTTTGCACAACTCTTGCGCACATTGCCTTCTTTGCCGACAACTTTTTTGCAATTAACGAATATAAAAAAATAATCAACACGTAATTAAGATATCGTAAAAACCTAATTAAGGCTTAATTCTACGATTAACAGATGTCTTTTCAGATATTAATGGCAAGTACTATTGAGAACATAATTATTTATAGCAAAGTAATGATAAAATCATTATATATTTGTAGTTTATGTGAATTCAAGCCTAATGAATTTTTCTAATGGTTCTTGTATCTTGATTCTTGTTTATTCATGCTATAGAGTCGTCACATTTTTACGTTGTTCAAAGTAAGAAAAAATTGTAATGGGTTCCTCTCGTCTAAAGGTTGTCTAGGTCAAAATGAATAGGGGAACACAAACGAATGAAATATGGACAGTTGTTTAGAATCTAGAAATGAAATGGAGGATGAAGTTTATGTATTCTTGTTTCAACTTTGCAGAAAGCAACATGACACAATATACATCACTTAATAAACCATTAATATTTATGATATCAAGGAGCAAAGTTTAGTATACAACAAGGAATGAAGCAGAAATTCCAATTGGCATTTATGGGAAACTCGTAGCTTAAAGATGCACTCTTTATGGCAAGAGCATTTATAGTATTGTTTGTCTTCTCTGCTCAGTTATCATTTTGTTGTGAATGAGGACGTTGAAGACGCTGAAAGACATCTATAATGCAATATAAAAAGAGGCAATTATTTCTAATTGTAGTTTGTTCAATAGTTGAAGATAATAACCATTAAAGATAAGAAATCAAAGAATGGGGTGGCAACAACTTCGAGATTTTTTATGAAAAATATGTGTGTAAAGGACTCATTATGAGATTTGTGTTTAGTTAGGTTATCTACATATAAAACGAGCTCTCTGAAACGATGTAACCATGGGTAGATCTCTATTTTCTACACCGATTACTTAGACAAAATCACATTGAATATAATAAAACATCAATTGTTATTTGTCCAAATTGCTTGAATTATGGACTTTGTTTTGATTGCATGTAATATAGTTATTGCATACTAATTTTTCTATTAACAGCAAAACGCGAACGTCTCATTACTTTTATTAATCAATCTCGCATCTCCACACTCTGCAAATTGCAATGTGAGGTATAACCATTTTGTTATTAGCCTTAATTAATTTTTTAATATTTAGTAATTCACGATTCAAAAAGTTGATATGTGCAGAGGAGTAACATATATGAAAGTGTAAAAAAAAAAAAAGAGGGAACAAAGGTTCTGCCACACATATCGCTTTTTCGCACTTCATTCCAGTTTGCTAGAACATATACCAGTTATGGAGCCATGTTTTTGCATGCATTCGCTGAAAAAATTTCAAAAATACTATTTTATAATATCGATTGATTTGTTAAAAAACAAAAATCATTATACAATGCAGTAGAGTAAGTGTTATTAAGCATTGAAACGATCTCTTGATTACGTGTCGATTCATTGAATAAATGCTTACATTAACAAGAAAGAGAAATAGACAAATACACAAATTAAGTTAGGTAAATACTTTTTGGTTTGCGAAAATATGGGGAAATAAGATTTTACACTTGGATCAGAGCAATGGCTAAATCAATAACGATCTACATTGACGTAGGGTATAACCAACAAATTAAAGAGAGGCATATAGATACATGTTACCCATGGGAATTAAACATTACTTATCCATGAAATCTGATTACGTATTATTCTATTATTTTGGTATTTGATAAAAAATTAAGGTGGAATGCTTCTATGCTCTCAGTTCAGTATTTTATGTTATTATTAGCAGCTATTTTGTAACTTTTCTTTTGCACTCTAGGACTATTCATTTAGATAGTTTTTTTTGGGACTAGGTCCTGGTTCATTGCAGTGTAAGTGGGTTGTTGTTATTATTAGTTGAGTTGTTGTTATGTTTAATATAAAAGCTTTCTTTAGTTTAACTTGTCCATAACATTATTGTATTTGAGTCCTTTTTATTTTTTGGTGAAATATAAGATGCCATGCGAACGAGGCAGAGTGAGAAGTGGAGGTGGTGAACGAGTAGTGTCGAGTAAACGTCACTTGGAGAGCATTGGTCGGGGGGGGGGGGCGCGCTATAGATCCTAGTCCTGATAACAAGCCTGATTTTAATGACTCTTAATTTTATCAACATAACTTTGGTAATGAGGTTACATATATCAAAATTCTTCAGGAGCATTTACAGGAAGAACTAAATCACTTTGAACACGGATTGTGTCACATGGAGAAACATGTACACTATGAATTTCAGTTTCTATTGTTAGCGAGTTCAGGAATAAAGAATCTTGTTCCATAAATGCCCCTCATAGTTAATAGCTTTTGTGTATGTATTGATCTTAAAAGTTATATGGATCTATGTTTACATTTCTTTTTTGGCAATGAAGGAATTTTTTTCAAGTTGTTATTGACACTGTAATTCTTTTTTTGGCATAAACTAATACTTAGTTTCATTCAGAAATGCTTCTAACATTGTCAATCGTTAGAGATTTACCTTTTCCTAGTATGTCATCCACACATTCTTTTTTTCTTACTTATTTGCATTTATTTTTATTTAAAATTTTGACAAGATGATTGTTTTGTTTCTTTGGGACGTGGTATCCAATACCCGTATGCTAGAATTCATTTTCAGTTTTTAATATCTTGTGCTTTACGCTTTATTGATCTTTAGCGATTGCTTCAACGCATTAAAAACAATTTTATTTAGCAAATCACACCACATTGTGATAAAATGTAGAGTGTTTTCCTAGGGTTTATCGAAAATTTGTCGCCTTTTGGTGAATTGAAAGCAACGCTAAAATGCACGAAGGAATGGATAAATAATTTTAAAAACATGTTTATTTGGTTATATTAAATCAGTTTATTTAATTAAAGAAATAAATAGTTTGATAAATTATATTATTAAATTCTGGGAAAAATCCCAAATATCTAAACGATATATGCAAAGTGTGGACGAAGCCTTTATTCTGCATCGTCTGCATTCACGCACGTTCGCATTGCGCAAATTGCAATGTGAAGCATAACCATTTCATTATTAAAATAATGTAAACACAGTTACGAAAGCAATCTACAAAGATATTGTAATTGCTAGATTTGTTTTACAAATAAAAACATTGTTGTCAATCGAGTAAATATGTGTATCAAATTACATAATAAATAACAAATTGCAGTTTGTAGAAAGAAATATATGGAAAGGAATTTGGTTTAAAAGATTTTTATTCTGTTTTTTTGTAGTGTTTTATCTATTGTGTGGACTTGAGCGGCCTAATATCTATTATGTGGAGTTTTTTTGGTTGTGCGAATCTCTGCACCTCCGCACTTATTTTGTATCAAGTCTCAAGTTTGAATACTGACACCAAAAATTATATAATTATACCTAGTCGAATTATACCAAGTATCAACACAAATGAATTCAGTATTTACGTAACCGAAACTTTTTATGCCTCAAAATTTAATAAGCTCGAACTGTTAATTAATTGATTAACATGTAACATGCGGAAATGTATACGGACACATGTGACATTGTAGGGGAAAGTGTTTGTTCCTTGCTCCACATAATCGGTTTTCCGCACAACATTTCTTCCTCACACACATTAATAATCCAAAATTGCCAATTAGTTTATTAATTCATTTCCCATAATTTTTTTCAAACTTAAACACTTCATTTTAATGCTCAATGCATTTTTCTCAAGGTACGTTCGATGCATTCATGTGTACGAAAGACTTATGTTGATGGCTCTATAGTTTAATTATCCCTTTGTGTGCACTAATACAACAACCCTCCTTTCCTAGAATTCTCGTACATTCAAAAGGTCAAAGATATACAATAATCAATAAAATGCAGTCAATAAGCACAACCAAACCAGGATTTTGATTTCCCATAATAGTATATAATGATTCTGGATTTGATCTCTTGTTAATCGCTCTTGAATCCAGATGCAATATATTTTCCTACACAATGGTTCGACCTCGCCATTAGAAAAATCAAATGGTTTGTCTTGCCCTTGAGATATATTCTTTGGAATATGAACTTCTAGTAATGTAAATAGACAAGCTAATATATGAGTATAATAAAATTTGTTTATGTATACAGAGAAAAGTTGTGTGGGAATTGCAGCAGAAATCGTGTGCGGGGAGCGCACCAGAAAGTGTGCATGAATAAAGCATGTGTGAAACAAGGAACACAAACAACGCCACACATGCTACCTTCACACACTCTTTCTCCACACAACAAAATCTCTGATATTTATGTGCAAAGAGGGGAAGATTTATGTTAGTTGGTTCGCACACTAAAAATATAAAATCTTCAAATTTGGATATTGGACAATATTTATATTTATATTTATATGTGTAAATCAAACTTTTAACTTTTATATATAAAAGTCTTTAGGTCCGATAAATGGTTAAATATTGTAATCAGTTAGTTTGAATCTATAAATACATAACTGCATAAATCAATAGAGTTTAAATGTACAAATATTTAATTTTACATCGTTTATATTTGTAAATTGATATCTCCCACATGACCTTTGGGTAACTGGGTATGATTAACACCATTATTGTGCTCCAAGAAATACATACCAATTACAATGTAAATTATAGTTGCAATGTTCAATTTCAGAAACTACTAATGTCTAATCCATTTAGAATAGTAAACTTTCACAATTTGATTTTAAAATTTATGTTTTTTCATAGCTTATACTATTTTAATAATTAATATTACCCTATATCTCTTATGTTATTATCTTGTGCGAAAGCTTTCTCATTACGTGAAATGCAAAGGTGTAAAGAAAACTGTGTATAATGATTGTTGTATATTGGAGAGCAGTAAAAATCTTGTTGTAACGATAATAGTTTTGAAATGTTAGTTTTTAGCTTAACATAAAGCAGTAGAAACAATATCAAGTGAAGAGACTAAATTCCTCACAAATACAGTTAATTGTCTATATTTATTCTACATCTGATATACACATAAACTAAACTTTTCATCCCACAAACTTAAACAAGCCAAAACTACAACTTAATCGATTTAACTATAGTATGCTCCACATATCTATTCTCTCACACAACACTTCTTCCTCGCACAAATTAAAAACATAATTCATTTAATATTGGATAATAGGCATTCAATTGACAAATGTGAAATCACTAATGCACTTAGTATTCGACAAACGTCAATACCAAGGTTCATTCACTCTATTTTGATAGAAAAAATTGGCTAATAGCTAAACAAGCTAACAGAGTAAATGTTGCGAATATACATTGGTTCATTGAATAAATGCCGAAAATACTTGTATTTATTGGTAGGAGAGCTTTGGTTTTTTTTGGGATGTGGTTCACGGACTCTGGAGATCAATGACTGCTATGTCCATGGAAACGGTCTCGAGTAGATCTCAAAGGGGTCAGTTATATCGACTCGTATCGGAGCCTAACGCCTATGGGTGTCGAGGAGAATTGATCATGTGATCTCTCATAGCGAAGTGCTTATGCAACGAGTACTTGAATAATTGAGCTATCCCTCGCGGCTGCAAGACAATTTTAGTTAATCAAAATAGAATGAGGTTTAGGATACTAACAAAATTATATGTTGATATTGATTTCTAAAGCATACCTAACAGAGCAATCGTGAAACAAAATCCTATTAATTGGACTATCTCGAGTTGGAATTTAAGAAAAATAGATATGGTTGAAAGTAACCAATTTTGGAAGTCTTTTCTAATTGGAGATTAGTCAAGTCAATACTAGCCATATTGATGACAATCAATAGTTAATGAATACCATTAAAATTGACAGTAGTTATATGTCCTTTCAAAACTTTGATGTCAATTCATGATTTAGATGACTTATCGCCTTTGATGCATTATATGTAGGCTTGTTGGCTATGAACTGGTTTCTAATAGCTCTGGGAATGCAGTTTTCCAATGTTCATCTTGTTGCAAACCTGTTAGCATTGAACTCACCTCCAAAAATTCTAGGCAACCAACTTGCTTCGTTTCTTTTGAAAAAAAGTTCTAGGTAACTGACTTGCTTCGTTTCTTCTTAAACTGATAAGTGTTATCAGGATTTGCTTTACCATTGGTCTATTGTTTTTTTATTTTTCTAAGTCTTGTTGGTATAATTTTTGTTGAATGAGAGGGAGGACAAGGGAGATGTGGAGTGGTTTGGGGGGGGGGTACTCTACCTCTGAGAATACCATGAATTAGCAGTTACGATTGAAATACCAACATCGAGACAAATGGTTGAAAGAAACAATGGCATAAACATACAAGAAGAGCTATATTCAAAGAGCCAAGATATCTTAATGGTCAACAAAGATATCTTAATGTTTAGAGGAGATATTTTAACGCTAATGGATAACATATTGGAACTTCAACAAACACATGGGCGGTTCGAAGATGAATTAGACATCATAAGAATGTTATTAGAAGAGTTGTTGCAAAACATGAACGAGGCACTCAGATCTCCATTCTCGCAACATAATTAGTAGAAGCGTCAAACTCCAGGAACTATGGTTAATTAATAAATAAATTGTTACCAAAATTTTCTACTTTCTCAACCAATTTTGAAATTCAGTATATGCTAAAGGCTATATGCTGTAATTTTCTCACCACAATTACAAAAAAAAAAAACAAAAAACAACAACAACAACAACACATGTTGGAATATTATGGAATATACATGCATGTATAAGTGCAAAATATTTTGTAGGTTATGTTGTACTCTTCCATAAATTGTTTGTTCAAATAAACATTTGATTTACAAATTTTCTTGAGTTCTTTATGATAATGATTGGTTTAGAAATTTGTTTAAATTTTTGCGTGATAGGCCCCTTTTGGTAGAAATTGGTTATAACAAGTTATTAGAAATATGTCAATGTATTACAAATAAATGAAGAAATGTATGTCAAGAAACATATAGTAGAATAATTTAATAACATTGCATCACCTATACTCTGATCATGTTCATGGAACACAAATTTTGTAAATTATGCCAAATTGGATGATTAGAATAATGTAAATGCCATGCTTGAAAGTGTTTGCTTTTGTTTTATAATAAAATCAAATTGTGCAATTGCACATAGACATAAATAAATTTTCTAATATTGTTTGACTAATTATAGGATTTGCAAATTTGATAAATCGATAAAACAATGTAAGAAATTAAACTGTAAAAAAACAGACACGACATAGCACAATGAACTAGTTACACACTACAGCCAAAACATAGTAAGTAATGTTATTAAATAACATAGTACAAACATCAATACGTGGAAAAGCGGGGGGGAGTTTGGAGGAAGAAACGACTGGGTGAGCAGGGGAACAAATCTTTCTTTGCACCTTTACACAATGTAAACAATTATGCAGACTATGCAAGGGTGTCAAAACGAGAAAGAATATTTGTTAACTTGACCCAAATTAAGCTTGGAAATTGTTTTATTTCGTCTTCAAAATGTAACACTTGAGTTTCAAACACAATTAACTGCAACATATTGAATACTTTATTTACACATTTTTGTTTTTAAATTTTGGGAAGTTGAAAACAAAATAACAATGTAACATTGGTACTCTGATTTTTCCATGAAAATTTTAGACAAATTGAGTTAAACTGAAAAGTACGACAATCATTGTCAAATATTATTAAACATAACTTTTGCTTTCTAGAGACGTTAAACAAGTATTAAAAATACATATAATATTTAAATCTTCAAATATAGAGACTCCTCACATGGTTTTTTTCTAACATAAACTATGTGTGAGGGAAATTCATTTTGTAATATTGTTTGACTAATAATATACTTTGCAAATTTGATAAATCAATAAAACAATGTAAGAAATCACACTGCAAAAAACAGACATGACATAACACAATGAACCAAGTATGCATTATAATCCAAACATAGTAAATAATATTAGTAAATAACATAGTACAAAACATAGAACTTGAACAAATAAATTCATTGAAATATGATTTTGTACAATATTAATATCTACAAATTCCGTAATCACAAGATGAAATCAGATGTCAACTATCCAATGAACCGAAAAAAAAAACTCTTCGACAATACTCAAATTCTTGAACCAAAATGTAGAAGACGATGTTAAGATTGGAAGTATGGATATGTGGGAGCATGGAATGCAGATGACCCCCCACCCCTTGCCAACAATCAATGGGAATTCAACCTTATTAGTTACCAGTAAGAGATATATCCACATTTTCCATAGAAAACCTCTTGATTTTGACAACTTAACAATAATATTATATCAAGAATACCAAAAGTATATTGCTTAACAATGAAAGCGAAGAAAATAGTAGATCAACTAATCATAACATGAAATCAAATCCCAACCATCCAACAAACTAAAAAATTTGTCTGAAAATAGTTAAAAATTTCAAGGAGAAAGTATTAAGTCATATTAAGGTTGGAACTTCAGATATGTGAATCTGTGGAAATGTGAATGTTTCTCCTGCTCCTTTCCAACCACAAATTAGGTAGCCATAAGATGAAATCAAATCCCAATAATCCAACAAACCGAAAAAGCTCTCCAACAATGCTCAAATTCTTCAAGCAATAAGTAAAACGTAGTCTTAAAATTTAAAGTGTGGATATGCAAAGGTGCGGAAGTGCAGACGCCCCTCGTACTCCTTGCCAATAATATTATAAGAATATCACTAATAGATTGCTTAATAATGCACGTGAAGAGAACTAGAATACCATCAGTAGATTGCTTAACAATGCAACATCGAGAACCGTACTGTCACTAGATTCCTTAACAATGTAAACAAAGAGAATTGTCATTATATATGTATAATAATGTTCTGATGGTTTATTATAAATGTGCCATGTATCTTGAAATTGGACAACAAATAAATAACAATTGATTCATCCGCATAGGATTTCTCATAGGAAACTTTTCATAGATCGGGTAATACTTTCTCTAGTTCCATGCCTCTTAGAACACAATATATCGTAGTCTTGTCATTTGCACACATGATACAATTTAATCGATGGAAATAAACGAAGCAACAATTTTTGTTGAAAATGAAGCAATAAATCATAGTTTCATTCATAGTTCTAGTAGTTTTAATTAGACTACTGCATTTCGCACAAATAATCGCAAATGGATATATATATATATATATATATATATATTTGAGTTTATTGTGCATATCCAAATCGCAAAATAAATCAATTTTCTTATGTTTTCGACTTTCTTTTTTGTTTTCAATGAACATATGAATGTGGATTGCAGAGATCGGAAAACTCTTTCTTGTTTTCTAACTATATTTTTTAGCAAGATGAGTGGAAAAACGTTTTCTTTCAATTGTCTTTGAATTGAAAGATATGCTGAAAGAAGTTTGTCGTGTACTTGAACCTGTCGCATATGCAATATTTCTAAGACAGTACTTGTAAACCATGTAAGAGACGGACAACAACTTTGTAGCATCGAGACAGTCAAATAAATCAAAGCTTACCATTTCCCTATCTTATTCTTCATTCTTATCTTTGATTTCTAGCACACATTGCATTCATTTATGTTTTGTCGAAATTGCAATGGGATCGATTGTGCTAACTGGAAATGAATCTTGACTACAAGACATATTTGCAATCGTCATAGTTGGAAAGCATTGGTACTCTACGGAAATAAGACAAATGTTTTCTACAATGCTAACGATATTTAGACAAATAATTTTCTCCTAGTCGCCACTATTGTATTTTTGCTTTGGAATTATTTCAAAATTTCTAATAGAAACACTAGCATTTGCAATAAGTTTTGCCTCATGTTGTTTGATAAACTATGTTAGCACAAGCAATGTTATTGTCATTTCAACATTTTATTCGTCAATTCTACACGAAGTATTGCTTTGGTCTTATTTTCTTTGTCCAAAAGAGTTCGATATATGACTAAGATAACTCCGTGGAAAATTCTTCATGTTATGTTGTTACTGATATCTTCGATCAATAATGACATAAACTCAATCTCTTTTTTCCTAGTCATGAGCATTGAATTGAAAATAATTCAATAAAACAAAAAATAAATCTGATATACACTTAACTAAACCTGGACAAAACTACCTTTTTTCTTTTGTTTCTTTCCTGTTTTTCATTCATTTCGCTTTGTCCCCTGCGATATTTTCTTATGTAATAGTACTCATCGCCATCTCTACTTCTTTATCCATGTCTACTGTCGCATCATCTGAATCTAATATTTTTTTCCTATTTAGAAATAATTCATTCAAATCTCTACTTAAAAGGACATTATAGTTGATACTAAGTAAGAACTGGCTCACGAAGACAAGACTAGATAACGAAAAGTCATTTCTAATGTATATTCTAATATCAAGTTCATAATTACAAGATAGAATCTAATTTTTATGCATATAGGTAAAATACTAAATAGATTTTAGTTTCGATAGATTCTATTTTATAGTTCCTTGTTACATATATTACACTAAAAAATTAACAAATGTACAAATGCACAAATGTTTTATAGAAATATTCAAAATACATTTTTCCTTGTTATTGTTGTCCTGGATCTCAATCTCTAAGTGTTATATGTTACTTGAAAAATGAAAAAGTATTGCTTTTAGTTAGAGTACATAAAAATACAACAACAACAAAAAAATTGAGTTATACAATGTAATAATAATCAAATGACAATAAATAGAACATTAGCACACCTCGTAGCAAAGTTATCATTGTCTTTAACTATATATGTTCTACTCGTGTTCATTTTCTCTGCTCCGACGATATGACTTAGATCAAATATATAGAAATAAGAGGAAAAAAAGGTTAAAATTTTATAGCACTAAAACCATTTAGACGTAATAGCTACACGACAGTAATGTATATTGTATAAACATTTTTAGCACTCTCATATTATCCACCTTTTGAACTTCACACCTTATTGCTATAACGTTATAACGTATACTGTATTAATGTTATAAGTACTTGCATATTGAAGAAAGCATGCATTGTTTACCTAACAAAAATGCTACATGTTTTTCACCTTCGTACGAAATGAACTTGTAGAGAAAATACCTCACACCATGCAACTACCAAAACGAACATCACATAGTCCATATAAGAAATCTATTTGTAACCAGCTCCCCTGAAAGAAGTAATTGAACATGCATTCACAACATGTATGCTAAAAAATTGCATGATAAACACCTGGCCAATGCTCCTACGAACAACATAACTAGAATTAGTGGTTACAATTATCACATTACCTTCTAAATTTTCAACATGCATATTAGATAGTAAGTAAAGACAAGCCTTGCTCAGCCAATGGAAAAATAGAAATAATATTTCCAGAAATTAGAAAAAGATTTTTGAATTTACAAGAAAATAAGAATATTCAACATTTTCTTGAAACCATGGTTAAAATTGCAAAAACCCGACAAAATACTGGAGAGTCATCACACTTCAACCACGAAGCGAGTGTTGTAGTCCCTAGTGAGGCATCAACTAATAATAATAATAAATAGAAAATTTAATAATTAGAATCGTCATATTAGGTGCCAAAATTTCATGATATGTTTTATATACTAAGTAGAAATAATAATAATAATAATTAATAGTTAACGAACTTTGACCATGAGGGGAATGTTATAGTCCCCCATGAAGCACATACTAATAATAATAATAAATTGAATTGCAAGTTTATGCTAACGACCAAAGTGTAATTGTGCTTTCTCCGCACCCTCTCACCTATGCACTTTGCAAATTGCAATGCAAAATTCTCATTATTTATTTTCCAATCTCGCACTTTATTTGTCGTTTTACTTAATGTAACCAATTATTTCCATAGTTTGAATGCACAAAATATTTTATTTCGAAATAATAAAAAACCAAGTATAAGCCATATGCAAAATGTAAGGTTTACGTTTCAATGTGAACACATCCTATTTGATATTGGGATGTAAAAGCACAATTGTCACGTAAACAATGCATGCTTTCTTCTATATGTGAGTACTTACAATGTTTATACAATATAAATTACAACCCTAAAATGTTTATACAATATACGTTACTGTCGTGTAGTTGTTACGCTTGAATAGTTTTCATGCTATGAAATTATAAGCTTTTTTCCCCTCTTATTTCTATATATTTGATCTAATTCATATCGTCGGAGCAAGGAAAATGAACACAAGTAAAACATATACAATTAAAGACAATGATAACTTTACTAAGAGGTGCGTTTCTGTTCGATTTATTATCATTTTCTTATTATTATTATACCTGACACCGCAGGTATATTGCATTAGCGTTAATATTTTTCACTTCTTATTACCAAATGCTTCGTAAAATGCACATATCCTTCATACATATAATTAATAATTTTGACGCGTGGCCATCAACCATTATAGGGTGGTCCTTTTCAGCCCTGCTTTTAGGTTGTCAATATCATGATTCCATCGATGCTTCACCATCCCCAAGGCCAGAAAGCGTGAAATCGTAACCACTAAGGCGACACTCTGGCTGATTATGGTTGACCCTGTACTTCACCAGAAAATCTTTCAATTAATTTTCGAATTTCTCGACTATGGATCTAGTATCATATATACAGTCAAATCAGATTTAGAAAAAAACCAGATTCCATCAATTGAATTGAGAGCTTTAATTTCGTTTCTCCTTCGAATTTCTCAACTATGGATTTAGTATCACATACAGTCAAATCGAATTAAATATTATTTTGTGTATGATATTGGGCATTAAAAGCAAATGTACTTCCAGAGAAATTCGCTCATGTTTGCTGGATTTCATCAATTTCATTTAGTCCATTCCAATCATTTAATTGCATTTATGATTTCACCATCAAAGTTATTGTTCCATGACAAGATAAAAAATTATTTATTTTTGTTTATATTAAATAATATACTATTTATTTTTTAAGTTTAAAACTATATTTTATATCAATTATAAAATTAATTATTTTAATGATTTGTAGATTCTTATATAATATCATTTATATACAAAATGTAAAATAAATTAATAACATTTGAATTTTTTAATATAAATGAGTCAAAATATAATAGTTATAAGATAATTAATTAAAATATAAAAATTATAAAAATATTTAATTAAATTATAAAAATCATAAGACTATTGACCATAATTATTTTGCTACCTTGTTAATTTTCATATAATTTGTGCAAATAATAATTAAATTAATTAATAATAATAGAAATTTTAATATTAATTAATTAAAACATAAGAACAATATGACAATTAATTAAAATATAAGAATGGTAAGATTATTAACCACAATTAGAATATAAAAATACTTAAAAGATAACACTTATGAAAATCACTGAACACAATTCTCACATAATATTAACATAAATAACTTTCAAATAATACTATTTATGATAGATAAGAAGTGCAAATAATAATTAAATTAATTAATAGTAATAGAAATTTTAATATTAATTAATTAAAACATAATAACAATATGACAATTAATTAAAATATAATAATGGCTGGTTCAAAACGCCTCAACCAAATCTATTTTGATGTGATTTTCATCGAAAGATTTTAATCACAATTTATGGATCACAGAAGCAAAATTCTAACACTTATACAAATCATTGAACACAATTCTCACATAATACTATTTATTAAAAAAGTGTAAAACAATTTATTAAATAAATTAAAAACAATAAAAAAAATTAGCATAAATTAATTAAAGCATAATAATCATAAAATTACTAAAGCAAAAGCATAAAAATCTCATAAAAGTTTTACTATACTACTCAAGTTAACATTAATAAGTTTTTATTATTAGATATATTAAAAGCATTAGAAAACTTCAATATAAATTAGTAAAATGTAACAACCATAACATAGTTTATTAAAATATAATAATCATAGTATCATTGACCATAATTATAATACAAAAATAATTAAAACTTACAATTATCAAATTATTGACCACAATTCTCATATTCTCACATAATATTACTTATTATAGAAAGTATAAAAAATTATTAAAAAAATAAGAGCACTAAAATCTTCAACATGAATTAATTATAACACAACAACAACTACATCACTAACCATAATTACATCACTAACAATAATTACTAGATCATCTTCTAGATTCACATCTTAAAAGGGTCTCAAGAGAGAGTCAAAGTTGAAGCATAAAGACTTGATGAGAGATTTTCTATCTTACTCAAGTTAACATTAATAAGTTTTTATTATTAGATAAATTAGAAAGAGTAAAAAACTTCAACATAAATATTAATAAAATATAACAACCATAAAATAGTTAATTAAAATAGAATAATCATAACATTATTAATCACAATTATAAGAAAAAATAGAACATATAGTTATAAAAGTATTGACCACAATTTATGAAGATGCATCTTCTATATCATAACATACAATATTTTAATACAAGAACTATTAATGATTCATTGTATACTTATCATAACATGGATATATAACACTTTAAAAAATAATATGAAGCCATTAGTACATAATGTATTTAATATAGGAATATGAAAACTGGTAACTTAGAAACAAATGAAGCTCACAAACAATATCCAAAATTATTACAACATTCAATAGTAGCATGAACAAAGATAATAAATAATAAACGTATGAAAGGCTACTACATTTTCTTGCCTAAATGCAATTGTCTTGTGGTTATGCAATTTTAGTTCTTGAATTATTTTATACTTTTATTTTATTTTTTTAAATAAAAAATTATTTTCTTTAACTATAATATATTTATAATTATTTAATCTATAATTACTCATTTTTAAAGTGATGGATTCCAATCCTAAATCTTTATTGGTATGTTCTTACCAACTGAATTAACAAGGGACACTGAAAGTAAATAATCATAGACATACTCAAACTCAAATTGCAATATTTCTATATTTACATTAGGCGACAGGTAGTAGCTACTATGTAGCACTTGTTACATTATACAGTTTTGTGTTTTTTTTGCTATATTTTTATGTACTCTGTGATATGTAATGTTGTATAGAGGAAGGTATACAAAAATGTATGCAGACATATGAAACATTGCAGAATAACGTTTTTGTTCCCTAATCTGCATAATCGTTCTTTCACACCAAAAATACACTTCACTTAATATTGCATAAAATTGTGAATAAAAGCACCATCATTCCACTCTTGACAAGCAATAGCAAATATAAAGTTTTCAATAGCCTTGTGAAACTCTATTTCAGAAACAGGTTATAGCCTCAATGTTTCCTAAATAGTTCTCCACAAGTACTTCCTGCTTTGAAAGCCTTGCCACTCCACAACTTGCCCCGTCTCCTTTGAACCTGCTATTAGTATTAATTAAACATGCATATTGGCTCATAATTGTTACATGTTTTTTGAAAATTGAAATTTGTGTTGCCACTATAGAGCTTGCCTCGTCTCCTTTGAATCTACTATATCTAGTTGCTTTGCATATATCAAACAAAACATACAACTAATTAAACTTAAGAAACTGCATGTTCTCACATATTCTCTTACAATCCTTGTCCAAGTGTAGAGGTGCTTCATCGCACTTCCTTACCTTCGCACAATCCTTCATTCCACACATATTCACGACTCTATGGATCTATTCTCTCACACAACTAAATCTATAAAATTTTGAGATTGATTTTTTTTTTTTTTTAAATGAAATAAGAGGGAAACACACCAGTGGTAGCTATGATAGTGTCAATGTCAATGTTAGTGCTCTAAAATATTATTTCACTCCTCCGCAATCAAATTTGGCATCATTGGACGAAGTAGTAGCAATCTCAGGCATAATAGTGTAAGAGAAGTAACTAACGAAATGAGCACTCACAAAATTAGTGTTTATTGTCCATGCCTTGACTCCGCATACTAAATTAGCTTTAAGTACACCATAGAGGGGAAAAAACATTACTTTATATAGTCCCTGCCCCTTAAAAAACTCCCCCGCACACACTTTCTGTCGCACTTCCCCCACAACCTTTCTCCTTCCTCCACATATCACAAAATTAGCCTATTTTGTCCACGCCTCGACTTCACATATTAAATTAGCCTTATGCAGAGGGTAGAGAAAGAAATATTGACTAGATATAGTCCCTTCTCTTCAACAAAATCCCCCACACACAATTCCTTCGCACATCCTTTCTCCACACGAAACAATAATAACAATTTCATATTAAATTAATATTTCAAAGCTACTTCCACATATTTCTTTATCCCCTCCCTTCGCCCCGCTTACGTAAGGCACATGGAACCCCCGTTTGCTTTGGCATCATTGGGTAGAACAATAGCAATCTCAGGCATAACAATGTCAGAGCACTTTTTGATGAAATCACCACTCACAAAATTATCCTTTTTTGTCTATGCCTCAACTTTTCATACTGAATTAGCTTTATGTGCACTACAGAGGAAGAAATATTGACTTGATAAAGTCCTTTCTCCTTAACAAACATCCCCACACCCAATTTCTTTGCACACCCTTTCTATCACACTTCCCCACAACCTTTCTCCTTCCTCTGCATATCAAAAAATTACCCTTTTTTGTCCATGTCTTGACTCTGCATATTAAATTAACCTTATGCAAAGTGGGGAGGAAGAAAACTTGACTCGATATAGTCCCTGTTCTTTAGCAAAATCCATTGCACACCCTTTCTCCCACACTTTCTGCACACCCTTTCTTCACACAACAAAATAGATGCAATTAGCCCGCCCCTCGTTTACATAAGGGACTTGCAACCCCGTAAATTCTGGCATCATTAGGCACAACAATAACAATGTCAGGCATAACAATGTCAGAGCACTCACTGACGAAATGACAAGTCACAAAATTTAGTCTTTTTTTATATATTTTAAAATGATTTGTCACACACTAACAAATAGTGAAAATAAATCACCCTCCACCATGGGAATTATGTCATATCAAGCCTCGTTTAGCCAATGAAAAATTAGAAATAAGATTTCCATAAATTATAAAATAATTTTTAAATTTACAAAAAAAATAGATTTATTAAGCATTTTCCTGAAACTTTAGTTAAATTGCAAAAACTTGGCAAAATAATTGATAGAAGATGGACTTTGACCGTGAGACAAGTGCTATAGTCCCTAGCAAAACAAGAGCTAATAAAACAAAAATTATTTTGAATTAATCAATTTATTTAGAATATATTATTATTTGAATTTATTTAATTTAAAATACAATATTACAATTTTTAATTTGATTGTTTTCCAAATTCAAGTACGATATATTTTTACTTTATTCATTATTTATTATTATTATTATAAAACAAATTAAAAATAAATAAATTGATATTAACTCAATAAAATTATAACTAATAATATAGTTTTTATTAGATTTAATAAATACTATTTAATTAATTATTAGTAAAAACTCCCATTTGTGTCTCAAGCGCGGGTGGCATAATGATGCCCAGTCTTGGCTCGACTTTTGGGGGATTAAGGAGAAGATCATCATGGGAAGCAAGAATAGTATCAAAGATACTATTACCTCTAATTTCAAGGACAAGATGTGGGATGATAAGGAGCTGGAGGGTAAAAGGAAGATAAGATACTATAAGGAGGTGACCAACCCTACTCTTGATAACCAAAATTATTTCTCTACGTTGACGAGCACTAAGACGTAAACAAACATCACTGGGATAAGAACTAATTATCATGAGCTTCGAAGTGAGACCGAGCGGTGTTCTACTCCCAAGACTCCCTGGAACGATAGAATCTGTCAGATTTGTGATACTAAGAAGGTGGAAGATGAAAAACACTTCATTTTAGACCGCCCGACTCTTCCCCACATCCGCTCTCAATTCCCTATCATTAGCGACACCTCCAATCTTCTTGACTTATTAAGCCAACCCAACTATAACGATCTTCAAGCGCTTCTTTCCCTTCTCCTCGATCACAGAAACAAGATTTTTAAGAATAACAATTAGACTCTTTTTTTCTTTTCTTTTCTTTTCTTCAGGTGTGATAGACCACATTGGTCTTAGTGGACGTTAATCATCATCATCATCATTAATTTACTAGTAATTTTGAATTAATTATGTTTTTATTAAATATTTACTTATTTGTTAATATAAAATATTAAACAAATAAATTTATTCTTAAAATTTTTGATATATATATATATATATATATATATATATATATATATAATTTTAATGGTAAAAATAATAAGAATTGAAAATAGAAAGATAAAAAAGTTCCAAAAAAAAGTCTTAAATCAATATTAAAAAGCAATAAATTGAAATACAAAAAGTGAAAAAAATAATAAAAGTGAAAAACTATTTCAATTGCTTTTTCCCTACTTAAAATTCCTAATCTTGTGAGGATTCTTTAACAACATTATTTACATTAATGTGTACAATATAAATGTAACATATTACGGATACTTATTTGTTTTTTTGTTTTTTTGTTTTTTTTGTTAATTTATATTTGTATTATATAAAAAAAGAAACTCAAAAAATTAAGATACCATTTTTAGATGTTCATGATTTTGTTGAGATCACCCTAGGTGGTCTCAATCTCCCACAAAGGGAAACCAAATATATTTGAAACCAGATATATTGATTGCCTACATATGAGAAAGTCTGAACAAGATAAAAATGACTACTGGAAATAAACAAGTTGATTATCTATGTAATTACACAACGAAATCCATTGTAGAACATGACATAAAATTAGGAGTCTAAGGAAGTCACTGGAGCATGATCCTTGGCATTAGAACCTAGAGGAGTTGGAGGCTTTGCCTCACATTGGATATGACTCTCCAAGTGGGCTATCTTGACATCGAAACTCTCCAATCACCAACGCTGGTACCTCTGGGCACACTTGATGTCATTCGGGGTGGAGAAAATGTAACAGTGCTTCTCTTGTTTCTCTTCTCCTTCATAAATCTTAAGAGGGTTTTATTATATACACTTATTATTAATATTGCATATGATATATATTTATTTATCTTTTACTAATTGCAAAATATTAATTACATCGACATTATTTTGGAACAAGGCTTCCAAAAATTTAATTTAATTATCAATAATTATTAGGAGGATGGTAGGAATTTAACCCCCATGGAATATCCTAGAATATTCATAATAGTATACACAAATCAAAGGTTGAAATTTATCTGCAGAGTAGTTATGCCCTTTTTTCTCTTTTAATTAAATTGATTATTTAAAAAAATGTCATATGGACAAGTATCATGTGAAGTGAATTATGTTTTTTGAGCATGTGATATTGATAAGCCATGGTATTGACCCATGATATTCTAGATATCCTATTTACACATTAAGAATCTCCATAATAAAGTGAGAGTAAAACTCCATAGTTAAAACTCTTGTTTCGTGTTTTTTTAAATGTATATGTGGCTGTTAGTAACCAACATATATGAGATGGTTTGAATATATTGTGTTACTATAATGTCAATATCTAATTTATAATTGATAATTAGTCATATCAATTTGCTCTTCAAAAAATTAAAATATTTTTTTTTTCAATCCATTTTGACAGATTCTATAAGCAAATAACATTTTTTATTATTATCAAAGTTATCTCTTAACAAAAAAACCTTTTGACAATATTTTTTTTTAAATGTAGTTCATGGGCCCTAGTTATCTCACAAAGAACGTTATGACAATATTATTTTTTTAAATGTAGTTTATGGGTCCTAGCTATCTCTCAAAGATCGTTTTGACAATATATATTTTTTAAATGTAGTTCATATCACTTCCTTTAACTCAACCAAAGTGTCTAGAGAGAATTGAAGCCATAACTTCTCAATAACAAAAATACTTTTAATAACAAGAATTTAATTACTTAAATTAATCCATAAGTTTAACAAAATACACTTATTATTTATATATATATTAATATTACATCCTTAATTTCTATTAATATAAAAAATAAAATAAAAATTAATGTAAAATAAACTTAGACTAGTAAACAAACCAAAATGTTACCCTCCAACCGAATGTTACCATCCAACCACGCTATGAAGATCTTCTTTGGTGTTGGTTGTAGACTTACACACAGAAATAGAAGCTATGGAAACGAACCAACAACAACACTTTGATTGCTAGTTACATTGACCATACAAAGTATACTTATTATTTATTTATTTAATCATATTAAGCTTAATTATTAAGCATTTTTTAACTCCTTCTAAAATGGACACCTTAACTATTAAGGATTTTTTAGCTCCTCTAAAATGGACAAAACTACCTGCAAAGCTGGTTAACTTACGTCTTAAAAAATTATAATATTCTATTTTTTTATAAATATAATATATAATTATAATAAAAATAATATTTATTAAATTTATACTTGTTTATGATTTTCTAAGATATCTTTTATTTATAATAAATACATTACTCACAAACATATTATTAATCTAATTTCTTAATCCACACATAATAAAGTTGATACCTTCCGATCAAATATCTTACTACAACAACAGAATAACTGATTTCATAATATTCTAAAACTTTTTAATATTTAGAAATATAATAAATAATCATAAACAACAATATATTTTAAATTTATGTTTCTTTATAATTTTTTAAAAGGTTTTATTTATAATAAATACATTACTCACCAACATAATATAATTCTAAGTTGCTAACCCACATCTAAAAGTTGACACCTTCGCATAAAATAAAATATTTTATATTAATATGTATATTAATAAGCGTTTAGAGAATTTCCATGGAATTCAACGCCATTAACACATTCAAGAATGACATAATGGTTATTCCGGAGGAGTTTATTCCATTGATCAGATTCAATTCCCAATATCTGGTGCCGATAACATCCCTGGTGGCGCAAGATCGACTTCCACTCGCGACATCCACTTGAATATTTGTTCGTACTTCCTGGCAAATGTACCTCACTCCGACGAAAAGGGAGGAGGGTCGCTCTGGACAAAAAAATTTCAGCGATTTATCCATTTCAGTTTTGGATATATATCCATTGTATATATGAAGCACATTAAATAAAGTCAACAATAAATATCTGGTATCAAAAATCTTTTTCGTTTTTCTTTCTGTTTCGTTTGAAGTCCCTTTTTTTTTTTTTTCGTCTAGGGTTTGTTCTTATTAATCTACTGCTTATTCGCAACAGACACCTCGAAAACCCTAGGAAGATAGTTATGGACGCGGTGGGCGGCGCGGGGGGCAAGCAGCTCCGGCCCCGGAGGAGAGTCGGTTTTTCGAGGACCCCATACGACCGCCCGCTCGTCGGGCGCCATGCCCCTACCGAGCTCAGAATCTCCAACGGTAATGGAGGCGGCAGCTGGTTTTCGAAATTCCTTAGTCCCATAGCAAACGGCGCGGGGAGGTTGCTCTCTTCAGTTTTCCGGCGGCAGGAATCGGACGAGACTTCTTCTTATTCTTCTTCAACTGACGACGAAGACGAGAACAGTTCGGGTAATTATTTCTTCATTTTCTTAAAAAAAGAAAGGCCTTTCAGAACCCTAGGATTTGATCGAATTTAAATTGCAGGACAGTGAGCCGTTCGGATGAGCTATCATCCTTAGAAAAATAGGCAGATCTCGGTTTTTTGGGGTCAAATCCACGTTCATTTACATGTTAAATGTAAAAATTATAATTCAGAAACTTGTCTAAACGAGCTGTTAGGTTAAAGTAAATTCACGTCAACACAGTTCTTTAAATGCATGAATTGGTTCTTACACAGAATTGCCATGTGACAGTTTAAAGGTAGCTCTTGCAGGGGCCTCAACTCGCAGAATCCAAATTGTTGTATCATAGGGCAAATTCTACAATATCCCCTAATTTGATACGTAATCTAAGCTGGCCGTTAGATTAAAGTAAATTTAAGTAAAGACAGTGTTTAAGTAGCGTGCCACGTGGCATTGCCAAGGAATGATTTGGTTCTGACCGGATTTAACTCGTGGCATTTAAGTTTGATTCTGCAGGGGTTGTTCTCCCAAATTGTTGAATCTTAGGGGAAATTCTAGCTGTGTCCTGTAATTTAACATCTACAATTTCTGAAAATTTTCCAAGACAGTCCGTGTGTGCAAACGTAAAGAAATCTGAGCATGTTACTGTTCGCAGAGCTCCACGTCGCATATCTGGGGTAGTGTAGACCCTTGTTAATGTGTCAAGCCCAGATTTCACGCAACTTCTAGTAGCATAGTACAGACTGATATTTTAGTAAATTGCGTTCATTTTAGACGTGGGGGATTTGAGCTCTAGCTGGCTCTGGACACGTGGATGGCTGAATTCTAGGAGCGGAGTGCAGGTTGTTTTGTTAAAGTAAATTTGCAGCCTTTTTTCACAGGCTGTAGTTTTAGTGTAAATTCCTCTAATCCGACCCCAGTTTCTCTCTAGGTAGCTTTTTTTCAAGCTCAGGGGTCAATCGTAGCTAGGCTCATACGTTCTTACTGTGGCTTGGGATATCTGTACCAACTGCTTGCTAATTTCCAATCATTACGGTTAGTCTGCTTATGATTTTTCTCACAAACCAAATTGCCTATATTGAAGTTGATTGTAAAGGCAGTGCCTCTTTTGAAACATAGCATGATCTTCCAGTATGAAGGTGTATGGTGGCCTAGGGCCACCTTTGGCAGATTGTTAATGGCTACTTGGGAAAGTCATGATGAATTACAATAGTAGCTTGTGCTAGGAGTGTCAACCACTTTGTGCAGTATGTTATGCAAATCTCCACTACAAGGTAGCAAGTTCTGTGTTCAATTTCCTCTTGAAATAACATCCAGTTTGTAGTGGCAGTATAAATAACTTAGACTTCTTGAAGCTTGTTCAAATAAGTGGTTACAATGAACTCTAGGTCTAATGATACTATCTTTGGCAGTATGATATGTGGCATGTAACTGTCTCTATTTATGTCATGAGGCTTCTTTGATTTTCTCTAAAAGCATATTCCTCTTGCAGCATTGATCACTTGTCACCTTCGAGAGAGACTACTATGTCTCTTAGATCACTCAATGTTTATTTCAAAATGATTGAATGCACACAAGTTATGTTGAAATATCTACCAACACCTTCTTCAAATGGATGATCAGTTAATTCTAATGATAGTGCCCTTAGTACTGTACTACATCTCAAACATTTTTGTAGTTGCATTTAGTACTAGAGTACCATGTAACATAGCACCATTTTTGGGAAATGTTAGGCTAAATGCTGCTGTACAGCAACTTCTACAATAAGGTTAATAATTTGATGTTGAGTTAACCAATATTTATTGAAAATTGTCTTTAGTTTTCTACGGCATGCTTAATCAGATCATTGCTATTTGAAAATGGATTTGAGTACATGAATGCCATTAATATAAATTCAAAAAACTTGTTTATGTAGTCTGCACCTTTGGTATTTTATGATAGATTCGAGTGTACATGAATGATATTAAAACAAATTTCAAAAGTTTGTTTAATAAGTTTGCTGTTCTTTTCAAGGAAATAACCCTTTTTCTAGAAGCAAATCTGGAAAGATAATCCCCCCCTCAAATAAACAATTATTATTGAATTGACATGCTATTATATTTCAGTAAAAACACTCACAATGGATACTGATGAGATCACCAATTCACTTGTTAACATAATGATCCTTGTTAATATGTAATACCCAACCACATACATCTCATTCGACATGCACCACCTAGGGTGGGATGAATGCCTACAAGGACTTCAACCCAACTCATCCTCATGGAAATAACCCCAATTGCTTGTAGACTACAACTGGACAAACATCATGTAGTCTATTGTTTTATTGATAGAGTAAATCCATGGTAGGTATCTATGGCAATGTGCCACATTTCCCTCTTGCTACCATGTTTCCCTCCTGTTATTTATGATGTCCTCTCACTACTTGTGATGCCATCTTGCTACTTGCAATGCCCTCTTGCTACTTGTGATGTCTACTTGTGATGCCATCTTGCTACTTGCAATGCCCTCTTGCTACTTGTGATGTTCTCATGGGTCCTTGATGTGTTTTCCTTGCTTGACTCAAGCCTCATTGCATCCTCTCCTTTGATTAGAGAGTTTCTATTCGCATCTTCCCCTTTGTGCACAATGATTTCCCATTCCACCTCTTCTTATTTCACGATGTTGATGTACCCATCTCTTTACCCTACCACCCCTTTTCTCTCCCCCCTTCTCCCCTTCTCCTCCACGACCTTGTCTTCCTTCACTTCCCACCTCTCACTTGCGTACTCACCCTGCACTCCCTTTACTGCCTACTCCTACATGATCCAACCCTTCCCTATTCCTTTCTCCCCACTCTCCCCCCTTTTACATCCACTCATTACCATTCCTTTCTCCATTTTAACCATAATTCCTTTAACTATAGTCCTTCCACCACTTACCCTTCTTGCAATTCCTTGAACCCCACTATCATCTTCTCACGTAGGGTGAGATTCAACTCAACTTGCCCTGTACTTTACGGTGGCAACCCAGGGGTGTAGCAGTAGGTTGAAATGGTAGATAATGATGGCATTGGATATAAGGTAGGTTTCAATCCTTGGGGTGGATCAAACCAAGGATTTGGCACATACGTTTGAGCAATTATAGGAAGTACACATTCAAGATTTAACAATGAGAGTGGATCAATTATGCGGTGAGGTTCACAACCTCATGATTCGGGTTTCGAAAATGGAGACTAATAATTTCATTCTAAAAAGATTGGTTTGTGATGTCAAAGAACAAGAAACCATCCAACTACTGAGCAAATCATTCCATGCAAATATTCTAGACCTTAAGAGCAAGCAAGATGAGATTCACACCCAAAGGAAACCTTTAAATAGGCAAATAGGTAATTAAGACTCAACTCAAATATTGGACATATTTTGTTTGGGGAAGAGTGAATCCTACCACATATACAATGTTTAATGAGGTGGTGTAGGTCAAACTTGATAAGGAGTGCTTTGGAGTTGAAGGAACTCTCATTGTTGGTAATACTACATTATGACCTCGTGTAGATAAAAGCTTCCTTCCTTTGGGAGATGTTGGAATTTCTTAATGTTGATCTAGAGAGAGTTTGTTTTGGGTTTGAGTTTTCTCTTTTTCTTTGATTTAGGTTGTCAAGAGAACATCTGTGAGTACTTAGGGCAAGGAATGACTCTTCTTCCTGTTAGAGAATCAGAAAGGCAGGAAGATTCTCTTCTTCTTGATTATTTACTTGTGATGTTCTTTAGTTCTTATTATGTTCTTCTTATGTAGATAAAGGACACAAGATGTAGGCCAACAACTAGGGAAAAACCCCACTCTAGGGGAAAACCTAGTCAGTAATTCTTCCTTCAATAGTGATTCTTGAGACTCTTGACTCAGACTTCCTCCACACCAAGTCAACCTTCCTTGTGATCCTTTCTGAATCTGGAAACAACAGTTGTAGCAGCACTATGAAGTAACTTCTTTGACTTGGAACTTCAACTTAGCTTCTAGAGACTTCGATCTAGCTTCAAAGACTTTGATTGAGGCCCAATACAACTTCTCAAAGCAACAATACTCGGCAAAACCAACTTCGACCTTCTCTTCACTTGGAAACAACACCTTGGTATCACCTGATGCAGTAAATCTTTGAGGACTTCAATCTCCCAAACTATGGCACGAAAGATAGAGAGAGCAACACCAAAATTTCGTTTTTCTTCAGCTCCTTAAGTGTGCCCAAAACTGAATCCAGAAAGTCCTTTTCCTTCACTCCGTAAATTTTTCTTGATGCAACTTCAAGATTGAATTTCTGTGTTGCAGTGAATTGTCTCCTAATGAATTCTATTTCTCTGTATATATAGCCTTCTAATGGGTTCAAATTACTGGACTTGAGGCCGACTCGATCACTTGAAGGTCGACTTGATGTGGAGGCTTCGTAAATCATATTTGACTCAATACTTGACCTATTTGCATGATTCAAAAGCCCAATATGTATCAATTTAAATCTGCAATAATCCTATAGACTCAGAATAAAACCTAGAAGTCCACAATAGGGACTTTGACCTAAAATAAATATGACCCAAGCATGAAACCCATTCTTTAATAAGTCATTTAATAATAATATAAAATTATTTTCTTGATTCTTTTGACAAGTACAATTCATATTGAATCAAGTACAATTTTATGAAGACCGAACCTAGTTACATTCTCCAACACTCCCTCTTAACTAGGGAGGTATTCATAACACAATAATACAAGGTAGATCTCAACTATGTGAACTATGAAGAATCTTTAGACACTTAAATGTCATTGACTAGATTCCTGACTAGGGAAATCTATCTATTGGTCACTCTACAATTTAGGCACCGCAATGCCCTGGACTAGATTCTTGACCAAGGCAATCTATCCAAGTGGGACTAAGATGGACTAAAGCTTTCAACCTCTCTAGGTACCATCAGGTTGCTTACTAACCACCAACCTAGGGATCTAGTTGCGTATTCGAGGTCAGAGCTCTATGACCAACGCCACCCTCCCTACTTCGGGACCTTGACATTAATACAAAGTGGCGACCTGATGTCCTCCCAGGCAATGCTTCACTTGCAAAGCCTCAACACACTTGATCCAACAGATCAAGGATAACCAATCTCTCCCAATCAAACTGATTGGTAACCAACATGTTATCAAATCCTTTGAGAGATTCACCTGTACAAATACAACCCCAATTAGAAATACACATTCAAGTATATAATTAAAACAAACCTTCGAGGTTTCGATGTTGCCCTTCAATTAATTTCAGTAGGATTATCAGTTGAATCTTTGAGAGAAGATTTCTTTTCCTACTTCACGTGTAGCAACATTTCCTCGAATATATATTCTCCAATCAAGACTTATGTGATGCCCTTCCTCTCAACCTAGGGAGAGTTATGTTGTGCCCTCCCTCTTAACCAATGAGAGATCTTTCATCTAGGCTCCCTCTTAATGTAGGAAGAATAACTACTTCTTTTATGTGTTGGAGAATCTTTCAGAGCTTCCATCCTTCTCATCATACTTATTAGCTTCTCATCTTTATGATGTACTTGCATAGCTTTAGACAACAAGTACAACCAGATCTATAGAAACATGAAGTTAGCCATATCAGAATTACAGAAGCATTTTCAAATTTACACATATCAGATACAAGAGACATACTCTTTAACATTTTGCTAGGGACTTTGTCATAAACCCTAGACTATTTTATAACATCTTTCATTCTATCTAGGGTTTCAATGTTTCTTTCAAAGGTATAACATACCTTGCTACCACATATATAGCAAACCCTAGAACTAATATAGATTTACAAGATATCTAACAACTTTTAAAATTCACATGTTAGACTTTTCACTAGGGATTCACGCAAATGCTAGATTTCATACAAAAGAGTCAATCAAGATTAATCATATTGACATTATCATGATTATCTTTCACTAGAGTTAGTTGCAGACCCTAGATTTTCAAAACATATCATGAATAGCCTTTACTAGGGTTTGATGTAAACCCTCAAGTTTCCATCTATAAGTTTTCTTTTCAACATATATTATATAGATTCAGATGAACACACATGCTAGAGAATTTAATCATTTAGATATAGACCCTAAACTTTTCAATCATCATCCTAGATCTTTCAAACTTTGACTAAGGCTTGATTTTAAAACCTAGAATTTAGGACCATTAGAAATTAGGTCAATCATGCATATCTAGGAGATCACCATTATAAGCACATCATATGTTAGACAATATTAATATATCAGACATAGACTAGTATACGGTACGGATCCAATCAAAAGAACATATACCTAGGGTTTCATTCCTAGGACTTTTCATAACAAGGATTTTGCTTATAGACCTAACCAAAACTTAGGGTTTCGGTTCATTGTCAAGGAAAACCCTTATTATACAAAAACTTCAAAGGTTCGAGATTTCGAACAACCTCATTTCAACCCTAATATGTTAGAGCTTCCATGATCATATCAAAAGCCTAAACATGACATTATTAACATATCAATTAGTATATCCATTTTTTGATTAATATCCCTAAGTAGCTTTAGGGTTTCACACATTATCAACATACCCTTAGGTTAGGGTTTCTAGAGAACCTTTTAGGGTTCCTTTTATGCAGACTATTAGAGATGTATAAGGTGGGTAGATTCATCAGATGATGAATCATCCCAAACAAGAATATTTTAAGATTCAGTAGAGCTATACACAACAATAGTTAGAAGTGTAGAATGAATATACCAGAAATAATAATAGGACTTTATAATTTAAGACATACCTTTGATTCTTTGACAAACCTTTTGATTCCAATGTTTTGTCTAGTGAGGGCTTCCTTATTAATCCTTGAGGCCTTCTACCATAATTCTTGAACAAGACAATTCCTAAACAAGGAAATAGAGGTAGACAAGTGATTAGTATTTAATATAATAAAAAATTTAAATAAGTACATAAAACAAATTGAGAGGGAATGAGATACTTATCTTGAGGAGTTGTTGTTGGCTCCCTCCAAAGCTTTGAGGAAAACCTAAAAACTTATAAAACACGAAAAGTGTCTTTCCAAAAGGATGTTAAACCTATAATTAATATAAAATACAGAAATGAAATATCTAAAACTTGGAGTAAAGGGCTTAGTAATGTAAGTCCCTTAAGTCATTCTCTTCGGTCTTTGCTTTCTCGGGAGAGGATACTTCTTCTGCCACATTTGCTCTATCTCTTTTCTTACTTCTTGGGTTGTCGGGACACTCACTTCTATAATGCCCCATTTTGCGACAATGAAAACATTCAATCTTTGACATATCAACCTTCTTCTTTGGCCCTTTCTTCTTGAAGTTTCTCTGTTGATGAGCAACATAGGCATTTGGTTCTTCCTCATTGTTGGCCGCTATTGAGATTCTCAATTCCTCTTGAATACATGTTGTCCATAATTCCTCAAAGGTGGGAGTTTCTTTCCAGCTATCGAGACCTGCAGCGAATGCACCCCAAGGTGGTAGTCCCAGTATTGCTGTGATCACAAGTTCTTTATCTGACAATATTTCATCAATGGCAAGAAGTTCATCTCTGGTTCTTGCTATCTTTACAAAGAAGGTAGACACGATATCCTCCCGGTCATCTTTGTAGTCCTTAGTTCATTTTTGAGACTTGCCATCTTTCCAATATTCTCAGTGAATAGTATTGATAGTGCATCATACATTTCCTCGGCATGATCAATGTTTGCAATGAAGGGGACAAGATTGTCCTTTATGCTTTCAACTATCACATTCAATGCCACTAATTCCAATTCTCTATATTTTACCTTTTCAGCATCACTTGATTCTTCTGTGGGCTTCTTCACTTTTCCTTTCACCAAGTTCAAGACCTTGTTCTTTTCTAGGAGGAGGTCAATCCTCTTTTTCCAAGATCTATAGTTAGATGCTCCTTCAAGTTTGTTCTCTCCCTTGATAGTGCTAGACATCTTTCTTGTAGGTAGTGAATACTTCTTTCCTTTAGTGGACTTCTTATGTCTCCTTGATCAAGTCCTTGAGACTGCCTTTTCCTTCTTCTTTCACCAAAGCTTTGATACCATGTTAGAGAATCAGAAGGGCAGGGAGTTTCTCTTATTCTTGATTATTTACGTGTGATGTTCTTTAGTTCTTATTATGTTCTTCTTATGTAGTTTCTTCTTAGTTCATCAAGCAAATATCAAAACAAATGCACATAGATCAAGGACACAAGATGTAGGCCAGCAGCTAGGGCAAAACCTCACTCTAGGGGAAAACCCAATCAGTAATTCTTCCTTCAATAGTGATTCTTGAGACTCTTGACTCGAACTTCCTCCACACCAAGTCAACTTTCCTTGTGATCCTTCCTGAATCTGGCAGCAACAACAGTTGTAGTAGCACTATGAAGCAACTTCTTTGACCTAGAACTTCGACTTAGCTTTTAGAGACTTTGATGTTGAGGTAGAGACTTCGATCTAGCTTCAAATACTTCGATTTAGGCCCAATACAACTTCTCAAAGCAACAACACTCGGCAAAACCAAATTCAACCTTCTCTTCACTTGGAAGCACCTGATGTAGCAACTGATGCAGTAAATCTTTGAGGACTTCGATCTCCCAAACTATCACACAAAAGACAGAGAGAGTAGCACCAAAATTTTGGTTTTCTTCAGCTCCTTAAGTGTGCCCAAAACTAAATCTAGAAAGTCCTTTTCCTTCACTTCGTAAATTTCTCTTTATTCAACTTCCAGATCAAATTTATGTGTTGCAGTGAATTGTCTCTAAATGAATTCGATCTGTTTGTATATATAACCTTCTGATGGGTTCGAATTACTGGACTTGAGGCCGATTTGATGTGGATGCTTCATAAATCATATTTGACTCAATACTTGACCTAGTTGCATGATTCAAAAGCCCAATATGGATCAATTTAAATCTGCAATAATCCTGTAGACTTAGAATAAAACCTAGAAGTCCACAATAGGGACTTTGACCTAAAATAAATATGACCCAAGCATGAAACCCATGCTTTAATAAGTCATTTAATAATAATATAAAATTCTTTTGTTTATTCTTTTGACAAGTACAATAAATATTGAATCAAGTACAATTTATGAAGACCAAACCTAGTTACGTTCTTCAACACTTCCTACCCCACAAGAATCCTAGGAGGTGAAGCTTAGGTGCTCTAAGGAATATGGAATGGGCAATCATTAGATATCTCAGTGTGATAATTCAAGATAACCCTTCCCGAGTTCCTCATTGATGTATCAACAAGGGGAGGTGACGAGTTTCAAGATTACAGTTGGATGTTGGAATTGCAACGAAACATTTGTCTTCTTTAAGAGAGGTTTTCAATGCACTTAAGCCATCAGATACTCTCTTTGCGTTTGATGTTTTTCATGCACTTAGGCCATAGAATATTCTCTTTATGATCAAGATACACGTGATCGTGGTGAGTATTATCTTGAAGTGTTTTGGGTAGTGGTGCTTATCAACTTGTAAATAAGAGACTTGGAGCTCGAGAAGTATTTAGGGGTTAAGAATTGTGGCATGTATATATTGGGGTTTCCTTCGGCGAGGGTTAGTAACATATCCCACATTTCTTTTGACATCTACTTTGATGTTTGTTACTTCGTCTTCCTCTTAGATTTTCCCTACATAAAAGGTTCAGATCGTGTTAATTTTAGATAACAATGATATGTTCTATGCTTAGTGCAATTTACTTCAATCTTTTCTTATTAGCCCTATTTCAATTTCTAGATTAGCAATCACATAAACATTTATAGTAAATGTTGATAGAACATAAACAAATAATCAGAAGACAAGAGGACACAATATTTGGCGGATGCCAGGGGAAAACCCTTTGATCAAATCTTCTTATTATTCTTCAAAACTTTAGCAGAGAGAGAGACTACAATATACAAAATTCACTTGCCCAAAACATTAGTCAAACAACAGTGAATAGGATGCCCTAACCAGAAAGTCAGCACTGGTCAAATGAACAAGTTGACTCCACCAAATGAGCTCGGTCAACCTTAAGTCAATGCGGCCTCCAACAGTGATCCGAATCAGCGCAAAATGGATCCGAAAAACACAGTCAATTTCTATCAAATGAAATGTCAACTTTGCGGTCAAACTGCTCAAAATTCCTCGGATTTTGTGCCAATAGTTGCGGCGGAAAGAGATCAAAATTCTGCCCTGAAAAACACACCTTTTGGAGATGGTTTGACCCAAAGTCAATGCTGGTCAACGCCCTGTACTTCAGCCCTAAAACAATTCGAAAAGTGGAGCCTTTCTTTCACACGTGCGAGGAGAGAGAGAGAGAGACTCCTAGATGCTATACGAACCAATGAGAGAGAGAGATGATGAGATGTGTTTAGTGATGTCCAAAATGAGGAACGAGTCTCTCTTATTTATATCCTTCAATGAGGGGTGGAGACACATTTATTGGGGCTTGTGAGCGTACATTACATTTCTGGCAGATCTTGACAATTTGCACATGTGTGAGAAAATAAATTCAAAATCCAACTTCTACTCATCCAAACAGGATGATCTTTAGATCAATCTTGCACCTCTCAGAAAGAGGAATCCTACAAAAATATCATCTCCATTATATGAGCTGTCCTAAGTGGAGTTTGGTCCTACTTGCCAATTTTAACACTCCCTCTCAACTAGGGAGAACTCCATCCGTCAATCCATCTGTCAACCTGTGCAATCCTGTCATCCTGTAGCATCTTGTACCATTCTGTCATCTTGTTCATGCTGCCATCCCTATTACTATGCTCTGTTGAACCATGAAGAAATAATGAAGAAGATTTGATCGAGAGTGAGTCATAAGACCTTGCCACTTTCCACTGACTCGAAGTTAGTCTAGAGGTAAAAACCTCAACCAGACTTGATCCCAGATCAAGTTGTTGGACACAACCCATCCTAGCATAGAGAGTACGACAATACACTATGCGTCCATCGGTAGTGCTATGGTCTCTATCCTCATTTCCCAACTCATTGGCCGGATGAGAGGTACTTTGTTATTTTTAGGTAACCATGGTATGTTCTATGCTTAGAGCAATTTACTTCATTCTTTCTTATTAAGCCCAATTCAATTTCCTGTTATGCAATCACATTAACATTGACAGGGAATGATAATAGAACATAAATAATCTACAGAAGACAAGCCAAGACAAGAGACATAATAATTTGGCGGATGCCTGGGAAAAACCCCAATGCGGGGAAACGCCTTTGATCATATCTTCTTATTATTCTTCAAATTCAACATAGAGAGAAAGTACAATTTTCAGCAGTCAACAGGATGCGCTAGCCAGCAAAGCCAACGCTGGTTAAACCAACAAAAAGTCTCCCAATGGAGCTCGGTAAAAGGCAGTCGAACTTGACCTCTTCACACAGTCAAAGTCGGCCCAAAACAGTTCGAAATGCCTCAGTGAAACTCGGTCAACGCAACAATCAAACTTCAACAATCTGTGGTCAACGCAACAGTCAAATTAGCTCGGTTTACCTCAATTTCTATGCCACCCAATGCGGCCTCCCAAATACGCAGTCGGTACAAAAGATCAAAGTCAAATAACCAATGTTGAGCCAAAGTCAACTATGCACAGAAACCCTTAACACAGTCCAAAATTTCTAGCAACCCTTTCACACGTGCAGAGTAGAGAGAACGTCACCTAAGGCTGTACGAACCAATCAAATGAGAGACAACATGTGAGATGAGTTGATGTCCAAATGAGGTTTGAGTCTCTCCTTTTTATATCCATAAGTGAGGGTGTGTGACACATCTTTTGGGGCTTGTGAGCCTACATTACAATTCCGGCCGATCTTGACAATTTGCACACGTGTGGAAAATAAATTCAAAATCCAACTTCTGCTCATCCAAACAAGATGATCTTTTGATCAATCTTGCACCTCTTCGAAAGAGGAATCCAACAAAACTATCATCTCCTTCATATGAGCAATGCAGCATGGAGTTTGGCCCTAATTGCCAAAGTTAACACTCCCTCTCAACTAGAGAGAACTCCACCTGTCCATCCTTCTGTCAACCTGTGCAATCCTGTCATCCAATACCATCATGTACTATCATATATCATCTTCTCATCCTGTGTCATCCTGGTGTCTCTGTACTTTGCTGTCTCTACTCTGCTGTAGAAAAAATAATGAAGAAGATATTATCGAGAGTGAGTCACAAAGACCTTGCCACTCTCCAATGACCCGAAGTTAGTTTAGAGGTAAAAACCTCAACCAGACTTGATCCCAGATCAAGTTGTTGGACATAACCCATCCTAGACATAGAGAGTACGGTAATACACGATGCATCCATCGGTAATGCTATGGTCTCTATCCTCATTTCCCAACTCATTGGCTAGATGAGAGGTATTTCCCATGAGTCCCAGACTACATGGGTAGGATGCATACGGGGCATAGATCAAAGAGAGGGTGAACCAACTCAATATCATAACGTTGGGGAAATAACTCAACAACAAGGTAAGGCGAACCTAGCCCTGTGGTTGCTTATAGCTCCAAGAAGCAATCCCCAAGCCCCCTGGAGCTCCTGGAGCTCAAAGTCCAACTCAAGCGGGACCCTCATAATAGGGTCTGTCCACGATACGAAGCTTGTCACAGAAGGTTAAGAATTTGACCTTCCCCAGGGGCTTCGTGAGAATATCTGCTACTTGCTCATTAGTCCCAATGTGATGTAGCCTTACAACGCCTCGCTGTACGATGTCCCGGACAAAGTGGTACCTAATATCAATATGCTTGGAACGGTTGTGGAACACAAGATTCTCTGATAGTCGAATCCCCATCACATGCCCAAACAACTCATTGAAGAGTTTTCTCAACCAAACAGCTTCACAAGAGGCCATATTTTTTGCAATGTATTCAACCTCAACGGTGCTCAAAAAACTGATTTCTACTCTTTTTTTTCATCCAGGAGATCGAAGCAGAACCTAAGGAGAAGCAACATCCAGATTTGCTTTTACAATCCACCACATTGCCTGCCCAGTCGACATCGGTATATCCATGGAGCCTCATACTCCTGGCAGTGTATCTCAGCGCATGGTTGATTGTGCCCCAGAGATATCTCAAGAGATTCTTGGCACCAATTTACATGTCATGGCTCTTAGCGGACTTCCTCCAACCTGATAGAGTGTATCAACCTTGAAACCAAGAGTGAATGCTTCTTTGAAATTCTTCTTCCAAATGCGTACCTTTCCATCGATGAATGCCACCTTGAATCCTTTGTCTTCCATTGTCGAGATAGACACTAGATTCTTCTTCAAATTAGGTACGTACATCACATCTTGTAAAGGAAGGACTTGACCTTGATTTAGATGAAGGCTCACAGTTCCTGTCCCTTTCACGAGATAGGTGGCATTGTCTCCAAGGATAATTTCCAAATTTGTATCCTTTTCAATCAAATCAGAGAGGGCGTCTTTATATCCAGTGAAGTGCCTTGAGGCACCACTATTAATCAACCAGTTGTCCAGGGTGTCGGGAGGAGATGCAGCAGAGAGGGCAGATATAAGAATATATTCATTTCTCTTATTATCAACAACATTAGATTCATCATGATTCATACCTGGAGTTCCTTGACCTCTTGAAAGGTTGAACATTTCCATTTCCATTTCGATCAGAGGGAGCCTTCCTCTTCCTTTGAACCAGTTGTTCCTTTAATTTCCATTCCCCCTGAAGTTGTTGTTGTTGTTGTAGTCATCATCTTAGGGAGAGTCCCCTTTATTGGGGCACTCTCCCCTTGAGTGCATCTTGTCAACAATTCATCAAAGTCAGGAGTAATATTATTATTGAGAATAGTGGTATTAAATACATACCATGGTCGAGGAAGTCCTCCAAGAGTAATGGGAGTGAGCTCTCGGTTAGCTATGACCTCTCCAATAGCTAAGAGATCCATTCTTGATTTCAGTGAGCCACATGAAATATGATTGGATGGACTCTCCATTGTCCATCTTGATGTTCTTCAACTTGTTCTTCAAAAAGAGAATTTGATTGTCGTTGCTAGCCCTGAACATGCCAACCAACTTATCATACATTTCCTTAGATGTGCCTAGCTTGGAGATATAAGCAACCAGATGCTATTGAATATAATCCCTGATGATCTTCTTCGCCTTGTTTTCCCCTTTCTTGTACTTTGTTTTAGTGGCAGCTGGTGCATTTGATGGACCTCAATGATCTTTCCTTGCACATAATCCATAACATCTTGTTCCTCCAATGTTAGATCCAAGGACATTTTCCAATCATGATAATCAAACTTATCATTGAGCTTGTCATCAGATTTGAAGTATGATGAGGAAGCCATTGACCTTGGTCCTTGTCTATTCAACTTTCAGTGATTGCTCTTCTCACTCTTGGTTGGGCTTTTTCTTCACCTCAACCATGATATCATGTTATTTTTAGGTAACCATGGTATGTTCTATGCTTAGAGCAATTTACTTCAATCTTTCTTACTAAGCCCAATTCAATTTCTTGTCATGTAATCACATTATCATTAACAGTAAATGCTGATAGAACCTAAATAATCAACAGAAAACAAGCGAAGACAAGACACGATAATTTGGCGGATGCCAGGGAAAAACCTCAATGCGGGGAAAACCCTTTGATCAAATCTTCTTATTATTCTTGAAATTCAGCAAAGAGAGGAAGTACAATTTTCAACAGTCAACAGGATGCCCTCGCCAGCAAAGTCAACGTTGGTCAAACCAATAAAAAGTCTCCCAATGGAGCTCGGTCAAAGCCAGTCAAACTCGACCTCTTCACACAGTCAAAGTCAACCCAAAACAGTGCGAAATACCTTAGTCAAACTCGGTCAATGTAGCAGTCAAACTTTAGCTATTTGTGGTCAACGCAATAGTCAAATCAACTCGGTTTACCTCAATTTCTGTGCCATTGAATTAGGCCTACCAAAAGTGTAGTTTGTCCAAAAGATCGAAGTCAAACAACCAAGGATGACCCAAAGTCAACGTTGCACAAAAACCCTAAACACAGTCCGAAATTTCCAGCAACCCTTTCACACGTGCTAAGGAGAGTGAAAGTCTCCTAAGGTTGTACGAACCAATCAGATTAGAGAGAATGTGTGAGATGAGTTGACATCCAAATGACGTTTGAGTCTCTCCTTTTTATATCCATCAATGAGGGTGTATGACACATCTTTTGGGGTTTATGAACCTACATTACAATTCTGGCCGACCTTGACAAATTGCACATGTGTGGAGAGTAAATTCAAAATCCAACTTCTCCTCATCTAAACAAGATGATATTTAAATCAATCTTTCACCTCTCCGAAAGAGGAATCCAACAAAAATATCATCTCCATCATATGAGCAGTGCAACATGGAGTTTGGCCCTAGTTGCCAAATTTAATACTCCCTCTCATCTAGGGAGAACTCCACCTGTCCATCCATCTGTCAACCTGCGCAATCTTGTCATCCAGTACCATCATGTACTATCATATATAATCCTGTCATCCTGTGTCATCCTGGTGTCTCTGTACTTTGCTGGATCTATTATGATGTAGAAGAAATAATGAAAAAGATATGATCGAGAGTGAGTCACAAAGACCTTGCCACTCTCCAATGATCCGAAGTCATTTTAGAGGTAAAAACCTCAACCAGACTTGATCCCAAATCAAGTTGGGTGAACCAACTCAATATCATAACGGTGGGGCATAGCACACCAATAAGGAAAGGCGAACCTTGCCCTATGGTTGCTTATAGCCCCCATAAGCTAACCCCAAGCCCCCTGGAGCTCCCAGAGCTCAAAGTCCAACTCAAGTGGGACCCTCATAGTAGGGTCTCTCCACGACTCCAAGCTTCTCATAGATGGTTAAGAATTTGACCTTCCCTAGGGGCTTCGTGAGAATATCTGTGACCTGCACATCAGTCCCAATGTGATGGAGCCTTACGACATCTCGTTGTACCATATCTCGGATAAAGTGGTACTTGATATCAATATGTTTGGAGTGATCGTAGAACATGAGATTCTCTGAAATACGAATCACACTTTGGTTGTCACAATAGATCAAGGTGGCATCTAGCACATGCCTAAACAAGTCACTGAAGGGCTTCATCAACCAAACAACTTCACAACAGGGCATACTTGCTGCAATGTATTCAGCCTCAATGGTGCTTAAAGCAACTGATTTCTGCTTCCTGCTCATCCAATAGATCGAAGCAGAACCTAGAGTGAAGCAACATCGAATTGTTCTCTTACGATCCACCACACTGCTAGCCCAATCAACATCAATATATCCATGGAGCCTCAAAGTCTCGACGGTGTATCTCAATCCATAGTTGATTGTACCCCGGAAATATCTCAAAAGATTCTTGGCAACAATCCAGTGTATGTGATGAGGCTCGACCATATATTGACTCAATGTATTCACTTCAAAACATATGTCCGGACGAGGAGTTCACTAAGAACATTAGGGCCCCCACGAGTTGACAATACTCGATAGGATTTCCCAAATCGGGCCCATCAACACTTCCACACAGTTTCTTAAAGTTGAGTTTCATTGGAGTAGTCATGGACTTGCAGTCTACCATCCCAAATCTTTCTAGCAGCTTCACAATATATTTTCCTCGAGAAAGGAAAATCTCACCTGGCTTTTGCCAGAACTCCAAACCTAGGAAGTAGTGCATTAGTCCTAGGTCCTTCATCTCGAATTTAGAAGCCAACTCCGTCTTACATTGATGAATGAGAGGGTCTGCACTTGTTAGGAAGAGATCGTCCACAGAGTACCACAATGAGAAGCTTGTTATTATCAACCTTGAAGTAAAGGTTTGGATCAACTTCATTTCGAGTAAAGCCCAACTTCATCAAGTAGCTATCGATCTCACATACCAAGCCCTGGGGGCTTGCTTCAATCCATAAAGGGCTTTCTTCAACCTGCATACATGTGTATATCGATCTCGAACTTCGAACCCCAAAGTTTGTTCCACATAGACCTCTTCCTTAAGTGAACCATACAAGAAGGTAGTCTTGACATCCATCTGATGTAGACTCCATCCCTGTGAGGCAACAAGGGCAATAATCGAACGGATGGTGGTATATCGGGCAATAGGTGCAAATATTTCATCATAGTCTATACCTTCCTTCTGCGAGAAGCCTCAGGCAACGAATTTGGCCTTGAACTTTTCAGCACTCCCATCAGCACCATGTTTGATTCTGTTGAGCCATTTCGATGGGACAACAGACTTGTCCTTTGGTCTAGGGACCACATCCCAGACATCATTCTTCATGATCGACTCATATTCTTCGTTCATTGCATCCTTCCAAACTTGGTGCTTCACGTCTTCTTCAAACGTTCTAGGCTCAGATTGGACAATGGTGCTCAGGGCTACTAAGTACCCCTGGTACCTGTTCGACTTCTTACTTTCACATAATGTTTCCCTTGGTGCAATATCTCTCTCGACATCTTTGAGAGTGTCTCTAAGCCAAGAGGGTCTTCTTTTAGAAGAAGAGGGCTCACTAGGAGGTGGATCAATGGGATCCATCGGACCTTCAACATCGGGCATCAGATCATCCTTCGGTTCTTCCTACTTTCTTGCATCTTCATCTTTGTCTTCCTCTGAGATAGGAAGATCTCTAACCTTTTGAAGGGAAGCATCTTCATTGAAGGTGACATCATGACTTATCTCCACTTCTCTTTGACCAGGCACATAGATTCTATATGCTTTTGAAGTTTCACTGTAGTCCACAAATGTTCCCTTCTTTTCAAAAACATCCAACTGGCTTCTCTTTTCTTTTGGCACATGAAAATACACGAGACTTCCAAATATTCTAAAATGAGAAACATGAGGTTTCTTACCAGTGAAGATTTCTTTGGGAGTTTTGGAGTCTAAAGCTTGATGTGGGCATCTATTTTGAACACACATGGCAGTGTTGGCAGCTTCTCCCCATAGGAACTTTGGAAGGCCTTGGTCACGAAGCATGGCACAAGTAGCTTCCATGATGGTTCTATCCTTTCTTTTGGCAACTCCATTTTGTTCCGGAGTATAAGCAGTAGTGGTCTGCCTCTTAATGCTCGCTGCCCTACAATAGTCATTGAACTCATTTGACTCGTATTCTGTTTGATTATCGGTCCTCAAAATTTTGACCTTCTTCCCTGTTTGATTTTCAACCGAGGCTTTGAAAGAGCGCAACCATTTGAATACTTCATCCTTCTTCTCCAAGAAGTATATCCAAGTTTTGCGAGAGAAGTCATCCACAAAAATAACATAATACAAGTGTCGTCCCACAGATGTTACGTGCAACATACCAGAGAGATCATAATGAATCAATGGAAGAACGTCGATAGTCTTGGTATCACTTGAGGGGAATGGTCCCCTTCTATGTTTCCCTTCGGCACAACCCTGACACACACCTTCATGATTAACTTTGAAATCGGGCATACCTGTGACCATCTTCCTAGCTCCGGGAAGAGCTTTATAGTGCAGGTGTGCAAACCTCCGGTGCCATAATTCAGATTGAAAAGTTGTGTTGCATGTCATGGCTCCCAATGGGCTTCCTCCAACCTAATAAAGTGTATTAACCTTGAAACCAAGAGTGAATGCTTCTTTGAAATTCCTCTTCCAAACACTTAACTTTCCATCGATAAATGCCACCCTTAATCCTTTATCTTCCATCGCCGAATTAGACACTAAATTCTTCTTCAAGTACAGTACCTATAACACATCTTGTAGATGAAGGATTTGACCTTGATTTAGATGAAGAGTCACAGTGCCCATTCCTTTCACAGGATAGGTGACGTTGTCTCCAAGTATAATTTCCAATTTGGTTCCTTTTCAATCAAATGTGAGAGGGCCTCTTTGTAACCAGTGAAGTGCCTTGAGGCACCACTATCAATCAACCAATTATCCATCGTGTCGGAAGGAGATGCAATAGAGAGGGCAGATATAAAAAGAAATTCTTTTTACTTGTTATCTACAACATTAGATTCATCATACCTGGAGTTTCTTGACCTCTTGAAAGGTTGACCATTTCCATTTCCATTTCGAGTAGCAAGGGCCTTTCTCTTTCCTTTGTTGTTGAACCTGTTATTCCTTTGATTTCCATTTCCCTTGAAATTGTTGTTGGATTTGTTGTAGTCATCATCTCGGGGTGAGGCCCTTTTATTTTGACACTCTCTAGCATAATGGCCAAACCTGTTACAATTGTAACATCTACCTTTACTTCCTTCTTTGAATCTTGATCTTTTTTTTCCTTGATGTCTTGGACCAACATTATTCTTCTTCTTTGCATGAGCGGATAAATTTGAGGCCTTGTCTCTCTCCATCATCTGCATCTCCTCTTGAGTGCATCTTGTCAACAATTCATCAAAATCGAGAATCGTGTTATTGTTGAGAATAGTGGTATTGAATACATAACATGCCCGGGGAAGACCTCCAAGAGCAATAAGGGTGAGCTCTCGGTCAACTATGACCTCTCCAATACATAAGAGATCATTTTTTATTTCGGTAATCCTCATCAAGTAGGATTGGATGGATTCTCCTTTCTCCATCTTGATGTACTTCAACTTGTTCTTTAGAAAGAGAACTTGGTTTGCGTTGCTAGCCCTGAACATGCCAACCAATTTGTCATACATCTCCTTTAGATGTGCCCAACTCGGAGATAATAAACAACCAAATGCTTGTGAATAGAATCCCTTATGATCTTCTTCGCTTTGACTTCTCCTTTCTTGCACTTTGTTTTAGTGGCAACTAGTGCATTAGAAGGAGGCTCAGTAATCTTTCCCTGCATATAGTCCATAACTTCTTGTTCCTCCAAAGTGAAGTCCAAGGACATTTTCCAAGCATGATAGTCAGACTTATCATTGAGCTTGTCATCAGATTTGAAGTATGATGAGGAAGCCATTGACCCTTGTCCTTGTCCAATAGATTTCAGTGATTGCTCTTCTCACTCTTGCTTGGGCTTTGTCTTCACCAGAGCTCTGATACCATGTTAAATTTTAGATAACAATGGTATGTTCTATGCTTAGAGCAATTTACTTCATTCTTTTCTTGTTAGCTCAATTTCAATTTCCAGATTAGCAATCACATAAGCATTGACAGTAAATGCTGATAGAACATAAACAAATAACCAGAAGACAAGCCAAGTCAACAGGACACAATATTTGGTGGATGCCAGGGAAAATCCCGAATGTGGGGAAAACCCTTTGATCAAATCTTCTTATTATTCTTCAAAAGTTCAACAAAGAGAGAGAGTACAATATACAAAATTTTCTTGCCCAAAACTTCAGTCAAACAACAGTCAACATGATGCCCTAACCAGAAAGTCAACGTTGGTCAAATCAACAAGTTGACTCCACCAAATGAGCTCGGTTAACCTTAGTCAATGTGACCTCCAATAGTGATGCAAATTAGCCCAAAACAGATCTGAAAACATAGTCAAACTCAATCAGCTGAAAAGTCAACTCTGCGGTCACACTGCCCAGAATTCCTTGATTTTCGTGGCAATAGTTGTGGCCTAAAGAGACTGAAATTTTGCCCTGAAAAATGCACTTTTTGGAGATGGTTAGACACAAAGTCAACACTAGTTAACTCCCTGTACTTCAGCCCTAAAACAGCCCGAAAATTGCAGCCTTCCTTTCACACGTATGAGGAGAGAAAGAGAGACTCCTAGATGCTATACGAACCATTGAGAGAGAGACATGATGAGATGTGTTTAGTGATGTCCAAAATGAGGAATGAGTCCCTCTTATTTATATCCTTCAATGAGGGGTGGAGACACATCTATTGGGGCTTGTGAGCCTACATTACATTTTTGGCCGACCTTGACTATTTGCACATGTGTGAGTAAATAAATTCAAAATCCAACTTTTGCTCATCCAAACAAGATAATCTTTAGATCAATCTTGCACCTCTCGGAAAGAGGAATCCAACAAAAAAATTATCTCCATTATGTGAGCTGTCCAATGTGGAGTTTGGCCCTAGTTGCCAATTTTAATAGGTCGAGACTTTTACTTTGTCATATATTTCAACATCATTCAATACTCAACTTTGTTAGATTTCGACAAACCTAGCACACGGCAATAAATCTTGAACAAACCCTTAAAAATATTTGTTAATTTATGCACAACTAAGTTCTTAACGAAAACATAGAGTGAAAACACATAGAAATCATCATCTCATTGGACACACGATTTACGATGGAAAACCCACATGGGGAAAAAGCAGAAAACTGTTCTATTATGAACTTGGGTTCTCGTACCAGGGATAATGTCCCAATTGAGGAATTTCATATACTGCAATTGGATCTGATCTAGTTGATTAGTCTCTCCTTGGATGTGTTCTGGATCTCCTTGCTGCTCATTTCACCTTCCTCAAACCCTAGCCGACTTTGCTCGTACCAGGGATAATGTCCCAATTGAGGAATTTCATATACTACAATTGGATCTGATCTAGTTGATTAGTCTCTCCTTGGATGTGTTCTAGATCTCCTTGCTGCTCATTTCACCTTCCTCAAATCCTGGCCGACTTTGCACATTGGAGAATACCACTCCTTCTGAAGCTAGTGCTGCTCAATTGTGTCTTGACTCTTTACCTCTCCCTCATATCTCCTTTACAACCTTTTAATGACTAAAACCCTAACCCTAAATCTCAATGGTTAAGATTAGATCTTGCCATCTCAAGATCAACGATTATGACTTAATCTTTCGTTTAGATTACTTAAGTCGCTTATAATCATTAAATACAAAAGATACTTTATTAAATCACTGTACAAAGTTTATATAGAGAGGTAATCTTCCACATGCTAGAACACCAAGCAATTGTGGAAGACCTATTGAGCTACACAATCCAAAACTCCCTCTTAGCGAGGAAGGTACTTCCATAACTTGGATCCGCCCACAAGCTCCTCACATCCATTGTAGCTGCTCCCTCTAACACTGAAGTCTACCTTGATACTAGATATGAAACTCGAGTTGAGTGTTAATTTTTCATAGAGCACATTGTTCTTTGCTTTGATAATTGCATTTATTCAATAACATGTTAAATTCACCCCATATAATTATGTCATTATTCAAATCTACATTATTAACCATTAGCATATGCAACTATGTAGAAAGAACAATAACATCATCATCATCTAAGCAACGGAGCGTAAAGGAACAAAGGAAGAAAAGCATGCACACATAGAGACACCAGGATTGGTCAGAAACTAGTGCAAAACCCACTATGGGGAAAACCCTTGCAAATTATTCTTCTTAGATCGTCATCAAATGATTCAACAAACAAGAGTACAATGATCCATATATCCATATCTTCATGATGTAGAAAACAACTAGCATGTTCACAATAAAACCTTAAACATACTTCAGCTAAGGGAGCCTGAATCTGAGAACTGAAATGCACTGACATTAGCTGTAGTATACTGATGAATATTGTTGATACTGAGTGAGAATTGTAGATACATATTGCAACGGAAATATGTAGAGCAGATCTGCAGATTTGCAGATCTACAATGGTATGAAGCCCCGGATACAACTGATCACTGAAACTCACTGAAAACAACTGTCTAGCCCTAGATCTTAATCTAGGACATTGTCAAAGCTGTCTGCAATCATTTGCACGGGCATTGGTGATTGGATGAAGCTCAGATCTACCTAGAAACCCTTAGCTGTGACCTCAAGACGTTGTGCTCGCGACTGAAGCTTCCCTAGCTACTACCTAGACTCACTGTGCCTGCGACTAAGGTCCTGATCAACTCGATCTAGCCCAAGAACCCTAGCCGCGACCTCAACACGCTTAACCCGCAGCTATGGCAACTTAGCCGCTACCTTGCCACGCTATCCTATGGCTTTGGCTCGAATTTTGCAGTTTTGTGCCTGCGGCTATGGCCCAGAAGCCCTAGTTCAAAGCAAGCCTTTCGATTGTTATCTTGAATCTTGTGCGAGCCAAGACAAAATAGATGAACCAAGACAATGGATGCAAATCGAAGATTGCTTGAGCAAGTGCGTGAGAATGAGCTTGAGGTCGCCTCTATTTCTAGTTTTTGTGTTGGTCCACTCGGGGTTAAGGCCGACTTGATTAAATTCCACATGTGGTTAGGCCGACCCATTTCATTTCACTTTAAGAGATAAAATAATTCATAATTTAACTTTCGCTTAACCGATTGGGGCAATCTATAGGTCGATTTTTGGTCCTCTCAAAAAGAGGAATCTAATGCGATTATAATATCGACCATCAGAGCTGTCCATAGTGGAATTTGACCGTAGTTGCATAATTTTAACATTGAGAGCTATGCTCCTAGTAGCATCTCGTTCTTGAGCACTCTACATGGCTATCTTAGCCCTTTGTTTCATGTTGCTCGGGCCTGCTGCCCGTTGACGAAAACTTCCTGCACATTTCCTGAGGTTGCCTGGAGCCTTTGCTCGCTCTTTGGGAGTTTCTTGTGTTGCTCAGAGCTTCTTGCTCCCTTCTCAAAGGCTTCAGTAGTATATCAACATTTTTTTTTGTTTCTCTCGGCAACCCTCTTGTTTCCACTCCACAACAAACTCGCTATGGTCTCAGCGTGGCCCAACCATTGGTCCAAGTCTTCCATGCAAGTCCTAGCCATGCCAAGATTTCTCTAATATTCTTTAACCATTATCGTTGCTCACTTGTCCAACTAACTACACCTCTCGAGCCGTCGCTTGAAGATCCACAGAGCGGTTGTTGGTCCAACGCCCTTCTACGCTCGTCTGTGCTGAGCTCTATCAATGTTGTCGCTCCTATGCGTTCTATGGTCTGCATGACCCCTGCACTAAATACAGTACTCATCAACTACATTTTACCGACCACCAATTCTCTTGGTGTAGTCCTTTCTTGCACCCTCGTCAACTTGTCGATAGCTCCTACAACTTGGACCTATTGTACGATTTGATCCCGGTGCTTGTCAACCATGTGGCTTGGTCAACTAGACTTCTTGGCGGCTGGTAGTTGTGCCATGACTGTGCCACCACAACCACCGCCCCTGCATGGGCTTTCTTCTGTCACCAAACTTCAATATCTTCACACATGTAACCCCCGTCTCGTTTTGGAGCCTGTATTCTTCTAGATTGTGGCGATAGGATTCAATAATTGCTTGACCAACGAGGATTTCTTCATCGACGTGACTGCATTCCTCGGCTTGATTGTCCTAGCTGTCGGTCATATCCCAATCTGGATTATCCAAATCCTTTGCTGCACGATCCCCCAGTTCACTGTCTGCTTGCTACGACTGTTGCAACTGCAGTGACGGGCCAGTCTTGGCAGGGCTGGGTGTGGCCATATCCCTGACTCTCTTGTCCTAGGTGTCTATTGCGGTTTGTCGGCACCTTGTCGTATACTTGTGGCACTTTTGTCCCCACTCCCCCTCATTGACACAATTTCTTATATGACTGATCTTGTCATTCTGCTTCCAGTGCTCTCCAGAACTGAACTCCATGGCTATTGCCTTGGTTAGATAGCCTTTGTAGCTGATCTGGTGTTTGGTGAGTCCAGGCCTCTCGACCACCCAAGATTTTCTCCTTTTATTTATTTTTTAAATTATGTTATGGATTAAAAAACTTTCGGCCTAAAAAAAAGCTTTTGACTGTTTTTCCAATTTACTTTTGCCGCTGTATGTCACAATGTCGTTATTTGTTTTACCCATATTTTCTTTATGCAATCTCACCGCTTTGATACCATGTTGAATTTCCATGAACTTAGCACTTGATAATAAATCTCGAACAAACCAACGATTTATTAATTTATGCATGGCTAAGTTCTTAATGAAAACGCACAAAGAAAAGACACAGTAATCATCATCACATTAGACATGATTTACCCTGGAAAACCCACATGGGAAAAACTAGAAAACTATTCTATTATGAACATGGGCTCTCGTACCAAGGATAATGGCCCAACTGAGGAATTACATATACGACAATTAGATTTGATCTCGCTGATTAAGCCTTCCTTGGCTGTGATTAGGATCTCCTTGCCGCTCCTTTTACCTTCCTTGGACCGTGCTCAATCTGGCACATTGGAGTATCACACTCCTCCTCCTCTTGAGGCTAGTGCCTCTCGATGTGTCTTTACCTCTCCCTCAAATTTCTTTTTATAACCTTTTAATGACTAAAACCCTAACCCTAGATCTTAAGGGCTAAGATTAGATCTTGCCATCTCTAGATCAATGTTTGTGACTTAATATTTTGTTGATCTCTCTTAAGTCACTTATAATCATTAAATACAAAAGATACTTTATAAAATCACTTTACAAAGTTTATTTAAGCAATTGTCGAAGACCAATTGAGCTACACAATCCAACAAGCTCTAGGTCATAATCTTGGAGGATTTCAAGATCTTTATGAGGCCTAATAGATTTTACTACTTGACAAATTAGAGGATGTCTTTTCCCTTTAGGTTATTGAGCCAACCCCAATTGATTTGCATGAGATTTTATATGATGTTGCAGGGTCTCTTTAACAGACACCCCTTGCACCTTAGTGAATCCTATGACTTGTTGAACTTGAACAATATCCTTCGCTTCCTAAACTTTCACAATTTCATATATTTCCATCAATTTTGTGGGAGCTAGTGTGATAGACTATGTCCTATCCAACTAGGATATGCTTCGTTGTATCGTCTAGCTCTCCATTACTTTGATACCTATAGTTGAGAGTGTCTACAACTTTTCATTACTTTGATCTCATTAGAAAAAATAAGATATTGTGATCTCTTCTTTGATGTGAGCTATAACATTTTTTTATTGAATAATATCATTTTCTAAAGTGGAACATTTAACAATGCAAGATTGGTGGTGGTTGACACCCCTACAATTGTGGTGTTTGAAAAACTCAATGTTACTTGACACCCAAAGGTAGTCATTTTGTGTTAGTGATGAGATTTTGTTGCTCAAGTGAGTGTGACGTAATGGGTAAAGGAGGAAAAGGATTGTAATGTCTCAATAAGATAAGATTATCAATGTATGACAAATGACGACAATAGGTTAATGGGATTACTAAGTACATTTGTGAGAATAAAAAATGGGAGCACTAAAGTAGCTCCTAAGAAATTATGATATAAGTAAATCTATCCTATGTTGAGAAGAATCCAAATCTTAAGTCCTAATAGCATGGACATGTGAAACAAAGTTATGGTGAGATACATTCAAGTGTGGTGGAGAACTAAATGCCAAGAAGATGGCTTTAAATGAATTTGTATAGTAAGTTGACATATTGCAAAACAACATAACTCAATAATTGAAAAAGTGAGCCTAGTTAGATTGGAAGATAAGAAGTCCTACAAAAGCATGATGGACTCTAAAACGCATCAAATAAGTGTCCTAAAAGATGGAGTTAACAACAAAGATGAAAGGATAATTGGTATTCTCAAACTTATTAAGAGAAAAGAACAATTAATAGAATCATTCAATCAAGAATTGCTTGAAAATGTAAAAGTGATGTTAAAATTGCAAAGTGAGGTAGAAAACATCAATCTAGAGAAACTAATTTATGAGGCGATTTGTGACACAAGTGATTTGATTCAAAGTTCTTGTGATACTTTAGTGACTTTATAGATATCAATAATGATGATAAACGTGTTTCTCTTTGATGTTATGAAACTCTTAATGATAATGTTCATGATACTTTTAAAATGTACCCAATATTGAAGATGATGTAATCAAGTCCTTTGAAAAACACACAAAAGGAATAGGCTTCGAGTTCATGAATAAAATGGGATCTGATGACAAAGGTTTAAGCAAAAAATGGGCAAGGCATCTAGAAGCTCAAAGAGCTTTGCATAAGGCCAAGGAATGGAGGTCTTGCTTATGATGGTCAAATATGTAAATGGGGACATGAAGATTCTAAAGATAAAAACTTCTACAAAAGGTGAATTATGTACCAATTCTAATATCAATACAACAAAACATGTTTAGAAAGAGGAGAATAATTGTCATCATTGTTGCAAAGCAAGAAACGTGAAGCTAAGAGCCAGAACTTGCACTTGTGTAATGTCTGTGTTTTGACAAATCATGATCATTTCACATTTTGGTACAGGTAAATATCAATGCCTTACTTATTTTTAAATTGTGGTTGGTTAAATGTGCATGAATCATATAAGGTCTCTTATGTTGAAATAATTCGAGAAGGTAAAATTTCCAATGATTAAAAACACATGAGTTGGTCCTCATAAGTTAGTTCTCATCAAGGGGAAGTCAAAAGAGCAATGTCAACTTCTCACTGTTATAGTTTCAGATCCGTTATTTGTGTAAAAGAAATCACAAGTATTTTCCTTTTTGTAATAGTTTGTGGTAATCCAAATGAACCTCCTATAATGATTAAGGGTAAAGTAAACCAATGAAAACCCAAGCTGATGTAATGGTTGAGGGTAAGCCATCAAGAACCATGAATATTTCAACCTCCTAAAGATGACACCTATGTTAGATCCCATCCTAATGGTCAAGTTGGTGCTCGAACTCCAACCAAAGTATATGTAAGCCCACTCTAAACTTGCCCAAGAATGGGAAGAGAATGCATACAATGACAACATGTGTACGAAGATCAAACAATGAGCTCTTCCCTCAACTCCATTAAATGCTCTACATAAAGCACCATCTTTGGACATAATTCGCCAGGTGCGTTAGTTCAAGTGGCATATATGTACTATAAAACTGTGTAAATGTCATCACAAGTAATCTTGTTCAACTCATTCCTAGTAAGGGGCGACTAAGTTTTACCCCAAGGAGTATTTGAATGTAGGGAGGCAGTCGATCAAAATACCCACAAACTACAAACAATTAGAGACCATTGCAAACCAACCAACATGTTTGTCCAAGGGGTTAAATAAAGCAATGGACTAAGATAAGAAATAGACCCCAAGCACGCAATGGACTAAGATATGCAATAGACCCCCCCGCATGGATATTGCTTTGGTTTGCCATTAAGTCAATAAAACTCCAAACACAATAGAGTGAGACCGAGTTCAATACAATCTCAAGATGTAGTGAACAAGAACCAAACCTTGCAAGATAATGGGTTAAGAGGTTTTTTGTTTGCATTTGATCATGCATTGAAGGAGAATGAGTTGAACACTCTTAACAATAACCTAGTTCAACTCACGTAAACAAGGTACTCGAAGCTCTAGCTAATAATGAAATATGTACATTGCACAATGAAATCCATGAGAGACATCTTAGACAATATGTTTTCCATAGTGCCAAAAAGAGACTCTCGCTCAAGTAAACTAAGGAGCCATAACCCTTGTTGAATCAGGGTTGAATAGCATGCCTCAAACTAAAACGAGGCCTTGAGCATATCTCAAACTAAAATGACGCCTTGAAAAATATATCCACATTTATGTATAGGTGGTGGGGATCTCCATCTCTTCCCTCTAAAGAACTAATCTACAAGGGCCTTTGTTGATTTGTGGAATATCATAACCTCGGTTTTACCCAAGTTAATTATCAAATCCCAAAGGTCACAAAAAAGGGCCTAAGTATGCAATAGTCTTTGGATTCCCTATAGGGGAGATGCTAGGATGATCATGTCATCAACAAAAATTAGAATGGAAATTAGAACCTGGTCAAGAAGGCACCCATAGTCATCTTGAATGTGATCATGAAGGAAGTTCTCAAACTCATCAATTTAGATCACAAACTCCTACTAGACTTTGATACCCCATAAGTAATGTCAAGATGGCCAAGGACAAACTCCTAAAGGCACATGATGGCATTCCATGTTAATTTTTCACAATGTTCAATGTTGTAACAATCACTTAAACAATTTCTTCTTCCAATAGCATTCACTTTTCCAATTTATATTCATTCACCCAATTACAGTAAGAAATTGTAGATAGAACAGTAAACAATATGTGCAATAGAAGATAGCCAAGATCAATGAGACACAAAGATTTAGGTCAAAGACGAAGTCAAAACCCCACAAGGGGGAAACCCAACCAAATTCTTCTTTTATTAGTTAATCAATGTTTAGCAAGAGATACACAATACATCAATTAATGAGTCAAAGTCAAGCTTTAACTAATCCAATTCAACCCATCTAAAAATCATTCAAAGATGAGAGATGAAGTCGAATCTGGTCAAAGTACCAGTCTGCAATTTTCGGCCCTGTAAAGTACAATCAACAACTTTCCCTAACCAGTCAAGTCAACGATCAAACTTGCTCAGGAAATTTTGATCAAACCATCAATGAACGCGACCTTTCCATAGTCTCAAACCGAGTCAAAATAGTCCATAAACTTTGCCAACAAATCAGTCAATCTTCAAAGTCAACCTAAATTAGATTTGTGGTCGAACTAGTCAAAGTATGCCCAAAAGTTTGGTCATGGTCTCCCTGAATTCAACATCCTAAAATAAATCTAAAATTTGGTCAAACCGAGCCAAATTAGCCCAAGTCAACGCTAGTTAAAGAATGCCCAAAACAAAAAGTCAACGTTGGTCAGCAAAATTCCTCTCTCCTTCGCACATGTGAACTCGTCCCTGCAATTTTTAAAAGTGTACAAACCATTGAATGAATGTGTGATGTGATGATGATGTCTCCAAGTGAGGTCAAGGAACTTGTATTTATATGGGTTGTAGGAGGGTCAATTTCTCTCTCTAGGCTGACTTGACTTTTTCATGTTGACCTAGACCAGCATAATAATAATAATAATATTTTCCATGTGCAAATTTAATCTCTCAAATAGAAGAGGGGTCTCCTTAGGGGTTGTTGGTCTTCTCCAATGGGGAAATTTTTCACTCAACTGCCAATTTTCAACACTCCCTCTTAGCTAAGGAAAAATTTCCAACTGTATCATAAGTCTCATCACGGATGTACATGTCTCATCATTGTTGCATCATATCTCATCTCTGCTAAAGAAGAAGAATCACCATAATGGAGATCAATTTACCACTAGGGTAAAAAAATCCTCCAAACCCTATATCCAATGACAATAGGGGAGATCGATTTACCACTCCTTGGTAAAGATCCTCCAAACCTTATGTCCATCGGTTGATCCTCATTGACCATATGGGAGATCAATTTACCAAACACATCCACCATAGGTAAAGATCCTCCATACGTAAGTCTCCTCACTAATTAGCCAGATGAGTGGCAATCCCAACAAGCTCGGCTTGTGGGTAGGATGCATGCTAGGGTATGTATTTTGTCAAGTCCTCGACTTGACTAGGGGAGATCAACTTATCAAAATGATAAGGATCCTCCAAACCCTATAGCTCCAAGGAGTACCCCACGTCCCCAGGAGCTCCCAAAGCTCAGTGTTCGCGATGAGTCGTGACCCCCCTCCAGAAGGGTCCCATCCACCAATCCAAGCTGCTCTCTGAAGACCAAGAACTTCTTTTTCGACAAAGACTTGGTAAGAGAGACAGCTATTTGGTCATCAATTGAGATGTGTTGGAGCCTTACTGCTCCTCTTTGCACCATATCCCGAATATAGTGATATTTAATCTCAATGTGCTTTGACCTGTCACGAAACGCGGGATTCTCTAAATGTCGAATCCCACTCTTATTGTTGCAATATATCACAATCGTGTCCAACACACACTCAAACAACTCTCCAAAGAGCTTCCTCAACCACACTACCTCGCAACTAGCCATGCTAGCACCAATGTATTATGCCTTTGATATACCCAAAACAACAAAATTCTCCTTCCGGCTCATCTAGGAAATCATGGCAAACCCCAAGCTAAAGCAGCACCCAGATGTGCTCTTCTTGTTAACAACATTTCCAGCCCAATCAGCATCGTTGTATCCATTGAAGTCTCAAATATTTAGCAATATATCTCACTCCATGATTAATAGTTCCATGTAGATACCTTAGCACATGTTTAGCAGCAACCGAATGTACATGTAATGGCTCCACCATAAATTGGCTCAAAGTGTTTGCAACAAAGCATATGTCTGCTCTAGTGTTCACTAAGAACATAAATACCCCAATCAACTGTCGGTGCTCCTAAGGATTTGCCAAATTAGGTCCTGCAGCTTCACCATATAACTTCTTAAAGTTCATTTTCATCGGCGTGGCCATGGAATTGCATTCCACCATTCCAAATCTTTCCAACAGCTTGACAGCATATTTTCCTTGAGAAAGGAAAATCTCACCAAATCTTTGCCACACCTCTAAGCCCAGGAAGTAGTGCATTAAACCAAGGTCTTTCATCTCAAATTCAGAGGCCTACTCCCTCTTACACTGGAGAATAGAGGCTCTCCACCTGTCAAGAATAAATCATCAACATATATTACCATAATCAAAGGCTTACCTTGGTCAACTTTGTAATAGAGGTTCGAATTAGCATTGCTTCTAGTAAATCCAAGCTTCATCAGATAGCTATCAATGCAGGAATACCAAGCCCTAGGTGCTTGCTTCAATCCATAAAGAGCTTTCTTCAGCCTGCACACATCTGTCTTCCTATCATGCTCCTCAAAGCCCTGTGGCTGCTCCAAGTATACTTCTCCTTCAGAATGCCATGTAGAAATGCAGCCTTCACATCCATCTGATGAAGTGTCCATTCTTGTCTAGCTACAAGAGCAATGATAGATCAGTTGGTAGTATATCGGGTAACAGGTGCAAAAATCTCATAATAGTCCTCTCCCTCTTTATGGGAGAATCCTCTAGCTACAAACCTCGTCTTGCACTTTTCAACACTTTGATCAACACCATGCTTAATTTTGTAGATCCACTTTGAAGTCACAACAGATTTTCCTTTCGGTCTCGGAACCACTTCCCATACATCATTCTTCCTGATGGACTCATATTCTTTAGCCATAGCATCCTTCCAAACTAGTTCTTTCACAACTTCTTCAAAAGTGCATTGTTCAGTCTGGTTGCTCATAGCTACAACGTATCCCAAGTATCAACATGGATTCTTTCTATTTTTGTAGGTACCTCTCAAGGCAACATGTCTCTCAGTGTCTTGTAAAGTGTCACAAAGCCATAATGGTCTCTTTCTAGTAGAGGAAGGATCACATGGAAGGGGATCCAAGGGATCCATCGGTGCCATGGGTTTAGCCTCAAGCATAGGAGCCTCTTTTTGTCTTTTTGTTTATCCATGGCATCATCCTCTTAGCATTGGCAAGGGAAAGGGTGTCCTTTACTTTCCCAAGAGCAGCGTCTTCATCAAATGTAACATCCCTACTAAACTCTATATTCCTTTGACCAAGTACATATATTCTATAAGCTTTCGAATTTTCACAATAACCAACACAAGTACCTTTCTTTCCTTTAGCACATGAAAGTAAACAGGGCAGCCAAAAACCCTCAAGTGTCCAACCTCGAGCTTCATACCTATGAAGGCTTCTTCGAGAGTCTTGTCACCTAAGACTCAATGAGGAGTTCTATTTTGAAACATTGGCAGCTTTTAATCATGCAACATAGCATTGGTTGGTTCCATGACAGTCTTGTTCTTCCTTTCAACAACACCATTTTGTTCAAGGTTATAAGGTATGATGCTCTCCTTTTTAATTCCAACTTCCTTGCAAAAGTCAATGAATTCATTTGACGTGATTTCTCCTCCATTGTTGATCCTCAATTTTGATCTTCTTTCCAGTTTGATTTTCCACCAGTGCCATGAAGTCCCTAAACATGTCAAATTCTTGGTCCCTTTTCTTTAAGAAGAAAATCCATGTCTTGCGGGAAAAAGTCTTCCACAAAGATTATATAGTACAAATAGCCACCAAGAGAAGTCACATGCATGGGGCCACTGAGATCATAGTTTATAAATTGAAGTATTCCATTAGACATGTTGCTACTAGAAGGGAATGGTCCCGTCACATGTCTTCCACTTGCACATCCTTGACAAACTCCATCATGATCTAGTCGTATCTCAGGCATCCCAGAAACCATCTTTTTCACATTAGGCAAAGCTTTGTAGTGAAGGTGGGTGAATCATCGATGTCACAGCTAACATTGATGAGTACTATCATGGACAAATGCTTGGATTTGTCTTCCATTAACTTTGTAAAGAACTTCAATTCTAGATCCCAAAGCGAAGGCATCCTTCAAGCTAGACTTCCTTGGCCAAGGAAGGACATTTCCATCTATGAAAACAACTTTGAATCCTTTGTCCTCCAGGGCAAATATAGATACAAGATTCTTTTTCAATCCCGACACATATAGAACCTCCTATAGATGTATAGTTTGACCAAAATCCAAATGAAAAGAGACAGACCCAGTCCCCTTAATAGGATATGTAGCATTATCTCACGAAAACAAGTGAAGTGTTTAGAAGCCCCTATTATTTTAGACAACCATTGTATGTTCTATGCTTGGTGCAGTTTACTTCAATCTTTCTTATTAGCCCAATTCAGATTTGCAATCACATAACCATTTAAAATAAATGCCGATAGAACATAAAATTAAATCGACAGAAGACAAGCCAATACAAGATACAAGAATTTGTAATTCTTCTTATTCAACAAAGATAGAGAGATATGTATTTTACAGCAGTCAACAGGATGCCCTAGCCAACGAAGACTTTGCTGGTCAAACAAGCCCTTTCAACCTCTAATCAGGTTCAGTCAAACTCGACCTTCCTTCAAAGTCAAACTCACCCCAAAAACCAGTCCACAAAATTGTCAAATGAGCAGTCAAACTAGTCAATGTTGCGGTCCACTCTACGATCAACGCTGCAATAAATGTTGCGGTCAAAGGTCAACGTTTGACCTCGATTTTTGTGCCCTCAAATGCGGCCTTCCAAGATCGAAATTTCTGCCTCAACAACGCAGTCAAACAGTAAAGTTTGACCCACAGTCAACACTCCAGAAAAAGCCCTAAAAACATTATGAAATTTCCAACATCCTGATTTCACACGTGTGGAGAGAGAAGCCTCTTAGGCTATACGAACCAATCAGATGAGAGAGAGATGTGTGAGATGAGTTGATGATGAAATGAGCATCATGTCTCTCCAATTTATATCCATGACAAGGGGTGAGTGACACATCTTTTAGGGCTTGTGAGCCTACATTACAATTCTAGCCAACCTTGACAATTTGCACCTGTGGAAAATAAATTCAAAATATAAGTTCTGCTCATCCAAACAAGATGATCTCTAGATCAATCTTGCACCTCTCCGAAAGAGGAATCCAACAAAAATATTATCTTCATCATATGAGCAATGGAACATGGAGTTTGGACCTAGTTTCCAAAAAATTAACAGCTCCATTATCTACCAACCAACTATCAAAAGTCCGGAGGAGAGGAACTAGAAAGCGCAGAAATAAGAAAGTATTCAGATTGAGTTTAAGTTCATACCTTGAATTCCTTGATCTATTAGGAGCATGATGAGTCTTCTAGGGCAAGGGGTCCTTGTAAATTTGTGTAGATGTTCTATGCTTGATGCAACTTTACTTTCTCTTCAGTACTTGACAACAATCACATAAATCATTAAGTAAAATGTTGATAGAACATACCAGTGGATCAACAGAAGACAAGCCAGAAAAATATATATTTGTTGTTGCGTTACGGTGATCAACAGGATGCTTCAACCAACAAAGTCTCCTTGGTCAGCTAGCCCAGTATGTGTCACAACAACCCTCAAAATAGCCAAACAGTGAACTTAAAGTCAACGCTACCCAGAAAAGTCAACGCAAAACAATAGCAAGTAAAAGTCAACGTAGCTCGATCTTCGGTCAACCTTTGACCTTGATTCTTGTGCCAAAATGTACGGACTGCATAAATCAAAGTATATGCCAAAAATCAGCTCCTTTGGATTATGCGTTGACCAAAGTCAACACTGGTCAAATCTGCAGTAAAACCCTAGCTGTAGCAAAAACAGTCTTCGTCCTTCTCCCACGTGTGAACCGCAGATTTGCCTCCTTAGAGCTCGAACCAATCAAAAGTGGAGAGAGAAATATGTGTGACGAGGAGATGAGTGAAATGTCCTCCAACATTGACTTTATTTATATCCATCATTGAGGGTGTGTGACACATTTGCTAGGGGTGTAAAACCTTAAGGCCGACCTACACATATTTTGAAAGTATTAAAAATAAATTCAAAATAAATGTTTTGCTCATTGGATTAAGATGATCTTTAGATCGATCTTGCACCTCTCCAAAAGAGGAACCCAATAAAAATATTGGTATCTTCATCTGAGCATCTCAACATGGAGTTTGGACCTAGTTGTCCAATGTTAACACTCCCTCTCAACTAGGGAGAACTCCATCCCACTGTGCAATCAAACATCGTGCGTCATCCCACCGTAACTTGCTTTGTTGGCCTCTTTATTTCAAAACAGTAGTGGGTCAGTCACAAAGACATCATTCCCGGTTGACAAATTCAGCCCAGAGGTCTGAAACCTCTATAGGACTCACAAAGAGTCTCATACCAAACCGAAGTTGGTTTACCTGACCCGAAGTCAGTAGGAGGTCCGAAACCCCACATGGACTCAAAGAGTCACATACCAACCCAAAGTTGGTTTTATCTGACCCGAAGTCAGTAGGAAGTCCGAAACCTCACTAGACTTGATCCCAGATCAAGTTGTTGGACACGTGTCATCCTAGATAGAGAGTATAGCAATCTCTGATGCGTCCATCAGTATTTGCTACTAGTCTCTAGCTTTTCCCACCTCATTGGCCAAATGAGAGGTACTTCCTATGAGTCCGGAACTCAGTGGGTAGGATGCATACGGGGCACAGATCATGAGAGGTGAACCTACTCAAATATCATAAATGTGGGGCAAAAGCACCACAAGGTTTGACAAGCCTAGCCCCGTCTGTGCTTATAGCTCCGAGGAACTATCCCCAAGGCCCCCCCAGAGCTCCTAGAGCTCATCGTCCAACAGGTCGTTCCACGATTCCAAGATTCTCACGGAAGGTTAGGAACATGACCTTCCCGAAGGGCATTGTGAGAATATCCGCGACCTGCTCATCAGTTCCTATATGATCGAGCCTTACGGCGCCTCACTGTACCATATCTCGAATAAAGTGGTACCAGCCATCAACATGCTTGGATCGTTCGTGGAACACGGGATTCTATGACAAACGAATCCCCCTCAGGTTATCACAAAGGATAACGGTGGCATCTAGCACATGCTCCAATAGCTCACTGAAAAGCTTTCGCAACCAAGTGACTTCACAACAGGCCATACATGCTGAGATGTATTCGGCCTCAGTGGTGCTCAAGGCTACCAACTTTCGTTTCTTGCCTGAAGTAGATCTACGTGCGAAGCAACATCCAGATGTGCTCTTGTGATCCACCACATTACCAGCCCAATCGGCATCAGTATATCCAAGGAGTGTCATGCTCCCTGCAGTGTATCTCAGCCCATGGTCTATCGTGCCCCAGAGATATCTCAAGAGTTTCTTGGCACTAACCCAATGAATGTCATGATCAACCATGTGTTGACTCAAAGTGTTCACTACACAACATACGTCCGGATGGGTGTTCACTAAGAACATCAAGGCCCCTACGAGTTGACGATACTCAGAAGGATTTGCTAATACGGGCCCAGCAGTGTTGCCACTCAAATTCTTAAAGTTGAGCTCCATCGGAGTTGACACGAACTTGCAGTTCATCATACTAAATCTTTCCAGAAGCTTCACAATGTATTTTCCTTGAGAAAGAAAAATCTCGCCGGCTCTCTGCCAGACCTCCAGGCCTAGGAAGTAATGCATCAGTCCTAGGTCCTTCATCTCGAACTCAACAGCAAGCTCCCTCTTGCACTAATGAATGAGAGGATCAACACCTGTCAGGAAGAGGTCATCCACATACAGCACCAGAATGAGAGGCTTCTCCTTATCAACCTTGAAGTAAAGGTTCAAATCAACATTACTACGATTGAAGCCTGACTTCATTAGGTAGCTATCTATCCTCTCGTACCAAGCTCTGGGTGCTTGCTTCAGCGCGTAGAGGGCTTTCTTTAACCTACAAACATGGGTGTTCCGATCCTAGACTTTGAACCCCAGAGGTTGCTCCACATATACCTCTTCCTTTATCATGCAGAAATGCGATCTTTACATCCATCTGATGAAGACTCCATCCTTGCATAGCAGCAAGGGCTATGATAGATCGAATGATGGTATATCAGGCCACAGGTGCAAATATGTCATCATAGTCTATGCCCTCCTTTTGAGAGAAGCCATGGGCAACGAATCTTGCCTTAAACTTTCCAGCACTTCCATCAGATCCATGCTTGATCTTGTAGAGTCATTTCGAGGTTACAACTGCTTTGTCCTCCGATCTTGGAACCACTTCCCAGACATCATTCTTCATTATGGACTCATACTCTTTGTGCATAGCATTCTTCCAGACTTGATGCTTTATGGCTTCCTCAAAAGATCCAGGCTCGGATTGTACAATAGTACTCATGGCTGCTAGATACCCATGGTATCTACTCGACTTCTTGCTTTCATAGAATGTCCCCCTTGGGACCATATGTCCCTTGGCATCCTCGAGAGTGTCCCTAAGCCGTGATGGTCTCTTCCCCAGTGAAGGAGGTGGATCGATCGGGTTCATTAGTCCTTCAACATCAAGCATCATCTCATACTTCAGTTCTTCTTGATTTCCAGGGCTTGCTTCATGATCTTCCTCAGATCTCGGAAGATTGACTACTTTCCTCATGGAAGCATCTTCGTCAAAGGTGACATCGTGGCATATCTCCACTTCCCTTTCACCAGGCACATAGACTCTATAGGCATTCGAAGTTTCGTTGTAGCCCACAAACATTCCCTTCTTCCCAGAAGCATCCAGCGTATTGAGCTCCCTATAATCCGGACACATTCGCCATGATCCATCCTTCTTGTGTACCAATACTACAGGAGCAGAGAAAGAACTTTGACTAGGTTGAATTATACCCGCCTCTAACATTTCTGCAATCATACGTTCAATTTCGCTCTTTTGGAAATAAGGATATCTATAAGGCCTGATGTTTGGAGGAACACTTCCTGGAATCAAATGAATAGCATGATCATGATCATGAATAGGTGGGAGTCCTTGGGAGTTTCAAACACCTTGGAATGATTGTCCAAGACTTGCTGGAGATCTGCAGAAATAGATGATTTTGATGTCGGAACTTCTAGTGAGCATAATTGTGCAATTACGCCTCGTTGTTCTTTCTTTAGAAGCTTTGTCATGACATTAGAGCTTATTATCCTTCCCGGCTTCCCTTCAATGCCCCGTAATTCGACTTCCTTTCCTTCTGAAAAAAAAATTCAAGAAAAGTTCTTGAAAATTAAAAGCTACCGTCCCCAAAGATTGTAACCATTGTACTCCTAGTACAACATCAGCACCTCCCATAGGAATGGAAAGCATTGGACTAGTCAACACATATTCCCCCATGGTTAGCTTGATATTCTGGCATTTTCCAGAGCAATTTATAGTTCCTCCATTTGCAACCATCACTTGACATTCTGGTGCTGGGTATAGGAAACAATTTAATTCCTTGGCTACCTTACAATGAATAAAATTATGGGTGCTACCTCAATCAATCAACACTATTACCTTTTTCTTCTTGATTTTTCCTTCTATATTAAGAGTTTGAGGAGTGGTAATTCCTGGCAGTGCATTACATGATATGGTTGGATTCATTTCTTCCTCTTCTAGGGCTGGTTCCTAGTGTATATCCTCTTCTTGTTCATTTTCTTCTTCCTCTTCACAATCTATGTAAAATAATCTCTTCTCAGCACACTTATGACCTTTAGTGTATTTTCTATCACAACTGTAGCAAAGCCCTTTTGCTCTTTTTTCTTCCAATTGTTGTGGTGTCAACCTTGTAGGTTGGGGAAATCTAGGCGTAGCAACACTTCCTTCTTTATAGAATTGAGTGGTAGGCTTCCTTGTCGCCATAATTTTACATTCAACTTTTCTTGCCAACCTGAATACCTTCTCCAATGAATCAGGTTCCAAAACGCGAACTTCATGTTGGATGTTATCCTTTAAAGTGCCTATGAAGAGATCAATCCCGTGTTCCTCTGGAATATCAGTTACCCTTATATTCAATTTTTGGAAGTCCTCAATGTGCTGCCCCACTAAACCCTTTTGTTTGAGATTTATCAATCGGCTAAAGAAGGTGTTGCTCTTTGTATCCTCATAATGTGCTATCATTTCCTCCGTAAAAATTGACCAAGTGACAATTTTTTTACGGGAGCAAAGCCATCGATACCATACAAATGTATTTTGTTCTAAATGTGAAGTTGCAATGCGTACCTTTTGTGTGTTTTGCACATTATGGAGATCAAAATATTGCTCCATCTGTAGTATCCATGTTACAGGATCCTTTCCATCAAACTTCCTCATAACCATTTTTGGAATATGGTGGTTCTTCCCGCCAACATTAGAGTTTATGAAATCACGATTAACATTTATTTTGTTCTCATCATGAGGTTCTTCTACTATCTTTTCACCATTAGGAAACATTTCTTGTATCAACTTTGTCAAACCTTCGATGTCTGCTTTTAGATCATTTTTCATGTTTTCCATGTTGTCTTTCATGTCATCCATCTTAGCTTCCATGCCAGCTTCCATGCCATCCATCTTAGCTTCCACGCCTTTCTTCAAACCGTCCATCTTCGCTTCCATGCCTTTCTTCAAAACTTCCATTTCATTTTTTGTTGCTCTTTGCGAGAGTGAAATTTGTTGCACTTTCTCTTGTAATTTTGATAGATCATGTTGCAATTTTTCATCTTCATGAGTGATAGTAGATCCTTCTGAAGGATTAATGGGTGTTGAATTATTTTTATGGGGCATATTTTAGAACCCAATACTGATATCTATTCTACAATATGCCCTTGGAATCAATTCAAATTGATTCTTCAAACATGACTTATGCAATTCGGAAAAAAAATACACACCTTTTTCTTGCTTTTGAGGAGCTCGATATTGAAATTTGAGAAAACTCACGATTGCAAGATCAATATCTTATTTTCTGTCTCCAACGTATTCCTCTCGAATGTATCTTTCGAATGCCATGTGTCCGACTCCGATTGGATTCTCCAAGACAGTTATGTCCAATCTCCCACAATGACCTAATTATGGATTGGTTCAGTAGAGCGAACTTGTACAACTTGCCACGTGTCACCGTTTTCTCCTTTGGCTCTGAAATTTATAGACAGGAAACTACAGTTCGTATTCTTCCAGTCATGTTATACAGAATTCCATTCCGATGCTCAGAGAGAGAGTTATGAATAGTTTCCCACGATCATCTCTTTGAGATGAAATTCAGGAGCTTGAAAAAGCACTACCTTCCACAGATCATATCTCCAAAAATATTGCGAACCAAGCTCTAAAATTTTTTGACGAATTTCTTCAGGATTTCAACTTCGCAGCATAAGAATTTCAGATTTTGAACCTTCGTAGAAAAAAAGTTATAGCGCAAATGCCATGATGACCTGTTTAGGAGCCTGAAAAAAGACCTAACTTCCATAGATCATATCTCCGAAAATATTGCGAACCAAGCTCTGAAATTTTTAGACAATGTTCCTCAGGATTTTGGCTTCGCACCCTAAAAATTTCAGCTTCTGAAACTTCGTAGAAAAAAAGTTATAGCGAAAATGCCACGATGACCTTTTTGGAGCAGTGAAACCCTAGAATCCAAAGCTCTGATACCAAATGTTGTGTAACCAGCTCCAAAAGTAGAAGAAAAGAGATATCAACGCCTTAGAAATAAGCCCTACCTAGAATTTCTCGACCTTTTGAAAGGTTGCTCATTTCCGTCGGAGGGAGCCTTCCTCTTTCCCTTGAACCTGTTGTTCCTTTGATTTCCATTCCTCCAGTTGTTGTTGTTGTCATCATCATCAGGAGAATCCTTCTTGAAAGGACATTCTCTAGCATAGTGACCTGGCCTATGACAAGTGTAACACTTTCTCTTCTTTCCTTGGGCACGTGCTCTTCCTTTGTTCTTTGGACCACCAAAGTTCTTCTTTCTAGAATGAGCAACGTAGGCAACATTTCCTTCATTTCCATACTCCTTCATTCTTGTTTCTTCCTGTACGCATCTCCATAGTACTTCGTCAAAGTCAGGTATCACATTGTTATTGAGAATGGTAGTGTTGAACACATGGCATCCAGATGGGAGCCCTGCAATTGCGGTGAGTACCATCTCTCGATCAACTATTGTTTCCCAAATAGCTAGCAGATTGTTCCTGATCTTGGTTAGCTTCAGAAAGTATGATTGAATGGATTCATCCCTGCCTTTCTTTAGATTTTTCAATTGATTCTTGAAAAATAGTACTTGATTTTCTTTGTTGGCCTTGAGCATGTTGACCAACTTATCATACATCTCTTTGGATGTGCCTAGCTCAAAGATGCAAGCCACTAGACTCTTATGAATGGATTCCCTGATCATCAACTTTGCTTTGATCTCCCCCTTCTTGTACTTAGTTTTGGCAGCAGCAGTAACAGTGGATGGAGATTCTTGGATTTTACCCTGCACATAGTCCATGACATCTTGGTCCTCCAATTTAAGATCCAATATCATCTTTCAAGCATGGAAGTCATCCTTCCCAATCAATTTGTCATCCTCCTTGAAGCCATAGTTTGTGGAACCCATTTCCTTCTTCGGTGAAGGCTACAAATTTGGACTTTGTCTTCACCTCAGCTCTAATTCCATGTAAATTTGTGTAGATGTTCTATGCTTGATGCGACTTTACTTTCTCTTCAGTACTTGATAGCAATCACATAAATCATTAAGTAAAATGCCGATAGAACATACCAGTGGATCAACAGAAGACAAGCCAGAAAAATATATATTTGTTGTTGCGTTACAATGATCAGCAGGATGCTTCAACCAGCAAAGTCTCCTTGGTCAACCAGCCTAGTATGTGTCACAACAACCCTCAAAACAGCCAAACGATCAACTCAAAGTCAACGTTGCCCCGAAAAGTCAACGCAGAACAACAAGAAGTAAAAGTCAACGCAACTTGGTCTTCGGTCAACCTTTGACCTCGGTTATTGTGCCAAAATGTACGGACTGCATAAATCGAAGTCTATGCCAAAAATCGGCTCCTTTGGATTATGCGTTGACCAAAGTCAACACTGGTCAAACCTGCGGTAAAACGCTCGCTGCAGCAAAAACAGTCTTCATCCTTCTCCCACATGTGAACCATAGATTTGCCTCCTTAGAGCTCGAACCAATCAGAAGTGGAGAGAGAAATATGTGTGATGAGGAGATGAGTGAAATGTCCTCCAACATTGACTTTATTTATATCCATCATTGAGGGTATGTGACACATTTGTTGGGGATGTAAAACCTTAAGGCCGACCTGCACATATTTTGAAAGTATTAAAAATAAATTCAAAATAAATGTTCTGGTCATTGGATTAAGATGATCTTTAGATCGATCTTGCCCTCTCCAAAAGAGGAACCCAATAAAAATATTGGTATCTTCATCTGAGCATCACAACATGGAGTTTGGACCTAGTTGTCCAATGTTAATAGTCCTCCACTCTTCTTTGATCAGAGTTGTTCCTAGGAGCACTTCTTCCTTCCAGACAATCTCGAGCATAGTTACCATCCTTGTGGCAATTGTAGCATTGGATCTTGGACATGTCCTTCTTGAATCCTATATTATTGTTCTTGAATCTTTGACCTTGCTTTCTTGACTTCCAAGTTCAGGGCCTTCCTTTCTCTTTCTTCTTCTTGGCTTGGGTAGAAATCGTAGTTGATTCTCCTTCTTCATGCTTTAGAATTCTTCCTCTAGAGATCATCCTGGACTCCTCTTGAGTGCATATGCCTAAGAGCTCATCATATCTGGGGAGCTTGTCATTCTTGCTAATGGTTGTGATAAATGTTTCCCAATACATAGGGAGGCCTCCAAGTGTAACCAGCACCAACCCTCTATCAAGTATAATTTCACCAATAGATGAAAGTTAATACTTGACTTAAGATATCCTCATGAAGTATGTTTGAATGGTCATACCTTTGTTCATCTTGATGTCCCTGAGTTGATTCTTTAAAGTGATGATATGGCTCAAATTTTCGACCTCATGCATTCCAATCAGCTTGTCATACATTTCCTTGGACTTCTTCATCTTTGACACATGAATAATCATATGATTCTTATGGAATCAATAATCATCTTTTTAGCTTTGATTTATCATTCCTATACTTAGACTTGACAACAACAGTTGCATTCTCTGGAGGGTTAGGTACCTTGCCTCAACATATTCCATAACATCATTTTCTTCGAAAGTCAGATCCAGCCTTGCCCTCCAAGCAACAAAGTTGGAGGAATCATTTAGTTTCTTCTCAACCTTGAAGTATGAGGTAAACATCTTGACTAAGTCAAATTATCTTCGACAGCAGATAAGATATCTTCAAGGGATGATTACTCTTGTCTCCTTGGGCTTGTCTTCACCTCAGCTTTGATGCCATGTTAATTTTTCACAATTTATTCTTCCGATGGCATTCACTTTTTAAGCAAGGATGAAAAGTTCAAGGAAGACTTTGAATCCAAGAAGACAATATTAAGCAAGGATGAAAAGTTCAAGGAAGACTTTGCATCCAAGAAGTCTCATGAGCCTATTCCAATGACAAAGGACAAGGAGCAAGATGCTTCGAAGGTTAAGACAAGGACACCAGTGATTTCGAAAGTAGGACAACAAACTTTTGGAGAAGAGGGGGAGATAATAGTCCCTTCCATTTTTATCAGGAGACCTTGATGGTTCACCCAAACATTGAGGAATGCTTGGGAGAATTTTGAAGCTCTTAGGAGCCTATGAAACCGGATTCGTTCCTCAACCCCGTCGTGCCCCGAATCGATCGAATCGGACACGATTCGGTGGGACACGTGCCCTCCGATCATGTCCTGGTCGTGGCCCATCAGGACACCATCGTGTCCTGATCGTGTCCCATCAAGACACCATCGTGTCCTAATTGTGTCATAATTCTGGGACACCTGTCCAACTTTTATGAGTGCCACGTGACCCATAAAGGGTCGTTTTGGCCCATTTCAACTTCACATTTGACTCTGTTGATGTGGGTTTGTTGTGGGTGTGTGGGAGCGAAGAGAAAAGGGCGTGGGAGCATTTTGGAGGTGATTCAAGTAAGTCCATTTTGTGTCTATTTTTTTTGCATTTTTATTACAGCAGTTTGCATGTGCATTTTTTTTACAAATTGGTGCATTTTTTATTTATTTTTTTACAACATTCATGGCTCAATCAAGGGTAGTATGGAAGGAGCAAAGGAAGGAAAAGAATGTCCCCATTGGAGATGCCCCTCCTATTCCAATTTCATCAGGGTTTGCAAGTGTTCCCTCTATTGGAAGTGGGGATGCAACAACAACTTCAAATATTAAGGGAAGACAACAGCCTCAAGATAACAAATATCCCTTGTGAAAATATGTCACAAGAGAGCAAGGGCCAGGCAACAGAAAAGGAGGATGCAACAGAGGAGAGCAATGGTGACCATGATGATGACAGTGATGTTGATTTTGATGATAAGGATTGATGACTCATGAGCTACCAATTGCCTTGAGGCTTGTAGTTGTTTTGTATTTGCTATTTCTATTTGCCATTGGAATTTTTGCTACCTATGTAACACATTTTGATTTTGATGACTTGATGAGAAAACCGCAGTATCTTGTCTTTCTCCTATTGGATCATTGATGAACATGTCACAATTGTATTTGTATGCATAATGTTAATTTGCAAAACTTACATCTAGATGAAGATCTATGTTTGATGTAGAAATTCAGACCCCACTTTGATTAACAGTTTTCCCTTATCACTCCATTCTTTTAATGTGAAATCCAAGCATGATTAAAACACTAAAATCTGGAAATGAAATTTATTTATGAAAATACAAATTAGGAGATTCTACTACTGTTGAAAATAAATGCACAGAAAATTATAACAGCCATACACAGGAAATAACACAGTGATTTTTGGTCAATATGACCCTGGAAAAACCCCTACAACTCTTGGGGATAACCAATTTGAGAGTTTTTCTTTATTTCTGAAAACTGTTACAGAGAAAATGAAATACAAGGGAAAATTCCAGCATTTACAAAAAACAGAATTATCTCGATTTTCGTGGAGGACTCCACCTCGAAAACCATGCCAACAGAAAAATCTGTTTAGACAAAAAACACGGCAATAAATGTTGTACGGACAACCTTGGGAAATGCCCAAATCACGGCGTATGGCTTGTACGGATTTGTACAAACTATACGAAAATTACAACAGGTTTTTCTTCTCGAAAATCATGCCCAATTGCCTCGATTTTCATGCCTCCAACCTGCAGCGTATTTTCCTCGAAATTTGTGCCGTCGCCCTCCTTGGAATGCATGCCAAACATTGATGTACGGTTCTACTATAAATGCCCTCCTCAGCTAGCGTGCCCAAAAAGCTCCTTGGGATGCGTGCCAAAGATCTGCTGCTCTTCCTCACTGCTCAGAAATTTCTCCTTTGCTCTCTCTTGCTTTCTCTCAAATGCTCATGAAAGAAATTAAAAAATGATTTTTTCCTCTTCTTCTCTCCTTTTGACCTAACCTAAGTGACTTTTGAGTGATCCCTAGATCCAATGGCTGAGAAAGCTTTAGATCAAGTGCTGAAAATAAATGTGGATTATTTTCACTTTTTCTATTTAACCACTCACCCACTTAAATAAAGACCCACTTAGCCTTTTATTTCCATAATCACTTTTCACTTTCTAATTCCTCATTGACTTTAATAAAGTCACTTTCAAATTAGAACGTAACTTTATCACTTGTAAAGTCACTTTTAAATTAGACTGACTTTACCACTTATAAAGTCACTTTTAGAAGAGGTACAATAGGGTGGACACTTTTCCCTAGGCAAAAGATCAAAGCCATGGGTAACCACTTGTCCTTGGTACCCAAAATTTAACATTTGAATCAATGAATTTGTATCATGAATGAGAATTTGTGTAAGAAATATCTAATTTTTTAAATATATATAATAAAATAATATATAACGTGTATTGTTCCAGGGGGTTAACGTGTCTGTGTCTGACACTCGAATCCTCGTGTCCTTCGTGTCTCATGTCCCCGTGTCAGGTGACTTAGCTAGGAGCACATTTAAGAGAGCATTCCTCCAAAGGAATTTTTATAGTACATGGTAGTGATGTGCAGTAATCTAAATTCCAAGTCTTCCAACTTTCAAAAGGCAACAAACTAGTGGATATGGTGGGATGCCATAGTGGATTTATATGCCTCTGAGATTAAGGATGATGTTTGGAACACAGTGCCGAGACCAAAGTGGAAGTCAATTGTGAGTTTTAGGTGGGCTCTATAAGACCAAACATTGTGCATATGGCAACAATGAGAAGTTCAAAGATACGTTTGTGGCAGGAGAGTTCTCCGAAAGAGAGGGAGTGGACAAAGAGGAGACATCCATTCTAGTCACCAGCTACACTTCCATTGGAATGGTTCTTTGAATTTCCTAAGTTTCATTTATGACAGGATATATTAGATGGATGTAAAAACAACTTTCCTTAATGGGATCAATGAGGAAGAAGCGTTTATAAAGTAGCCTCAAGGATTTGAGGTAAGTGGGAAGGAATCCCATGCATGTTTTGTAGTGAACACCTTGAGTCAATTCATGGTGGAGCCAAGGGTAGGAGCATTGGGTGGTAGCAACATGTGTTCAAGTATTTGAGGGGCATAATGGAGTATGTGTGAAAATTCCTAAACTGAAATCCTATTGCAGCAACTGGAAATTATTCTCCTAATTGTTAATTTAATTTAACAATTTATTTGAAGTTTTCCATGGAAAATACTAAATAAAACACACTACAATTACACATATAAAATTGTGTAAGAATAAACGCTGGAAGAAATGCTAGCACACACAAATAAAATTAACACAATTATTTTTGGACAAAAGTCCCCGAAAAAACCCAAGTCGAGAAAACTGGTGCAGCAGATGCAGCAGATGAGGGTTTTATTTTATTATTCAGCAGTGAAATCTAAGTACATCTATGGATGCCCAACTGGCAATCCAAACAGCAAGAAAATATGGGCAAAATACTTAAGGGAATTACCCTTCTCCCACAGGGAATCTTTTGCGTGACTTGCCTTCAGCAAAAAGGTCATCCAAACCTTAGCGTGAGCCCCTTTGCGCTATCTCCCACACGTGTGGCTCGAAATTGCCTCTAGTTGTTGAGGAAATCGTCTCTCCGGCTTTTTGGAACCTCTGCCTAGCCTCTGGAACGGAGAACAATTTTTCCTCACCACCAAATCAATATGCTTATAGAAGCTATTGCACAGAGCCTTTACGCTACGTCTCTGGGATAACTCGACCCTCTTGTTGTTTCCTATCCGCATCTGGAAATCTTTCCTCCAGATCACTATCCCTGCCCCTCACACTGCTTCGGTCTCTGTGACTCTCTCTCCAGCAACTAACTGATGCTCCTCTGGAAATTGATCTGCCAATGAAATCGAACTTTACCACTAGATTCTACATCACCACATCGACCTCCTCTTATAATCCTCTGTTGGAGCACCAACGACCAAGATTAAAACTTGATCAATGGCTAGGATCATCTTGGAGTCAATCAGTGTGAGTTTCTAGACTATTCACACCTTATCTCAATTAATACTGATTAATTAACCATATTCCCTAAGTTTAGACTTAGGAAATATTTAAAAATCGGTTAATAGTCTAATTGAGACACTTCTAGGCGGAATCTTTAGAAACGATTTCTGGGTTTTGTAGATCTCATGTATTCTAGTCTCTGCACAAAATTTCGTGGCTAGAACACATCCGATGCTACAAAAACTAGCAATCTTTGGAGATGGTGAAGTGAAGTTACAAAGGTATTCAATCTCAAATTGGGTAGGCATTGCAATAGACAAGAAGAGCACCTCAGTGTGTTGCTTTAGCTTGGGATCAACGATAGTATCATGGTTCAACAAGAAGCAAACTTCCATCGCACTTAGCTCAAGAAAGGCAAAATAAATGGCAATAAGAACTACTAGTGAGACCATCTAGCTTTGCAAGTTACTTGCATATTTGTTTGACCAATAGTTGGAAACTATAGTTATTTATTGTGATAATTCAAGTTGTATCAAACTCTTTGAGAATCCAGTGTTTCATGACAACTCCAATCATACAAAGATCATATATCACTTCATATGAGACAAGGTTCAAAAGGGAGTAGTAAAGCACCAGTATATTCCCACAGATCAACAGGTATTGGATATTCCAACCAAGCCCTTAGCAAGAAGGAAGTTCATGGCATTAAGAGTTGTGACTATGATTGGTGCAGAATTCCTTCTTAGTAACAAAGTGTTTAGAATTATAGATCTAAAGTGTGAAATTTCCTTCAGCAACTAGAATTTATTCTCCTAACTAATTAGCAATTTAATTATTTACGACAATTAACGAATAAATCACACTGCAATTCTTCACAATAAAAATAAATGTTGTGGAAGTAAAATCAAGAACTCAGAAATAGATGCGCACACATAAAAATGACACAATTATTTCGGACTGAAAAGTACCCGAAAAAACCTCGAAGAGAAAACTGGTGCAGGGAATGAGGGTTTACTTTATTATTATGCAGCAAATTTGGAGAGTATAATAATCTAGATGTCCAACTAGCAATAATCGGGAAAATATCTAGACAAAATAATATGAAAAAAATTTCTCCCTTTTGCAAATCAACTTGGCCTCCACAGGCCTGCTCGCACTTCTCACTAGCAACTTGCACTCTACCAGAAATGTGCATTGTTGGCTTGGAATACACTACTTGCAAACTAGCTCCAAGTGAGTCATTCTGCCTCCCTCTGCCTCTAGAAGTGACTCGCTCTACCTCCTAGAAGTTGATCCGGCCTCCAGTAACTGAATCCTCTCTTTCCCAGCAACTCACACGGGGGTTTCTAGCCGCTTGGACTGGCTTTTGTGGCCCTTTCAACAGATAATTCAACCTCCTTTCTCTTGCCAAGCAAGCATTGGAGAACCACAAGAAAACCTCAAGAAATCTCTTCCTCAAATTCTTTGTTGCTCCCTCTCTTCGATGCCTTTTCTTTGGATCCAACTGTGTCCTTGTTGAATCACTGCAACTAGGTAGATCGATCTGCCCTAGCTAACTCGCTCTCACTCATGTATCTTTGTACATCCCATCAACTTACTGTTATAATCTCTTGTTGGAGCATCAACTGCCAAGATATAATCACGATCGATGGCTAAGATCATCTTAGACTTGATCCATGTCACTTTCTAGAGGTCTCTAGAGCATAAGTCGATCTCAATTAATCACCATTAATTAATCAATTTTCCTAAGTTTCGACCTAGGCATTTTTTAATTATTGATCAATTAAATTAATTGAGTGGTCTCTTGGTGTTTTCTCCCGAAACCTTTTATGAGATTGGAGATCTACTGTTCCTTAGCCTCTTAAGACACAACTCAAGACTAGAACACTTGTCCGATGCTACCAAAAATCTAACACAAAGATATCTTCCATAGAGGTTCAACGTAAGAAGTAGTTCAAGATGTTTTCTAAAAGTTATATATTTTGTAATTTGTTTATTAAAACAAAAGCTAGTCTTATTTTTCATTGTTAAGTCTGAAAAATTATATCTCATGCATGCATGACTTGGATTTGAAGTAAACTTGAGAACATATTCGGGTTTTGGTTTTAGCCAAAAGTATAAACACAAGTCAAGATAGAGGGTTTAAACACACTTGAACAGCTAAGTAGGTTGAGGGATTGAGATAGAGAGAAAACAAGGATCCAAATAGAGGTAAATCCAGTTAATAAGAAGCAAGCCATACAAGGTGTCGTGTGGAACAATTACGTACAATCCTACAAACATATAGTGCAATTGTACAACAAGTTATATTTTTGAAGTAGGTTGTTCCACTCAATTCATGATGATTTTGGTAATCTTGCAATGTTATTTTTTTTGTCGCATGGGGTGATTTCCTTGCAAGGTTTTTGAAGGAATGAAAACATGATTTTAAAAGAATAATTACTGATGTATGTGTGAAATTGGTTTTATGCTTCCACTATTGAATTTCTAACTATTGTGTGATTGACACTATGGTTTGAATTTAATTTCAGCATTGATTAAATTTAGAAATTTACTTGTTTAATAAGGATCACAAGGACTTTAGTCACCTACGCTTGGAATTTATACACTCACGAGTTCCACTCAACTCAAGGTGATTTTGGTCATTATGAAATGCTACATTTTTTGCAACTTGGGAAGGTTTCCTTGCAATCTTTCAAAGGAATGAAAACATGATTTTAAATGACTAATCTATGTGTGAAATATGTTTTATGTTTTTGTTGTTTAATCTCTAACTATCCTATAATTGACGTTGTGGTTTGAATTTAATTTCAGCAGTGATCAAATTTAGCAAGTTACTTGTTTAATTGAGATCATAAGGATTTTAGTCACCTAGCCTTGGAATTTTTACACTCGCGGGTTTTCTATAGCCTACACTTAACTAATTCCCTTTCATATTTTGTTGTCGTACTTATTACAAGAACATGGGGAGGTTTCGTTGTATTTTCAAATAGTCAGAGGTCCTCTCTAAGATCTTTTGGTATTATATCGAGGGAAATCTTGATTTCTACATGAGGGGAGGCCCTTGGTATCTCTTCCTAGATCTTATAGTGTTAATTTTAAGTAAATATGTTCTTTGCTTAGGATGGTTACTTCAATGATCCATTTTAGCCCATTTATCAATCTATTTCACCTCCATTAGTAATCACATAAATCATTGATAGTAACTATAGAAAGAACATCAACGATAAATGTAGATGACAAGCCAAGGCAAGAGGACACAAGAAAATGGATCAAGCCAGGGAAGAACCCCAAGATGGGGAAAACCCTTGATCAATTCTTCTTATTATTCGAATCAAATGTTTAGCAGAGAGAGAGAGAGAGAGAAAATACATTAATTCAAAGTCAAAACTGACATTAGAGGAAATTTCAGACTAAAAGTGCCCATGAAATTTTCATATATTTTCCATGTTATAATATGTAAACCAATCAAAATCATTTAAATTTAAAAAGAGGTACATGTAAATATTTTGGAGGGAAAAGAATAAAAACTACTTTTTTTAATTGTATTTTTGGCTTATCTCCTTATAGGTTTACTCAAATTTCAAGTTTAGATATCGTTGGATGCGGAATTAGATTCCACATTTAGATATTGTTGGATGCGGAATTAGATTCCACATCCAACGAGTACCCATTATGCATACCTTTTGAGAAGACCCACACTGATAAAAATCGCTGGAGTAGTTGTCTTGTCCTTAGTCTCATAAGACTTGTTGTTCCAACAAGTTTCCCCCTTCCATCCATTTTTAGGGACTATCCGCCTTAGCTTATCTAGAAGAGAGCTTAAACGGAGTGAGTGGGGATCCGAGTGACAACCCCTAGTTTGAGCATTGCGCTTTAGGTATACTCTTTACTCGACAGCAATGTTTAAATATCCTAACATCATCGCGTTGAGAACAAAGTGGCATAGGATTCAAGGATTTACAAAAGTGCCACAACAGGAGAAGGAAAGAGGCATTAGGGCCTATACAAGAATGGCTGGTAACCATGAGGGTATCGACTGGATTGGACCTTGTGATCACCCCATTTGCAAAATGTTTTTGGTGGAAGGTCCAACTAAGTTGTAGTGATGTCTTCTTTTCAAAGGTTTTACCATTTGGATTTTTACCACATTACACCCATGTTAATGGCAAGGGAATTTTACCAAGGCCTTAGTAAAATTTAGCAGCTATTTGACCTCAATTTGGAAATAGAAGCCACATTGGCCTACTTTTTTATTCATTTTCTGGACATTAAATTATATAGTCTTAGGTTATCTACAAGAAGTGCAAATAAGGGTCTTCCTTTGACTATTTTATATGATTTTTTATATTGAATAATTTGTTTAACATTTTAGAAGTTATATTTCAAATAGGATCCTGTAATATACACTCGAGAAAGAAAAAACTTCTTACTGGCCCTCAACCGTGGTTATAACTGTGAAATTCAGAACTAATCTAGAGATCCCTTTTGGGAATATTGTTTACTAGAACACACCGAACTTTTCAAAGAGAGACATTAACATTAAATTGCTTAAAAGATTGACTTGTAAAACTTAAGATTTGACTCGGAGGTGGCTAATAAAGTTGGAAGTATAGATAAAACATTTATGACTATTCCTGCAGCAAAAGGAAAAATGACACACATTTATGTTTTTCAGCAATTTAGTACATGCTCTTTAGGTTGCATTTTATCCACAAATCTTAAACTGCAAAGTCCATTTTCTTGTTTTAAAATATGAGTAATGCATTGTGTGCAGAGGAGGAACAGGAAGATAATGCTCGAGTAGTGGCAGCAGTGGAGGTAAGTATACGTTTGTCCAATCGATTTGTGTTCTACCATTTACAACAATGGACTGCTGCAGAGCAATACTGGAAACAGTTGTTTTGGGTTGACACCCTATATACTTTTAAAATTAAAATCGAGATACATAATAAATTTGGAGGGAAAAGGTACTCGTGGATATTTAATTCTTTAGCATAATGTGTGTTTGAACCTCATCTATTTCTAGGGAAGACTTATAGTGCTTTCTTATTGCAGAATCGCATTGTAACAGGATCACGTAAACAAAGTGGAGAACCTGCTTCAGTAGGCAACGAGAAAAGTGAATCTAAACTTCTTGAAATTGAACAAGTACTTGTTGGCAAAACATTTACAAGGTAATGTGCATTCTCATTGAATTTTTTCGGGATGTTTTTGAATTAAATTCGATATCCTCTCCTTATTTGTGTTTTTATTATGTGTATTCTTTTTCTCTGAAATGGGTTTTATTTATGTCATATCTTGTTATTTCGTTTATCTTCTGCCTGAGTGCTAAAGTTCTGCTGTACTTTTAATTCTAAACAGCAGAAGTATATGTAAAGTTTTCAGAATACTTCTTAAATATTCTTTTAACATCCCGATCAAATGTGGGTTATGTTAGAAAATAGCTTCTTATTTTATTTAGATACCTGCGAGGCCAAGTGGTCTATGGGATGAAAAGCTTACATCTTGTTGTAGCACTCCTGTATATAATTGAGAAAAATGGAATGCATAAAGGAGATGATATCCCCTATCAGTGGATGTGTTGCTATATTTTTGGGCATGCCCGATGGAGACAGTCACTTATTTCAGTTGGGCTTTGTGTTGCAACATCTTGCTTCCGAGTCATCCTTGCTGCCCTGCTGTGTCCTCTACCTAATCCTGATGCGGTTGTTCTAATGTGTCTCCTGTATGATGCGGTTGTCTGCTTCACAATGGAAATTATAAGTATGGCTCTGTCTACACCATCCCTTTCTGGCATGTTATCACTCATAAATGTCCTTCGAAGAATTAGTCTGAAGGGGTTCTGAATGAACAAATCAAAGAAGGTATCTACGTCACCAGCACAATCCTTCTCACTTCTGAGTTATTGCTCTTTTAACTCAAGGGAGGTATCCTTAAGAAATTTGTGACTTTAAGTTTCGATTTTTAAAGTGATTGGTGTCTTTAGTCTGATTGGGGCCTTGGATAATCTGGAGTAAAGAAGAAACAAGGAGAAATAAGAGGAAAATCTATTGGGCCATTACAAAATTGAATCGTACAGAGACAATAATTTCAAGATCTTAATTTTAAAGCAATATAACCATTCAAAAGAATTCTAATGCATCATATCTTCACCCTAAATCAACGAGATGGTACAATATCTGTACAGAGACAATAATTTCAAGATCTGAGTCTCAAAGCAATATAACCCTTCAAAAGAATTCTCATGCATCTTATCTTCACCCTAAATCAAAGAGATGGCACAATATCTGTCTTCATTTAATAAAATGAGTCTGTTTAGCCAAGTACAAAATTTGATAATGAGGCTAAAGCAGATCATCATCATTCTCAGCTCAAAGACATGGGGATAGAATCACTATCTAAGCTCCTTATCATGCTCAACTCCCAAATATTAGAAAAAATGCTGTAGTAGAGGAATGCTAAGATTTGATCTACGGGAAGTATTTTAATTTTTAACACTCCATGAAATTCCAAACAGCAAACCCTAATGAGCATAAATTTGCCAAGTGCATCCCACCAAGTTCTAAAAGCTATCCCTTGGAGCCTCCAAAATAAGTTAGCATCACACCCACTCATTTACCTCAAGGTCTCCTAGTTGTAAGTTGCATCCCACAAGCTACCCAATGAGATTACAAAATCTCTTTCAACAAGATTCTCCTACAGTTAGTGTCACACTAACCATCAAACTCTAATGACTATAAAACACATGTAAGCAAGGGCCTTCTCCACCCTTTTAAAGATTAAGGTGAGTGAGACCAACAATCAACTTAGACCAAGTCTACAAGCAACCTAAACTAAGTCAACAAAGCGAAGACACCAAATGGAACGTTTCTCTAATGAAGGTGTCTAGGTGTCAACACAAGGGTCATCTCAACCCCAGGATGGCGTGCCCTCCAAGCAAAGGTGTCTTTATGCCAAACACTTCTCAAATTGTGTCAAGTGGATACTACATGCTAGGGTTTAATGCCCTTCCTCCAAGTGTTCATTGCTCCTCTTCTAAAGTAGTCATGTCACTTTCCCAAGCCCCCAAGAAGCCTTAATTATCCAACAACCTCCACAAGATGTTAGATTGTTGGGTTACTACAAAAGTATTTACATTGTGTTTCGAGGTTTTTCTTGAGATTAGGGGTACTTGTTGTATATTTGGCCCTTGGGTGGTTCAAGATGAATTGTAGCATGATAGATGGTTCATGATGGATATGGACAATTGAGATAGCTTGCTAAGTGGGTGCTTGACCCCAATTTATGTTAGAGACCTCTTGGTAGTTTGATGGACACCCTTCATTGAGCCCTCATGGAGGAGCCACTTGTTTGAAGAGTGCCCTACAAGGGATTTGGACCATTGTGCATCATGGAGGAGGGATTCAAGACCTAGTTGGCATTTGCCAACTTGTTTTTTTGTTCAGAGGATTGGATGTGGGTCGGTGATGCTTGGGGTTGTGACAATGTTCTTACACGGGGGTAGTTGACCTAGTGAAGTACATTGCTTTCAAGGATAGATGGAGTGTTTGGAGGCTTTTGATGGAGTGGTGTGGGCATGCCTTGTATAGCTACATCACCTTAGAGTCATTGTTGTACATGGAGGAGCCACTTGTTTGAAGAGTGCCCTACAAGGGATGTGGATCATTGTGCATCATGGAGGAGGCATTCAAGCCCTAGTTGGCATTTGGAAACTTGGTTTTTTGTTCAGAGGATTGGATGTGGGTTGGTGACGCTTGGGATTGTAACAATGTTTTTACAGAGGGTAGTTGACCTAGTGAAGTACACTGCTTTCGAGGATAGTTCGAGTGTTTGGAGGCTTTTGATGGAGTGAGGTGGGCATGCCTTGTATAGTTACATCACCTTAGAGTCATTGTTGTGCATGATAGCTCCATTGGTGCTCTACTTAGTCTAGGGTGGACATCTCACTTACCTGGCCTACAAGCATTCGTGTAGGTTGCTTGTAAGGACTTAGGCTCACATGGTATTGTTGACCTCCCTTACCTCTCATAAATAGAAGAATTGGAGAGTCGTTTCCTAACGTTGGATTCACTTTTGTTATGAGATGTAACTAAGAGGAGAAGAGAGTGTACACTGCCTTTCTCTCTCTCTCTCATCTTCACTAGTATTCTCTCTTATGAGGTGCTAGGGTTTCTTGGTCCTCTTGGAGTTTTTTGGAGCATCTTGAAGTTCTAGGGTTAGGGTTTAACCCTTCGAGATTGGAAATTAGGGTTTCAAGAGAAAATCCTAAGGTGGATCTGTAAAGAAGAAGAGAAGATGAAGACATCTTGCCTTAGAGGTTGTGTTGGAGAGATTCTTGCACATAGATCTTCTTGGCTAAGCTAAGGTTTGATGATTTACTCAATTTAGGGCTTTTTGTATTTACCCATTCTTGAGCTTATATATGAAGTTTGTGTCTTTTTCAGATTTGAATTTCAGCTGTGTATGCTCTTTTTCAGATTTGAATTTCAGGTTTGAATTTCAGCTGTTTGATATTTACAACCATTTATGTCTTGCTGATTGAGCATAAGTTAAAAGGCAAATTATGAGGTGATTAGACATCTAAAGAAGAATTTTAGGGCCTGATTTTATTGTTGTTGTACTACTGTACTTGTTGTTGTAGAAGTGCATTTTCAGATTTAATTATTCTGATAAGTTGTTGTAGAAGGGGCTGAAACTTATCTTTTTGTTTGGTATTTTTTCTCCTTGAATTTCGAGGAAGTTTGGAATCGTTTGAAGTGGATATTTGTGATCTTTTCACTGCTGTTTTATACTCTAATTTACAGCGTTTTGAAGGCTGAAAATTCCAAGGATAAGAACTTGGAAAAATTATATAAAGGTGGTGAAATTTTAGTTTTGCATTAATTGCATGAATGCATGAGATTTCATCATCAAATTAGAACTCGTTATGGTTGAGATCACTCTTAAGTAAAACGGAGTTTGTGTTTTTGAGATCGCTCTTGAGTAAGAGGGAGTTCGTGTTTTAGCTGTAGCTTACTTGGGAAGAGTAATTGACCTAGTTAAGGTCATTTGGTGTGCAACCCTAGGCTTCATGGGAAAATCATTTTATATCCTATAAAATGGTTTTTTCTACTTTATGCACTTGAAAATTTTTAGTATATATAAGGTGACTTGGTCTAAGGGATTGTCATAGCTTGGATGGAGCTTCCAATTTTGTTCAATGGAAGCTCATGCTTTAAATTTTTATGGAGAAGGATGATCTTTTGGAGCATGTTGAGAAGGAATATCTAGAACCTATCGATCAAACATAGTTGGTTGCTCATTAAAAGAAGGAAGCCAAGGTAAATATTGTCGTTCTTGATTCTATGAAAGATCTTTTCATCCCACACATATCAGATAAGAACTTAGGTAAGAGCATGTTTGATGCTTTGGTTAAGTAATTTCAAATTTCTCGCGCTTCTCAATAGATGCTATTACGAAACTAGATTTCAACCTTACATGTGAGCAATGTAGATACAATGGTAAGCCACTTGATTAGGATCAATGAATTGAAGGGTTAATTGGTTGTGATTGGAATTAAGGTGGAGTATCAAGATACAGTATCAATCGACCTTAAGTGGCTTTCTCCTTCCTAAAAACCTTTTGTCCAGTGTTTGTGCTAAGGAGAACATACTGGATTTTTGAAAACATTGGGTTGATCTTGTGTAAGAAATTAGATTGTAGTCTTGTTTGATGCAACAAGGGAGAATAGATGTTATTGGTCTCATCAAGAAGATGAAGGGTAGCAAAGAAAGGATTTAAGGAGGGGATGTAGGAAAGGACGACCGAAGTAATGTTATATGATTTTAATGTCACGGGATGGTACATTATGCAAGACAATATTCATTGAAGAAGAATAGAAAAAGGTGTTAATCAAGTTGTAGTTGAGATTTTAGTAATTGTAGAGGAGATGTTCTTTAAGTTTGCGACCACCTTTCCCATGACTATGTTTATCTTCTAACACCATGTCTAGTGTTGGTTGGTATGTGGACAATGGAGCTTCAAGGCATGATATATGTTAGGTCTCTCTATTCAATATGGGATTTAGGGGCAATAGGCATGCATGATTGTGGAGCCTAGTGATGATGCCATGTAAGCTATGAGAGGAGTTAACTCCATCTCATTTTGATGCCTTCAGGTGATGTTCTTGAGCCAAGTGTTATTTTATTTGTTCAAAGTGTGAGAAAAATCCCCCTTTACGTTTCTTACATGACAAATATGCATTGGAGAGTTGCTTTTGAGGGACAAGTATTCACCATCAATGATGTAGTCTAGCTGGCTCAAGGACTTCGCTTAGAAAGGTGAGAGAGGGTGACCTTTTTAAGTTACCTACTAATCGAATGGCACTCTTATATTCTAGCTAGAGGCTAGTATGTCCTTCTAGTTCTCAAGAGGCGCATCCATAACAAGATAGCATTGAACACAATTCATGTTTGGGTGCAAAGATTTTGATTCTATCTCATATAGATGAGGATGTGAGATCTTTTGTGTGTAGGTTCTCCTTCAACGATTAAGGATATTGCTAATCTAGAGGTTCAATAACATATAGGAGCACTTTGATTTCTAGTGAGAGTGAATTTACCTCGGAGGAGATATACCATGTTAGTTTATGTAGCTCGAACAAGTGTTTTAGTCTCAAATGGTGTCTATGAGGCTAAGGAACATAGTTGATTAATTATCTCCAATACCCAGAAAAAGTTTGTAAGGAAAATTCTTAATTAGAATTAATTAGCCAATTTATTAATTTTTCTAAGTTTAACTTAGGGAAATGGCTCAATTAATTGGGATTAATTAAGGCAAATCAATTTTCCTTTAGTAGCTTCTAGAAAACTCAGTTTTGGAAGTCAAGATGATCTTAGCCATCGATTGGAGTTAGATTGTGGCCATTGATTGTCAAAAAGAGATTAGAAGAGGAGGTCGATGGGTATTTGGAGATCACATTCGAGACAGAAATTTGCAGTGAGGGCAAGGGTGCAATGATAGTGTGGAGGACACCGAACAACGAGGAATCAACAATGATTAAGTACAAGTATTCCAGAGAGAATTTCATCAGTTTCTTCCAATTTTTTAGATACAGAGGGAGAAAAAATTGCCAGTTCGATTTTTCTGGAGGAGGTTGAGATTTTCTTGGTGTGCAAGGGTTTCTAGAGGTTGAGTTATCTTGCAAAGAGAGGCCGAGTTCCTTCCAGGTATTTTTTGTGTTGGTAGATGGAGAAAATTAATGATTCAATTAATAGGGAAATGGCTCAATTAATTGGGATTAATTAACGATAACCAATTCCCCTTTAGTAGCTTCTAGAAAACTTAGTTTTGGAAGTCAAGATGATCTTAGCGATCGATTGGAGTTAGATCATGGCCATTGATTGTCAAAAAGAGATTAGAAGAGGAGGTCGATGGGTATTTGGAGATCACATTCAAGACACATATTTGCAGTGAGGGCAAGGGTGCAATGATGGTGTGGAGGACACCGAACAACGAGGAATCAACAATGATTAAGTACAAGTATTTCAGAGAGAATTTCATCAGTTTCTTCCAATTTCTGAGATATAAAGGGAGAAAAAATTGCCAGTTCGATTTGTCTGGAGGAGGATGAGATTTTCTTGGTGCGCAAGGGTTTCTATAGGTTGAGTTACCTTGCAAAGAGAGGCAGAGTTCCTTCCAGGTATTTTTTGTGTGCTGGTAGCTGGAGAAAATTAATTAAAAGAGCTTTGCCACTTTACGACAAGTAGTTGTATTATTTATCAATTACATATTTGCTAAAGAAGAATAATAAAAATCCTCATCTATTGCACTGGTTTTCCCTTCGGGGGTTTCCCAAGGAGATTTGTCCAAAAATATCGGTGTTCATTAGTTTTGTGTGCACCATATTTTGTCAGTTGTGATTTATTTTATGTGAAGTTGCAATAGTGTTTATACAGCATTTGCCGCATAGGAATTGTGAAAGGCAACTAATCTTTTCAGATAGGTGAATACCAACTAGAAACTGCAACAGTATTAAAATTTTCACATACTAGTCATGTAGCATTGGTTTTTTTCATCCTAAACACTTTTTGTTGTTTACTGGAGGAGAATCATGATATTGATTATATCAGGGTTGTGGGGGAGCACCCCCCCGAATCCGCTCCTATAGTGCGTTCCAAACGGGAGCGCATTGGGAGTAACTTGGGTGAGTGCTCTCGAAAATAAATAAATAAATACTACTAATAATAAAAATAAATAAATGAAAAATAAAAAATAAAATAAAATTGCTCAACTTGGGTGTGTGCTCTCGAAAATAATAAATAAATACTAATAATAAAAAAATAAAAAATAAAAAATAAAAAATAAAATAAAATTGCTCCCTAGCTTTCTTTGCAAATTTTTTTGCAAAGATGTTCCAAATGCAATTTTTTTTTCAAATAAACAAGAGTTTTTGAGCGTGGAAGCCTAATATTCAAGCCTATGGCCCTAGTATTGATATGCAATTCATTGTAATGTTAAATTCTTAAAGTAAAAGTGACATTCTCTTTTATCTTGCATTTTCAACCCTTTACTTCAACTTAAATTTTTAACATTACCAAAAAGTGACTCAGATGTTTGAGAGTGGTTCCAACCTCATTAGATTTCATATGGAGAAAGTAGAATTTTAGATCTCACTTAAAATTTAGCCGACTTATCAGTTTTTTAGGATTGGGGGTATTGCAATGTTTCCATTGGATTTTGTTATGTACTAGGGTATGGAACTTGTATTTAATCAAGAGAACCAAGCCCTCTGTTGTATCACTGACATAATTCTAGGTTAGGTAATTATGCCAGAGCATCTAAATTGTTTTGTTGTTTTTAATTTTTGGATGACCAGTGTTTTAAGCTTATTTGAGCAGGTGCTATACCTTGATTGACCTTAATAATAAGAAAGGGCTGATGCTTTACCTCTTGACAGTAATTTGGATTTTAAAAGGGTTGCAAGGTAGAAATGTAAGAAGCTATGATTCTCTAAATATCCAGACAAAATACTTATTTAATCATAAGGAAAGATGCAAGCGAACTATGTTCACAACCCAACAAAATGTATATAATTTCATGAAGAAGTGACAATTTATTAATGTAGAGGAGTTATTAGGATAGACAGTGCACTAAACAACTATGTTCACAACCCAACAAAATGTATATGATTTCATGAAGAAGTGACAATTTATTAATGTAGAGGAGTTATTAGGATAGACAGTCCACTAAACAAAACTCTGTAATAATTTATAACTTCACAAGGGATTTAAGCTAAGTTGACATTCAACTATATCTTACCCATATTTCTTCATAAAGATTAAACACATGTAGAAAACAACAAAATGAAATGAATAACTAAGAAGAACTCACAAGATGACAAGTTGTTTTGAAGCAAATCCAAAATCCTTTCATTAATAAAAAGCAACTTAAGATAGATACAATTCTTCTTTAGAAGTTGATCCCAAGGATTCAACCTTTTGCAATTCGACTTTGGAAGTATTTATACAATTTCTTTACAAATATCTAGATTTGTTTTGAAAATATCTAGAGTTGTTTTACAAAAAAATGCCAAATAATAGTATATTAAAACTGCTAAAATTGTTGGCACTGTTTTCGACAATTCTGGTGATGATCTGGCCTGATTGTGTTGCTGCTTTGTTGTTGATCCTGTTGACTTATTGCTTCAGTAATTTACATAATTCTTCCCATCTTTCTTCATTTGGAACTGTGAACTTGAGTAGTTTTCTGAATGTTTCATCTACCTTGGTATATGTTTGATAAGTAAATCATAACTATAAGGCCTTCCATGAAAGTTTTTCCTGTAATTGAACCCTTTATCTTTGCAAATTTGGATTTATCTTTGGCAATTGAATAAAGCTGATGCTGATATTCATTCAGATTAATGAATTTATCTCCTATTCCTGTTATGCCAGGCAACCCTTTTTGATGTAAAACAAAGAACATTCTATGAAATTTTTGGATTCCTGATTCTAAATTGCCGCACTTGTTTTCCAATTGCAACATCAGATTTCTCTTAGTAAGAATCCTTCTTACTTCCAGAATGGCTTCTGTCCTATCTTGTATATCAAATTCTTCTAGTTCTTCTTTGGTTTTAGAATTTAGAATCCTAATAAGAGTTGTGGCTCTACTTGGTTTCATACCCAATTCTTTCTTTACATATGCAATTACTCCTTTAGAATTTTTAACCATTTCATCTTGTTCAAAGATGATTTGGATTGAAGGTCAGATTTCAGTGATAGCCTGATTGAGTTCTATCCAGATGTTTTCTTTGGCTTGTGATATGGTATCAACAAAAAGGGACTGATTTTCTAAGGCATTAGTTCTTTGAATCAACTTGTGTGTTTTATGTAATTCTCCTAGATAGGTACTATCTATTTTCAATTATTTTCTCTTGGAGATTAGCAAGCTGATCCTTCAATTTTTCAATTTTTTGTCCTTTAATGGACAGATCTTCCATTGCTCTTGTCAACTATGTTGTTGTATCTGTGTCTGTCGATGTAGATGCACCTGATGAAGTGGCTATAGGAAGAACTGTTGCTGGTGCAATGACTGTTACTCGAACTGCTGTTAAGGCACCATTTAGTTCAGGGCATGCCTACTGCTCTTTTTCTTTCAGGAATCTTTCAAGTTCTTTTTCCATTCTAGCTATTTGTACATTTTGCTCAATTATGATTTTAAACATATCTTCTTTTTCCTTTTCCAGCTCTCCTAACGCTTTAGTTTGTGGATCTTCTGTTGTTGGTAGTTTGAGTTGTTTTCTCAAAGCAACTATGTCTGCATTTTTACTTTTGATAATCTCCTCCGCTGCTTTCACATCTGTGGGATCATATCCCAATTTTATCACTAAATTTTCTAAGGATTTTATCTTTGTATTCTTGGCTAGAGAAGATATTTTCTGTATTTTCAGCTGAGATTGTACATTGTTCACTGAAGCTTGTAGTCTAGATGCTGCCATAGTTGAGTTTGTGAGAGAAGAAATTATCATTTCACCAGATCGTTTGTGTAGATCTATCTAGTCCATGGGATAAATTAAATCTGCATCAAAAGAGAAAACTGATTTTCTATAATCATTTGCAGTGCTGGGATGAGTAACCTTTGGCTCTAGGAAAGCAATTTGCATTTTTCCCTTTTCTGTATCAAAGGCCGAAAGTAGCCTATGCTGTGAAGTAGTTGTTTGCTTCCAAAACTGAGTACAAGTGGAAGCTTTCAAAGCTTCATTCTACTTTTTAATTTCTTTGCAGACTGCAAATATGCTTGGCTTCTTTTGATTTTGTTGTATTTCCTTGTCTGTGATGATGATGCATCCTAAGAGGCTGAAGGAGATCCAACAATTATTCTCTGTTTTGTAGAGGATGAAGGTATAAATGGCCCTGTCATAACAATTGGATGTTGCTATGTAATATCTTCTTGTTGTGATTCATTTGTGTTATTTGTCTTTTGCCTCTTATTGTATATCTTGAATTCTTTCCTTGAGATCTTTGTGACTTTAGGGGAATCACCTTCCCTTTGTTTTTTGTCCTTTTCTTTAGACACTCGAGTTTGAGATATTGTTATTGATATGTTCTGTTATTCTGCTTCCTGCAAGGTATTTTCCCGCCATTCATCCTGGTTCTTGTACTATTCTATTTTAGATGTAGGAGTGTGTGCATATGGGGTAGTTTTTTGCTCTACCCTTAACCTAGAAATTATTCCTAGTGGGTCATAAGACTAGGGGAAATTTAGCTTGAAATTCATTAGTTTCAATAATACATTTGTTTCCTTCCCTGCTGATCTAGCATTACAAATAAAAGGCCCTATTTGAGTTTTGATTTTGAATTGGGCCTTCTTCCTTGCACTTACAAAATGGAGCTCATCCATGTTAATCATTTGCCTAATGTATTCCAGATCAAATATTCGAAGAGGGACAAATTTAGGCAATCTCTATGGTGGTAACTCACAGCCATATACCCTGATTTCTTTATAATTTTGGTACAACTACCAGTCACTTGTTTTAGTTTGCTCACTTAAATGCAAGATTCTTTTAATTTCTATCCCAGTCCTTTGTTCTACATCACTGTTTAATAGACTTATGACCACATGTAAAAACTGATCCACAAAGTCACTGAATGTATATTCAGTGGTGTTGTTTCTTACTAATGATGGACATTGGATTACTGATTGTGGATTGCCTTTGCTATCCATCTTTTGCAAATGAAAAGAGAATCTATCTGACTGATAAAACAAGAACAAATACACTAAACAGAAGCATATTTGAACACTCCTTCTGTGCTAAACTTCATGAATTGTTCATAAATTGAATTTGCGAATAATTGTCTGCAGTTGAGGATAAGAGGCTTTTCATTTGATGAGAAAATTGGCAAGAAACCAATTATGACCTCATTGACCTATTGATCGGAATAATAACCTAACAGATATGAAACAATGGATATAATCTGCTTGGTCATTTCTGGAAACATAGATGATTGATAGGGTGGATTGTGTTTAGGCAATTGAGCATCTTATGGAAAGAATGTTTAAAAAAATTTGGTTCTTTGACGAAAATCCAATTTTTTATAGATATCCATAAGGGATTCTGGAGAAAATGGATGCAAGGCTTCATGGTTTTGGACTTGGAGCATGTTATTTATTGACTCAGGAGTAATGGTAAACAAGGCTTCTTTGTTTTGGGAAATTACTGTTGTTTGACTCGAGATATACCTAAACTGACACCACACAACAAATTCTGGGAAGCAAAAGGTTTGTGGAAAGATAAACTGGGGGAGAGATGAATGCCACATGTTTAATTCATCAGTTGAGTCTAAGAACTTCTGTTTTAACCAATTGTGGAGTTCGAATAAATTGAACTCACAATTGGTTTCTGCAATTTTATAATGTTGGTCCACCAAGGTTCATGGTCCAAGTCAACAAGAGGAGGAAGCATGGGATTATCAGTGTTCTTGGATTTCTTTTTTGAAGACATAGTTGCGGAGGAAAGGGAGAAGATTGTATTTACCTGGAAATAGCTTAATTTCCTTTGCTGTGTGAAAGATGTGGTGAAGATCTTCAATTTGGCTTGTTGCTGACAAAGTTTGCTTCGACTCTATGACTGGTATGGTGGTTTAGTCCTACAAATGGTTACAACAGCAATGTGATGGACAAATAGGTCGACACTTAGTTGCTTCCGTTTAAACAAATGAACTTTAACCTTCGAATAATGTGATTAATTTTTGAAATTATCCGTTATAGAGGAGTGGGGGGAAGGAATTTAATGATTAACGGATAATTTATCACTAAAAAGACGTGATTTGTGGAAAGATGACACTTGGCAGAGCGAGAGTGGTCGTGAATTTTTGGCGGGAGAGGAGGCAACGTCTTTAGAATGAACGGGAATGGTTTGTGGTATTGGAGTGAGGGGGTGCGAAGTGCATGAAGGAAAGGCACGTGGCGTAAATGATTTTTGGGAATCTTGGCTTTTCGCACCACCCCCCCCAATTGACTAAACGTCGGATGGGATTGTGGGGTGCGAAGCACATTGGTGAGTTGTTGATTGCTTTGAAGCGTGGATCACGATGTTTTAACACGGCGACATTTTAACAATAAATGACAAACGTCTCGTCATGATGTTTTATTGTTAACCCTACTTTAATAATCACACTAATCACATTTTATTGCTAATCGAATGCAATTAAACTATTTAACAGGGTGACTTTTAAATTTGCTCGCCAATACTTTGGGGAATAACATATTTTTCTATTTTATTTATTTATTTATTCTATCTCCTTTTTATTTTCTTATTTTCATTCTTCACTATTTCTTTTGTTTCTTTTTCTTATTTTCTATTTTTTCACTTAGCACTTTTTGTTTTCATTTTTTCTTCTAAAAATATCTAACTTTATCTTAACCAAATATGTTACAACATCGGTTCTAACTAGGAACTGCTTCCTCCTGTAGGATGCAGAGAACATGCAGATCCAAGTGCCTTCTCCTTAGGCTAATGGAGTCTCTGTTGAAAACAATCACACGTTTCTGAAAAATGAAACAAATCGATAATGTACAGTGATGAATGATTGAAGCAGTTTTAGTACTGGATATAATGTTTCAAATATTATCCATTCACTGGCAATGAAGAACATTGGCCCTCCAAATTCTGTAAGACAAAGGTATTGTTGCCTTTAACTTCTGCAATGCTGAAAGGCCCTAACCAAATATTATCAAATTTCCCATGTTTCCCTTTATCCTCTCTTCTAGTGTCCCACTTTAGTACTAAGTCCTCTTCCTTGAAGTCTCTTTCTCTGGCTTTATTGTCAAATAAGCTTTTCATTTTGTTTTGATATTTGCGAAGCTTATACTGAACTTCATATCTGTTCTCGTTCAATTCTATAATCTAATTTATTCTTCTAGAAAAATCATCAAGTTATTCATTTTATTCTTGTAAGAATTTCAAAATAGGAAAGGCTCATTTTTTTGGGAAAAATGGTTTCAGTGCCATAAACAAGCTGAAAAGGTGATTTACCTGTTGATCTCTTTAGTGGAATTCTGTTTGCCCAAATTGCATACTTAAGATGGCTATCCCAATTTCTCTTATAATCTGTAAGCACCTTTTTGACGACTTTGACTAGACTTTTATTTGAAGACTCTGCCAATCAATTTCATTGAGGGTAATAGGGGGTAGAGTGATGTAATAAAATCTGGTATTTCTGACAGAAACTCAATCATCTTAACACTATTGAAAGCTTGTGCATTGTCTGTAACTATTTGTTGTGGGCAACCAAATCTAGACAATATATTTTCTTCAATGAATTTAATAACAATAGTGTTTGTAGCATTCTTGACTGTGATGGATTCTGCCCATTTTGTGAAATAGTTTGTGGCAACGAGAATCCATTTATGTTGATTGCTGGATGTTGGGTGAATCTCTCCATTAAAATCTAGTCCCCACTGTAAAAAAGGTGCCAAGAGGGAACAAGAGGGAGTGATGCCAATCTTTGTTTTCCAACAAAAATCTGAGAAGGTATGCAGCTTTTGACCTTTTCTCCTACTTGTGCAAATAATTTGGGCCAATAAAATCCCGCTCTGAGAATCTTGTATGTTGTTGCTCTCCAAGTATAATGACATCCACAAATACCTTCATGAAATTGATCTATAATTCCTTTTGTTTCATTTTTTGTTAAACATAACAAAGGGATGTTTAATGGATCCTTCCAATACAGATTTGCATTGATGATGCAATACTTTAGAGCCTTTAACTTGAGTGTTTTGCACTGATTTTTTGTGAATCCAGTTGGGTATTCATAATTGCAAAGAAAATTTACAATGAGTGTACCATTCAGACAACAAAATTTCTCATCAATATGAAGGTGAAGAGGAGTGGGTTCAGTTGAAGATTAAGGTTCTTGTGGATTCTCATCTACTGAAGTTTGAGAAGGTTCTTGTGGGTTCTTCTCTACTGAAAGTTGAGAAGGTTCTTGTGGATTCTTCTCTACTGAAATTTGCATTACAAAATTTATCCCTAAGATTTTACAATTGGATTCAGCTAGAAGTTTGTCTAAACCCTGGCCCTTTATCAATTTTGTAGATTTGATACTAAGATCAAATTCTAATATCTTAGTGATCCATCTTCCTCTTCTGCGATTTGTATTAGGTTGTGATAGCACGGTTTTAACAACATTGTTTGGAACATAGGCAATAATGGATGAATGGAGGATATAAACTCTAAAGGCTTTCAAGGCTTGGACAAGGGCATAGGCTTGCATTTTTATAATTTCATATCTCAACTCAGCGTCTCTCAAGATTTTACTAAAGAAGGAAATGGGCTGGTCATCTCCATTTTCATTTTTTTCCAAAAGGAGAGCAGCTAAAGTGGTTTCAGAAGCAAAAGAGAAAATGTTGAAAGGTTTTGAATAGTCTGGACTCGCCAATACTGGGGCTTCAGAAATGGCTTTCTTTATTTGGGAAAAAGAAAATTTTGATTGAACTGGCCATTTGACTTCATGGTTTTCCTTAACATGTCCGTAATGTCCTTAACTATTTCAGCATAGTTGGGTATAAACCTTCTTAAAATGTTGATTTTTCTAAGGAAAGCTTGAATTTCCTTTTATTCCTTGGTAGAGTGATTGCTTGAATGGTTGACATGCTCTTTGGATCAATAACCACTCCTTTATTTGAAATATTGTGGCCAAGTAGCTTCCCTTCTTTGATGGCAAAGAGGGACTTCTTTGGATTAAATGAGATTCCAAATTTCCTGCACCTATCAAAAGCATTTCTCAAGTGCTTTAAATGTTTTTGATCAGAATTAGAAAATACAATTAGATCATCTAGATAAATGACAACAAATTTATTAATCTTACAAACAAATGCTAGATCCATGGTTCTCTAAAAAGTAGCTCCAACATTGGTTAGACCAAAAGGCATCCTTGCATACATGAAAGTACCCCAAGGACTTGTGAATGTTGTCTTTTCTCTATCTTATGTACTCACCATAATCTGATTGTATCCAGAAAAACCATCTGACATAGAAATTTTCTTAGAGCCTGTAACTTGTTGAAGTAATTGATCCATTTTGGGTAATCAGGACCAAACAATCTACACACAATCTAATCTCACCATTTTTCTTTCTAATCAGGACCAAATTGGTTATCTAATCATAATATCTTAAGGGAACTATGATTTTAGCATCCAATAATTTTTTAAGTTCTTTTTCAATTGTTGGAAGTAGAACTGGATTTATCCTCCTTAGTTTTTGTTTAAAAGGTTTGGCTTCTGGTTTAAGAGGAATTTTGTGCTCAATGAGTGTGGTATCATAAGTTTTTAGCTCATCATAGGACCAAACAAAAACATCTTTGTAATTCCTAAGGAGACTTAGATATTTATCTTTTGTTTCCTTTGGTAGTGATGCAAAGATTTTTATGTTTCTTGTCTCTCCATGAGCACCAATATTACACTCTTCAATATCTTCTTCAGGTGAATTTGCTAATTATTGTTTAGGAACATCATTATGATCAAAAAGTTTTTTAAGAGGAACTTGGCCCTTTGGAATAAATATGTTGGATAATCGAATGATATTATGATCAACTATTTTCGATTTTAATGTTGAACTTTCCTTTTCATTATCCAACTTTTGATCACTAAGATGTTCATCATCAATTTGTAAAGCTCAAAATTCATCAATTACTTGTAAGAATATTTTCAGTTGTTGATCATCCCCAAAGACTTGCCAATATTCGAGATTATCAAGAATTGAAGGTCTGTATTTTACCTAAATTTGATATTATGTTTGCATTTTATCGGGAATCTTAAAAGAACTAGTTGAAATAGCCAAAGAGTCTGCATGAATATTTTCATTTCTTGGAATAGAGTAATGTTAAAGGCTTGAAAGAAATTATCCATTGTATCCGATACCTCATTTCTATAAGATCCAAGTCTAGGATGTTTTGTTTGACATAGATTTCTTACTTGTTTAACAATGAGTTCAGAACCACCGAATACAACTATTTTCTGAACCTTTAGACCTTTAGCTAATTCCAATCCTAAAAGGAAAGCTTCATATTCAGCTACATTATTTGTAACATCAAACTCTAACTTATAAGGCTGGGTAATGTTTTCTTTGTCTGGTGAAATGAGAACAATACTAGCTCCAGCTCCATCCTTGGAAAATGCTCCATCAAAATATAATTTCCAAATATCAATTTTTTCAGTTCTTAGTTTATCCATAATATGTTCAATGCGAAGTTGAGGATTTCGAAAATCATTAGATGATAATGTAAAACATCCAAAATCTTGATCAACGACATAAATAGGATGATTCCTAACATGATCAGCCCTACAAATAGTATTTATGAATCTTACCTCTCTGTATAACCTAAGATGTTCTCCTCCACACACAGGAATAGTAGCATAGGACATATCCATCTGCAAACTTCCTCCTAATTTGGCACAATGTGATCTTGATAATAGCATTCCAAATTTAGGAGGGATGTTTGTGACTACAATGTCTAAGACTACACTTTTAACTGGAATTTGTGCTAAGGTGACAACTAGATCTCTTATTAGACCAAGGCAAGGTCCTTTCTTTGAATCAAAAGTATATAAATCATGATAAGGTCTAGCAATCTGCAGTTGAAGTTGATCCATGATCACTTTGGGCATTAGATTATGGGAAGCTCCTGAATCTAACATACAATTGTATAATAGGAAATCATGAACTTTCAAAGCGACATAAAAGGGAGGGCCATTTTCATCAATCATATCAAAACTAGGACCAAACGTTACTGAAGTTTTTTCATCTTGCAAACTTATCACATCTCCTTCAGTGTCAACACTTGAAGATTGGATCCATTTAGAAACTTTATTCTTGTAGCCTAGATTCTTGAAAAGTTCAGATAAAGGAATAGGTATTTTAACTCTTTCGAATTCTTTTTCAACATTGAAAGTTCTCAAAATTGTTTTGCCCATAGAAGTTTGATCATTTGATTGATTCAATGGTCGAATGATCGTGGTTTGAGTTTCAGTTGTTTTAACTGGTGGTTCGTTAACAATGATGTTTTTAGATTGTCTACTAAGTCCTAGTCTGGGTCTTAAATCATATCTTCTATTTAATTTTGCAATTAAGAATTCAGAGAAGGCCTAATATTTTGAAACTTGTGAATTTTCTTGCTCCTATTGACAGAATTGATTTTGAGGAAGAGGAAGAATGGAATTTTGATTTGATGACTTATCAAAATTATTGATATCATCTGTGATTAGGGGTGCAATATCCTCAGGGTCTTGATCATCAATCATTAATGGGGGTTGAATTTGTTGATCAGTATTAGGCCTCTGTAAAATTTGAGTTTGAGGAGGTCTTCTATACTGAGTTTGAGTTTTATTAGCAACTAGTTGGGCTACTCTAGGATGGGCTTCAATTTTAGACATTCTGTTAGAAAGATTTCTTAATAAAGAAGTGATTTCATCAATCTTATGATCTTCATCCCTACTAGAAGAGGTACTTTTTTCTTTAATTTTAATTTTCTTTTCAGCGTTTGACTTCATTTTATTAGATGCGGAAATATTTGCCTCTATTTCAATAACATTTGTTTGCATGTCTACTAGAGTAAGAAACTTCTTTATCTTAGCATAACAACAAAGTCATCATCAAAAGCTTTTGAAAATCTATTTTTTGCTGCTGCTACTGGAGGTTTACAATCAGGAGGCATTTTATTATAAATTTTATTAAACCTCTTAATGAAATCTGATACAACTTCTCCAGAATTCTTCATTAAATCACCGAATTGTGTTAGGAAATAGACATGATCTCTCTTAACTCCGCATTGATTGTTAAAAATATTAGGGATGGGCTTCAATTTTAGACATTATGTTAGAAAGATTTCTTAATAAAGAAGTGATTTCATCAATCTTATGATCTTCATCCCTACTTCTTTGAGAAGAGGTACTTTCTTCTTTAATTTTAATTTTCTTTTTAGCCTTTGACTTCATTTTATTAGATGCGGAAATATTTGCCTCTATTTCAATAACATTTGTTTGCATGTCTGCTAGAGTAAGAAACTTCTTTCTCTTAGCATAACAACAAAGTCATCATCAAAAGCTTTTGAAAATCTATCTTTTGCTGTTGCTACTGGAGGTTTACAATCAGGAGTCATTTTATTATAAAATTTATTAAACCTCTTAATGAAATCTGATACAAGTTCTCCAAGATTCTTCACTAAATCATCGAATTGTGTTAGGAAATAGACAGGATCTCTCTTAACTCCGCATTGATTGTTAAAAATATTAGGGATGGGCTTCAATTTTAGACAATCTGTTAGAAAGATTTCTTAATAAAGAAGTGATTTCATTAATCTTATGATCTTCATCCCACTTCTTTGAGAAGAGGTACTTTCTTCTTTAATTTTAATTTTCTTTTCAGCCTTTGACTTCATTTTATTAGATGTGGAAATATTTGCCTCTATTTCAATAACATTTGTTTGCTTGTCTGCTAGAGTAAGAAACTTCTTTCTCTTAGCATAACAACAAAGTCATCATCAAAAGCTTTTGAAAATCTATTCTTTGTTGCTGCTACCGGAGGTTTACAATCAGGAGGCATTTTATTATAAATTTTATTAAACCTCTTAATGAAATCTGATACAACTTCCCTAGGATTCTTCATTAAATCATCGAATTGTGTTAGGAAATAGACATGATCTCTCTTAACTCCGCATTGATTGTTAAAAATATTAATTAATTCATTCCAATTATGAATGGAGTTTGCTAGTAACTGTCTAAACCAGATCCTGACATTACCCTCAAGAGATTGTACAAACAATGTTGTATATACATCTTCATGCTCAATATTCATGTTATTTGCAAAATCTAAGAAAGAAACTACATGATCTTCTACAGGCAGCCTTGTTTCTCCATTAAATCTGGGCAAATGCTTCAAATATCCATTTGGAAAATCATTTAACAAATTAGGAAGGAACAATGTTGCATGACGAGCTTGAATGATTAGTTGTATACCAACCATTTTGTTAGATGTGTGGGGTGTAGGAATTCTTCCTTTAGGATGATAAGTGGAACCACTAGAACCTTTAGAAGGAGGTAATTGAATTACCAATTTTTGAAGTTGTGTGTCAAACTTTTGATCACTTTCAAACAAAGGATTAGTGTATATGGAAATGCTATTCTTAGGTTTCTTAGAAGTTGATGGAAAAGTGTGAATAACAGAGGAGATAAAATCAGTGGGTTTTAGTTCAGGTAATTCAATTTTAAATCTGCTTCAGATTTTGAAGATTATGAGACAGTTTCAGGGATCTAGTAAGACTTTAATTGATGAACAAGAAGAGCAGATTGCAGATCAACACTGTTAGCTAATAGATCTAACACTTTAGGTGGTAAATGTGATAGATCAGGAGGAATTGATACAGGGCTAAAATGATCAGTCTCTGAAACTATTTCTGGTTGAAATGAAGCAAAAGTTGAAATTGAGGCTTCTAGTCTTCTCCTCAAAGAGGCAATTCTCACCAGCCTCTCTAGATTTGATAATGGAGAATGGAGATGAGGATCTGAGTGAGATCTCGTATGCCTTGATGAAGCCAAATTTATTATGTGAAGTCGCTAGGTGAAGAATTTTAACCAACTAACCCTTTATTCACCTTAAAGGGAGAGCTTAATTGTTGTCCCAGGGAAAATGATTCAATTTTCGTTCCTCGACAATGACGCCAATCTGATGTTGTATCTCTGAGATAATTCTAGGTTAGGTAATTATGCTAGAGCATCTAAAATGTTTTGTTGTTTTTTATTTTTTTGATGACCAATGTTTAAGCTTATTTCAGCAGGTGATATACCTTGATTGATCTTAATATTAAGAAATGGTTAATGCTTTACCTCTTGACAATAATTTGGATTTTAAAAGGGTTGCAAGGTAGAAATGTAAGAGGCTATGATTCTCTAAATATTAAGACATAATACTTATTTAATCATAATGAAATATGCAAGCAAACTATGTTCATAACCCAACAAAATGTATATAATTTCATGAAAAAGTGACAATTTATTAATGTAGAGGAGTTATTAGGACAGACAGTCCACTAAACTAATCTTTGTAAAAATTTATAACTTCACAGGGGATTTAAGATAAGTTGACATTCAACTAAATCTTACCCATATTTCTTCATAAAGATTAAACACATGTAGAAAACAACAAAATGATATGAATAACTAAGAAGAACTCACAAGATGACAAGTTCTTTTGAAGCACATCTAGAATCCTTTCATTAATAAAAAACAACTTCAAATAGATACAATTTTGCTTTACAAGCTCATCCCAAGGGTTCAACCTTTTGCAATTCGACTTTGGAAGTATTTATACGATTTCTTTACAAATATCTAGATCTGTTTTGAAAATATCTAGAATTGTTTTACAAAAATAATGAAAAATAATAGTAAAATAAAACAGCTAAAATTGTTGGCACTGTTTTCGAGGATTCTAGTGTTGATCTGGCCTGATTGTGTTGCTACTTTGTTGTTGATTGTGTTGACTTATTGCTTCAGTAATTTACATAATTCTTCCCATCTTTCTTCATCTGGAACTGTGAACTTGAGTAGTTTTCTGAATGTTTCATCTACCTCAGTATATTTTTGGAAGGTAAGCTTAACCAAAAATAAATGACTTATCTCATGTTTGATAAGTAAATCTTAACTAAGGCATTTCATGAAAGGTTTTGTATCAAAGGTTGAAAGTAGCCTATGCTGTTAAGTAGTTGTTTGCTTCCAAAACTGAGTATACATGGAAGCTTTCAAAGCTTTATTCTTCTTTTTAATTTCTTTGTAGACTACAAATATGCTTGGCTCCTTTTGATTTTGTTGCATTTCCACTGTTTGTGATAATGATGCATCTTGAGAGGCTGAAGGAGATCCAACAATTATTCCTTCTTTTTTAGAGGATGAAGGTATAAATGGCCCTATCATAACAATTGGATGTTGCTGTGTAGTATCTTCTTGCTATGATTCATCTGTGTTATTTGTCTTATGCCTCTTAGTGTATATCTTGAATTCTTTCCTTGAGATCTCTGTGATAGTAGGGGAATCACTTTCACTTTGTCTTTTGTCCTGCTTTTTGTTAGACACTGGAGTTTGAGATATTGTTACTGATATGTTCTGTTCTTCTGCTTCCTGCAAGGTATTTTCTCGCCATTCATCCTTGTTCATGTATTGGTCCATTTCAGATCTAAGAGTGTGTGCATATGGGGTAGTTTTTTGCTCTGCCCTTAACTTAGAAATTATTCCTAGTGGGTCATAAGACCCAGTGAAACTGAGCTTGAAATTCATTAGTTTCAACAATACATGTGCTTCCTTCCCTGTTGATCTAGCATTACAAATAAAAGGCCCTATTTCAGTTTTAATTTTGAATTGGGCCTTCTTCCTTGCACTTACAAAATGGAGCTCATGCATGTTAATCATTTGTCTAAATGTATTCCAGAGAAAATATTTGAAGAGGGACAAATTTAGGCAATCTATATGGTGGTAACTCACAGCCATATACTCTGATTTTTGTATAATTTTGTACAAGTACCAATCCTGTTTTAGTTTGCTCACTTAAATGCAGGATTCTTTTAATTTCTGTCCCAATCCTTGGTTCTGCATCACTGTTTAATAAACTTATGACATGTAAAAACTGACCCACAAAGTCACTGAATGTATATTCAGTGGTATTGTTTCTTACTAATGATGTCCATTGGATTACTGATTGTGGATTGCCTTGGCTGTGCATCTTTTGCAAATTAAAAGAGAATCTATTTGACTGATAAAACAAGAACAAATACACTAAAACAAAGGCATATTTGAACACTCCTTCTATGATAAACTTCATGAATTGCTCATGAATTGAATCTGCCAAGAATTGACTTGAAATGAAGATAAGAGGCTTTTCATATGATGAAAAAACTGATAAGAAACCAATTATGAGCTCATCGACCCTTTGATCGGAATAATAACCTAACAAATATGCAACAATGGATATAATTTGCTTGGTCATTTCTGGAAACATAGATGATTGATAGGGTGGATTGGTTTTAGGCAATTGGGCATCTTCTGGCAAGAATGTTCTAAAAAATTTGGTTCTTCGAGGAAAATCCAGTTTTTTATAGATATCCATAAGGGATTCTGGAGAAAATGGATGCAAGGCTTCAAGGTTTTGGACTTGGAGCATATTATTTATTGACTCAGTTGTAATGGTGAACAAGACTTCTTTGTTTTGGGAAATTACTGCTCTTTGACTAGGGATATACCTAAACTGACACCACACAACAAATTCTGGGAAGTAATTCTAAAAACTTTTGTTTTAACCAATTGTGGAGTTCGAATTAGTTTCTGCAATTTTATAATGTTGGTCCACCAAAGGTTCATGGTCTAAGTCAACAGGCGGAGGAAGCATGGGATTATCGATGTTCTTAGATGAATGATGTTATATTGTTTAATCCATGTTTTTATGTTTTTTATCACTAATTCATCACTATACATGCTTTTGTTGACATATATGCATCAAAATATATAAAAATATATATTATATAAAATTCACTCTCAAAATCGCTCCTGACTTGGGAGCTTTTGAAAATGTCGCTCCTCACTCCCACTGTCGCTCCCAAGCAGTCATGGATTATATAGTTGCAATTAATTAGAGTGTTCCAACTATTGATTTTTGTGTACCATCGAGAGGTATTCTCGCATGCCAAGAGGCCCTCCTAAGTCGGCCTAGAAGATTCATGCAAAAAAAAAAAAAAAAAAAAAAAAAAACAATTTTTTATTGGGCTTTATGTAGGCTCAAAATTGACATGTTGGCCTTGCTCATGAAGGGATGTGTCCCTTGGGGTAAATGCTCCCATTCGACTTGTATATATATACAATGTGACATCTTCATCTGATCAAATTTGAATCATCATCTCTCTACTATAATAGTCACACATGGGAGTAGAATTGTAAACCTTGCTGAAGAATGATTTCTCCTAGAAGAAGAGTTGTTGGGTTTTCTCCCAAGTTTGGGTTCCCTAGGGGAAATTTGTTATCTATATTGTGCATGATTGTCTCTTTATAATCTTATTGTTTTCTCTGCATTATTGTTGAGATTGAGATTTTCTATGTATAATTGCTTAATGATATTAGTGACAAAGATAAATTGTTAAAGATCGTTTGGTTGTAATTATCAGATCAGAGCTTGTAAAGAATAGCCATTGAAGTCAGCTTAAGAAATTAGCAATAGAGCCCTACACGAGTTGCAGTTTGTTGGAGGAGGACGAGTTTTGTCTTTTTGGAGGGACGAGTTTACGTGTTCTTTGGAGTGTGAGGAAGCTACAGGGGTAGCCCTAACCCGGTTCTATTGCAGGAAGGTATCCACAACAAGGAGGTGGGTTGGATGCAACCTTAAGAAGGAAGGTTTTCTCCAAAGTTTGGGTTCCCCGGGGGAAATTTGTTATCTATATTGTGCATGATTGTCTCTTTATAATCTTATTGTTTTCTTTGCATTATTGTTGAGATTTTCTATGTATAGTTGCTCAATGATATTAGTGACAAAGATAAATTGTTAAAGATCGTTTGGTTGTAATTATCAGATTAGAAGAGTGGTTTCTACTGTGCATATTGTAGAAAATTTAGCATGGTATCAGAGCTTGTAAAGAGCAGCCATTGAAGTTGGCTTAAGAAATTAGCAATAGAGCCCTACACGAGTCGCAGTTTGTTGGAGGAGGACGAGTTTTGTCTTTTTGGAAGGACGAGTTTACCTGTTCTTTGGAGTGTGAGGAAGCTACAGGGGTAAGCCCTAACCCAGTTCTATTGCAGGAAGGTATCCACAACAAGGAGGGTTGGACACAACCTTAAGAAGGAAGCCACAACCCAGAATGGTAGCGAGGGTCGCAAAGGGTTTTAGTTGCACGTCTTCTTGGAGGAGCCATGACCTAGTTAGGTCTATCTGAGAGAGGGGTTTTGTTATAGGGAATGTTCAAGAAGAAAGCAAAATGGAAGAAATCACTTCATTGTCTTTGCATTTGTTTGTTAACACAACCAAGGTTGGGAAATATCTGAACCCTGCATCAATTGACGAATGTTTTAAAAGGAATTTGTAAGCCAGGTTGTGCTTGTACTATATTGTTCAAGTACAAATCCTTGGGGAAATTGGATTGTAGGGTTTTGTATATAATTAAAGAATAACTTTGAACTCTAAAAAGAAGCAGTGTGTTGGCAACGACAATCAATTATCAACATTTTGTGACCACAATCCATAGTATAAAAAATCGAAACCGGTGACCGGACCGGTGGACCTAATGAACCGGGTTTCTGACCGGAACTGGTCTAATCGGTATTGTTGAGATCTAAATGAACCGGTTTTTAAAAAATACATTAAATAATTATTTTTTAATAAAAAAACTATTTGTAAGATTTGTAACCATGATTCCAAGCCAATAGAGACAAAATATGCAAAGTTTGCTCATTTATATACCATGTAAAGGTGAATATATCAAAATGGCACCAAGTGCAATACATATCATCGAAAAAATACATAAGCAATGAGGCTCCAAATGGCTTATAAAGTCCAAAAACAGTGCTAAAAGCTATGAGGCCATTGGCCTACTACAAGACTACATATTAGTGATCAACAACATGATCACTCCTCATCATGATCAAAATCATCACCACTACTAGACAAGGGATCATCAACATGAGCTACATAAATAATATGTCTCAGAGTTTGAGGACTCCTAAAAATCCTCTACAACTTTAGTAGTAGTAGTAGTAGCAAAAATATACATCAAAACTACAAATCACTGAGCAACATGGTCTCTCATGAAACTCATCATTGATTCATCGCTACTAGAAATGGGATCATCAACAAGAGATACATAAACATCCTCTAGCTCAAAGTCTTCAGACTTGGATTGCTCAAACTTATAACATGATAGAAATTGAAAAAGTTTAACATGCCTAACCAATGATTTTGGTTTGAGTGAAGCGTTCATCTCCTCAACCTTAAAATGCGGTAGAAAAAGATTAGCATGCCTAACTAGTTGTTTTCCTTTGAGTGAAGGGCACATTCTTGTTAAGGCCACGGTAGGGGAGTTCAACAATCAATACCACCAACATCAACAAAGTTCAACAATCAATGCCACCAACATCAAGGTTTTTAAAGGGCTTCATGCTCTTGATCAAATGCCAATCTCATACCCTTACACATGATAGAATCAAATGGAAACATTGCAAACCCCCAAACCATGAAACCTTGAAAACCATTAAGTCTGCTGAATTTTGAGTGAAATCTAAAATTCTAGTTTCTCCATATGAAATCCAATAAGGTCGAAACCACTCTTAAACATCCTGAGTCATTTCATGGTAATGTTAAAAATTTAACTAAAAGGATGAAAATTAATTGCCAACAGGACGTGTCAGGAAAATGAGAGGGTAGGCATGCTTTTCTTAGAGGGGATATTTTGGAGGAAAACAACCCAAAATTTCCCTTAAAAAAGCTCCAAAACTCAAAAAAAATCATTATGTGGGGTCCATAGTTGGTCTGGCAATGAACAGGCCGGTTTAGGATGGAACCGGCCGGTTAGCACCGGTTGGACCGGATTTTTTGGCGAAGAGGAGGGTTGAACCCGGTTTTTCTACCGGTTTGACCTGGTCAACTAATGAACCTGCCGGTTTGACCGGTTTCCGGTTCAAGCCGGGCGGTTTTTAATACTATGCCAGAATCTTTACACAACGATAAATGACGAGAGAGTGATTTCGATTTTCAGTAAGCCAAGTACTGTAAAGCTAATATGATTGGAGGATTCATTGATTCGCTACGACAAATGTTTCTTTGTTTCTACACCAATTTTCTACGTCTTTTGACAAGGATACAGAGGAAAGTGTGGAGATCGATCGACCTTTTGCAGTTCACATGCATTCCAATGTTCTTAAAGAATCTAAGTATTTTGCTACTCTTCTATCTGATAGATGGTAGGCTTTCGTGGATAAGAAATTGGAGAAGTGATTTCCTATAAGATCGAATATGCTTATCTCGAGACCTACGAAATCATATTTTGCAATTTTTCAGTGATTCTATTCCAAGGATTTTGTTGGAAATATTAGCAATGTTTCTGATGCATTATCTCTTCTCCCTATTGCTTCAGAACTCTTCTTTTTTTTTACAAAGTCGATTGCTATATTATATTCGAAAAAAGAAAGGAAAGGTGTCCTTGTTACAATCCAGTGCTGTTGAGGGCAAACAAGGAGGGAAGCAAACACAAAATGCCGAGCCTCCGTTGTGTCGACTGTTCAAACTATATTGCATTACAGATTTAGGATATATTCTAACAAACTGAGATAGCAGGAAAGCAAATTTAAAAGACATATGTAGAAAAGAGAGAGGAGGAATGAGGATTAATCGATGCTGATTGGCCGTCCGGTTGATGCATCAGTGTTGTCTTCAAGACTGGCATTTCTTACATTGTTTGAGCTGGAGCTTGGAGCTGAACGTTTGTCTAAAATATATTTTAGGATCTGAAGAGATTCTTCCATGTGCGAACAACAATTAGTGAGCTCATTGATTTGATTTTGGAAAGACTGTGCCCAGTGCTGAAGGAGGGCCATATCTACTTATTGTTTTTCTTCCAGGATCCTCTGTTGTGCTCGAATCTGCTCCATTTCAGCTTGCAAATCAGCACAGTGGAAACAACTTTCGTTGCGTGCCATGATGTCCATGGACGATGTTGGGGCAGTCGAAACAACTATTGGGGAAGAGTAGGTGCAGGGAGGAAACGCAAGGCAGCAAAGGATGTGAACTTGCAGGTTAGAGGGCAGAGGAAGCGAATAGTGGGTAGGCAAAGAATGATAGAGGGGGAATAATGTAACAAGTCTGAGGGCAGCGAAGATGGCAGGGAGGAAGGAGTTCTGATCAGGGGAACGCGTGGCGTAGGCAACAAGGTAATCGTACTTCCGAACAGGGAGAAAATAGAGCTGTAGGGAGCAGTTGAAAAGATAATGAGGCAAAGCAAGGAGGTAGGATAAATAAATAGTACGAGCTGAGAGGAGGAAGGAATTGAGGCTAGGAGAACGAGAGGATAAGGTCACGGGAGGGGAGATTTTGCAAGTATGAGAGAATCTGTTTAGTTCAAAGACATTCTTGCAAAGAATCGAACAAAAAAGATATGATGGAAAAAATAAAATAATGGCAGGGGAGAAAGAGTTAGGCCATCTTGACTGAACATTTGATCGGCTGGTCCACTGCAGGGTTTGTTAGCCAAATTATCCACAAGCTTATTGTTGGCTCTGAGGATGTGGTGAAAGGAGATATCCTTCATATCTTTAATCAATATGCAACATCTTCTGATGATCCTGTGAAGAGCTATGTTTTTTTATTTGAGAGTCCTTTAGCATCGTGCTTATGACAATAGCTGAGTCCCCAAACACCATTGCATTTGCCACATTGTAGATCTTTATCAATTGGAGACCTTTGTGTAGAGCGTAGGCTTCGGCTTTATTATTAGATAGAGAGTCGAGACCCCATTCAAAGGAGATCAATACACTGCCATTTTCATCCCTTACGAGTCCTCTAGCCCTAGCAATGCCCAGATTCGACTTTGAAGCTCCATTAAAGAAGAGGGCTGGTCTTTTGCAACTATCGAGCCAATCGATAAACTCTTTTTCTTGAGTCTTATCTTCCAGTTTTCTTTTTGAGGGGTTTGTATGACTGGGGATTTGAAGTAGCCGGGACTGTCCAAGACTCGCCCTAGAAAGGTTCTTTCTTCAACTTGAAGATCGCTGAAATTGATATTACCAGTGCTTTTTGAGAGTATCGTCTTAGTGGTGAGACACCATGTCTTGTTGCGAACTTTCCTTGGTCATGGTTTTTTATTGTTGAAAATCATCTTATTTCTTGCCACCCATATATTCCAAAGAAGCACATAAGTAAGGGTGTCGCAGAGCCTTTTAGCTATGTTCTTGCTCTTTTTTCTCCAAGGGTACCCTTTTTTCCAATTTTTTATCAAGTCTGGAATAGAGTCGCTGGAGTCTAAATCAATCTGAGAGAAGGTAGTGAGATCGTTCCAGCACTTAGCAAAAGGACATCTCACAAAGAGATGAAATGTAGTATCTTCATCGCTTTGACAGTTGGAACATCTCGATGGGCCACAAATACCTCTTTTTTTTAATTTTATGAAGTTAAGATCTCATCTTTGAGGAGAGTCCAGATAATTTTTTTTTATCTTTGGTATGGCTTCAGAATTCCAGATAGGCTATTGAGGAGATGGGAACTATTCTTTTAGAAGTTGATTGTAGAAATTTGAAAAACTAATATATTATTCACCGAGATTCTCCTGATCACACACTATTTTAACTTCATGCACAATACAGTATCTCTTCTACCATTGATCATTAATTGCGGAAATAAAAACAATCGCATGCGCACATTAAAACCATAAACAATCACACATATGAACACAGTATTTCATGGGAAAGCTTAAAGCTGAAAACCCCCAATTATCTGTATATTATATGTCATAGAGATCATGTAACAATCATTGTACAAAGCTCCTCACAAGCTCTCAGCACAACCTCCAATTGCTACACGCTAATCAAGCTAGATCTAGCAGAACACATGCTCCAATCTTTGCCACCTGATAGCTAGCCTCTATTGCGTAATCAATGCTGTAGGATGGCTCATTAAATAACTTGAACCACTTGGCTTGTACTGCGCAATCCTCATTGGCTTCTCCAATCACTGGTTGTTGCAAATATGCAACAATATAGTCACAACTGATAGTTAACCTACTCTTTCACCTATCTCTTCACTGGTCTCCACTGAAACTGTCCATGCACTGAAGTTAACTGATGTATTCTTTAGTTGATTAATGAGTTTATAATTAGTGAATTAATTAATAATTAATTCACACCACTCTCACTAATTATATCAATCAGTTAAACTAGATACAAATAGCTCAACTATGTTTAGATTAGTTAAACTGAATACAACTCCACTAACTTCCTCAATCAACTCCACCAAACTCTGTCACATGAGTTCTAAATGAAGTATCCATGCAATAGCTCCACTTAACCCTCAGGAATAGCGTAATTCCTTCTGTCAGCTCCTGTGCCACATCTGTGCACTTAACTGAAGTGCTCCAAGAGAATAAGATAATGTTTAGAGTCCAAATATTATTAAGAGCCAATAATATTCGACATATCTATTTTTAGACTGGCAATCTAAAAATAGATTCCACCCAATATGTCTAAAAATAGAAGTCCATCTATTTTTTCCAACTTGACCAACCATCCACAAATAGCATCCTGCAACTCATAGAACATGATCCATATGTCTAAAAATAGACATAGCCTAAAAATAGCTCGCGTCCCACTTAAATGAAGGCGACTTCTTTTTCACTAATTCACTTCAAGTTCATCATCCTTGTTAAATCTCAAATACTACCTCTCAACAAGATAAGGATTATCTCGCCACCCTATCTTGCCTCTCGTGGTATTCAAATTTTGCCCCTGGTGAGCGCTGCCAAGATACGCATCCCGATCCCTCGTGGAATGTGCGAAGTAACATGATCTTCCGCTGCACACAATCTCTGATATGATGATACCGGATGTCAATGTGTTTAGATCTATCATGAAATACTGGATTAACCGAGAGTTTGATGCAACTCTGATTATCACAATAAATCACAGTAGGATCCAAGTGTGAACTGAACAACCCAACCAAGATCTTCCTCATCCATAGTCTCCGCACAAATTTCAAACTTCGCTCGCGATATACTCCTACTTTCCGTCAACCATGCCACCGTTCGGGCCGTACCAAGAAACTACCGTCGACCCGATACCGAAGATCCCTCCATGTGCTCTTTCCGTCCGTTGCTCCCCGCTTCAATCGCATCCTGAAGCCACACAACTTCACCTCATGCGACCGTCTATACCATAATCTATCCCGATGTGCCTCGAGATATCTTAATACATGCTTGTTCCCGCTTCAAAGAGAGCTTGGTAGGCTTAACCATAGCTTGTGAAAGCTGGTTAACAGCATAGCATATGTCGGGTCGTGTATTGACCAGATACATAAGCGACCCCACCAATTGTCGATAAACAGTGGCATCCACTACCTCCACTGAAGTAGCATCCTCCTTCCTCCATCCACCAGAAGAGGAGTATCAACAGGCTTGCAGCCATGCATGTTGAACTTCTCCAGTATCTCCTTGGCATACTTGCCTTGAGAAACAAACAGTCCATCACTGCGCTGCCAAATTTCCAATCCCAGGAAATAATGAAGGAGGCCCAAGTCCTTCATCTCAAACTCTTTTGCAAGATCATCCTTGCATGAGAGTATCAACAACTCATCACCTATCAAAATCAAATCATCTACATAAAGTACAATGATCAACAACTTACCCTCCACCACAATCTGGTATAGGTTCGGATCCGCCTCACTCTTGGAGAATCCAAGTCTGGTGAAATAACTGTCTATCTGTGTGTACCAAGCACGAGGTGCTTGTTTCAACCCATATAGCGCTCTCTTGAGCCTGCACACATGTGACTCGCTGCTGAAGATCTCGAAACCTCCGGGCTGCTCTATGTACACCTCCTCCTCAATCACTCCATTGAGGAACACAGTCTTCACATCCATCTGATGAATGTGCCACCCCATCTGCGCTAAGAGAGCAAGAATCGTTCGTATGGAAGAATACCTTGCGACAGGTGCAAAGGTTTCCTCATAATCGATCCCCTCAATCTGTGAAAAGCCTCGGGCAACAAATCTTGCCTTGTACTTCTCCACACTCCCGTCAGCTGCCTGCTTCACTTTGTAGATCCATTTCGAACCCACCACTGATTTCCCTTCCGGCCTTGGGACAATCTCCCATGCACTGTTTCTGACAATCGAATCATACTCTTCCACCATGGCATCTACCCATGCGAGATCCTCCACAAAATTTTCGAAAGAGGATGGCTCGCTGGCCGATACACTTAGAGCCATGGTCCAAGATAACGTATCGCAAGGATCGTACTCGCACATGCAAGGCTGATAACCTTCCCTGCCATCTTTTGGAGCAAACATGAGCCTGGCGGCTTGCCACCGCCAGGCACGCATGAGTGGTCTCTTCCACACTTGTTGAACGCTTTCTGTGGCCAGACTAATATCTTGCGGCTCATCCTTAGGAACTAATAGCTCCTCATCTGCATGCAAGTGTGGCTCCCTCTCAAGCGAACACTTCATGGCTTTCTCCTCCTGAAATTTGATATCCCGTCGCACAACAGTCTTGCGACTATCTGGAAAATACACACGATAGTTGTGGGGCGTATCAGTGCACCCCACAAATATCCCAACCTCCTCGCTATTTACCCAGCTTCTTCCTGGCATCCTTCGTCACATGAATGTAAACAGGTGAACCAAAAATCCTCAAATGGGAAATATCAGGCCTCTTACCAAAAAACGCCTCCTCGGGTGTACTCATGCCAAGTATCCTGTGAGGACAATGGTTCTACACATATACTGCAGTATTGCATGCCTCAGCCCACAAGTGTATGGGAAGGCCTTGATCATGCAACATCTCCCGTGCAGCACCCACGATCATTATGTTCTTCTGCTTAGCAACCCCATTCTGCTGTGGGTTATGAGGTGCTATGAGCTCTCTTCGAATTCCTTCTGCGCTGCAAAAGTCCTTGAATTCACCAGAGATGAATTCACCACCATTGTTGCTCCTAAGAGCCTTCACCTGCTTCCCCGATTCTTTCTCAACCAATGCCTTGAACTCACAAAACTTTGAGTATGTCTTGCTCTTCTTCTGCATGAAGAAGATCCAGCACTTCCAAGAAAAATCATCAACAAATATCACATAGTACCTGTGCTTTGTTGTCGAAGCTATTGAGAAAGGTCCACACACGTTTGTGTGAATTCTCTCAAGGATCGTCGTGGCGCGACTATCCTTGTCGTGAAAGGTGGCTTTCACAAATTTTCCTAAGGTGCATCCCTTGCACTGATCTGACTGTGCAAGAGTACCCTTGGGAAGCCCAGTAGAAATCTGTTGCAGTATCTTCAAAGCTCCATGGTGAAGGTGGCCCAATCTCCGGTGCCACAACTCGCCATCATCCCGGCTCACCACTCCTTCTGCCTTGCCTGCCATTGCTGCGCAGCCATCTACCTGCAATCGATAAAGGTTCTTAACTCGAACCCCTATCCTCCGGGTCTCACCAGTTGCCTTACTGCGCAAGAAAGCCTTTCCCTCGCTAAAGACAACATCATATCCCTTGTCTTCTAACATGGCCACTGAGATAAGATTCTTCTTCAATCCTGGAACATGCATCACTTCCTTCAATACGAAGGGTTTACCAGACTCCCTCTCAAAGGAAATGGTACAGATACCAGTTGCACTGTATCTACCATCATCGCCCATCTCGATGTGCACTCCAAGATCTTTCTCATCCAGATCAGTAAACAAATCTCGATCTCCTGTCATGTGAAAAGACGCACCACTGTCAAGAAACCACACTAAACCCATCACACTTGAGACCAAGCATGCGATCAGTGAAAAATCCAGCTCAAACTGCGAGGCTAAGGCCTCTCCAGCTGCAGATCCAGCGGCCTGCTTATTTTTCTTCTTCTGTGGACAATTAGTGTCATAATGTCCGTGTTGGTGACAGTGAAAGCACTTCACCTTGGACATGTCCTGCTTCTTGCCTTTTGCACCGAATTGAGAAGCTTTCTTGCTCTTCCCCTTCTTTGCTTTGGCAGTCAAAGCGCAATTCTCTTCATCAAAGTTCTTTGTTGAAGATTCGTCTCTGGTACTTCGCCTTATCTTCTCTTGCACAAGATCTGACCAAAGTCGCTCCCATCCTGGCAATTTCTCCCGACCATTGACAGAGTCCTGATAGGAATGCCAACTCTTCAGAAGCCCAAGGAGAGCCAAGCTCACCAAGTCCTCATCATCAACAGTCACCCCCACACTTCCTAGCTCATCCTTGCATTGGACGAACTTCGTGAGGTACTTGGGCATACTGTCGCCTTTCTCCATTTTTATGTTTCTGAGTCTATCCTTGAGCGCCAACTTCCTGTGGTCGCTCTTGCTTTGGAATAAATCTGTCAAAGCTTTCCACATCAAGAATGGAGAAGCTTTACCATGAAGGCTGGACACTATGTGATCCTTCACACCTTCCAACAGAATTCTTCGACACTTTGTTGTCTTCTTTTGCCATGCGTCAAATGCGGCAGCATCGCTAGAAGCAAGTTTTGGGATTTCTGCATCTATGAACTCCTTCAACTCATTGTCATCCAACACCGCCTCCATCCTGTCCTTCCATGCAATATAATTCGAGCTGCCCTCAAGGGCATACTCCAATCGCAATCTGTTGAAAGACATCTCAACTTCGACACCAAGAAAACACAGCTGCAAATTCGAATTCGAATTCCACCAGCACAAAAACTCAACCGCTTCAATGTTTTGCAATTGCTCCAACGATCAATATCGCTCTGATACCATGTAGAAATTTGAATAATTGATATATTATTCACCGAGATTCTCCTGATCACACACTATTTTAACTTCATGCACAATACAGAATCTCTTCTACCATTGATCATTAATTGCGGAAATAAAAACAATCACATGTGCACATTAAAACCATAAACAATCACACATATGAACACAGTATTTCATGGGAAAGCTTAAAGCTGAAAACCCCCAACTATCTGTATATTATATGTCATAGAGATCATGTAACAATCATTGTACAAAGCTCTTCACAAGCTCTCAGCACAACCTCCAATTGCTACACACTAATCAAGCTAGATCTAGCAAAACACATGCTCCAATATCTGCCACCTGATAGCCAGCCTCTATTGCGTAATCAATGCTATAGGATGGCTCATAAATAAATTCAAACCACCTGGCTTGTACTGCGCAATCCTCATTGGCTTCTCCAATCACTGGTTGTTGCAAATATGCAACAGTATAGTCACAACTGATAGTTAACCTGCTCTTTCACCTATCTCTGCACTGGTCTCCACTGAAACTGTCCATGCACTGAAGTTAACTGATGTATTCTTTAGTTGATTAATGAGTTTATAATTAGTGAATTAATTAATAATTAATTCACACCACTCTCACTAGTGTACCAATCAGTTAGACTAGATACAACTAACTCAACTATGTTTAGATTAGTTAAACTGAACACAACTCCATTAACTTCCTCAATCAACTCCACCAAACTCTGTCACATGAGTTCTAACTGAAGTATTCATGCAATAGCTCCACATAACCCTCAGGAATAGCGTAATTCCTTCTGTCAGCTCCTGTGCCACATCTGTGCACTTAACTGAAGTGCTCCAAGAGAATAAGATAATGTTTAGAGTCTAAATATTATTAAGAGCTAATAATATTTGACATATCAATTTTTAGACTGGCAATCTAAAAATAGATTCCACCCAGTATGTCTAAAAATAGAAGTCCATCTATTTTTTCCGACTTGACCAATCATCCACAAATAGCATCCTGCAACTCATAGAACATGATCCATATGTCTAAAAATAGACATAGTCTAAAAATAGACTTTGCGCCAAAAATAGCCTGCGGGCCCACTTAGTGAAGGCGACTTCTTTCCACTAAGCGCATCATCTTGTTGCAATCTCAACACTCTCTCTCAACAAGATAAGGATTATCTGCCACCCCTATCCTGCCTCTGTGGTATTCGAATTTGCTCCTGGTGAGCGCCTTCATCAAGATATCAGCGTCCTGATCCTCCATGGGAATGTATGAAAGTAACATGATCTTCCACTGCACACAATCTCTGATATGATGATACCGGATGTCAATGTGTTTAGATCTATCGTGAAATACTGGATTAACCAAGAGTTTGATGCAACTCTGATGATCACAATATATCACAGTAGGATCCAAGTGTGAACCGAACAACCCGACTAGGATCTTCCTCATCCATATAGCCTCTCATGCAGCCAAACTCGCTGCCATATACTCGGCCTCTGCTGAACTGAGTGCCACAGATCTCTACTTCCTGCGTTACCAAGAAACTGTTGTATGAAAAATGAATGTCTCACCCTATCGAAGGCGTTGGCAAGGTCGAGCTTCAGGATGAATCCTTTCTCTGATCGCATCATACTCGAGTGAATTGGGAGATAAATCCCCCTTGAATTTCAGAGATGAGGTTCGGGAGATGGGGTTTAAGGCGAGTGGCGAGGATTTTAGTGATGATTTTGTATGAGGAGTTGCAGAGGGAGATGGGACTGAACCTAGAAAAGGAGGAGGGGCAGTTTTCTTTGGGTATAAGGGCGAGATAGTGGAGTTGGTAAAGCCCCCAATCTTCTTCTTCCTTTGAAGCCACTGAATCATTTTGGTTAAATCATTTTTAATTAAAGCCCAATAGGTCCGAAAAAAGCTGATGGAGAAGCCATTCGGACCCAGAGACTTATCTAGATGCACAGTCCAAATAGCATTGTGAATTTCAGCGTCCTCTATATCCTTTTTAAGGGTGATGTTTATCTCCTCCGTGATTAGCTTTGGCAAGTGATTTGAGAAGTCCGAATAATCCTCAGGCGCAGCAGATTCAGATAGCAAGTTTTTATAGTGATTGAAAGCGGCAACCTTAATACATTCCTGGTTTGTCTGAAATGTTCCTTCATTATCTATTATGGATGAAATGTTATTCCTTGTTTTTCTAACCGTTGCTTGTTTGTGAAAGAAAGAAGTATTTTTGCCACCTCCCTGAAGCCACAGGGTTCTAGATTTTATCCTCTAGTTCTCCTCTTCTTTCTTATTGACTTTATACAAATTCCAGTAAAGATCTTTCTCCTGATCTAAATTTTCTTGATTCGCTCCATGTATATCAATTTCATTATGAATTGCTTCCAGCTTTGCTTTGATTTATGTTCTAGCTTTGTCAGGTTCCTTGTAGTGAAGTTTGGCCCAATCTTTAAGAGCCATTCAAACATTCTTCAACTTTGATTCCCAAATGTGCAAAGGGGAGCCCTCTACATGTTGTTGCCAAGTATGATGCACAATCTGTCTAGCTTCAGGGATTTCACTCCAGAGGGGGTTGTATTTAAAAGGGAGAGGGTCGAGGGAGGACTGATCACCGAGAGAGAGGGTGACTGGGTAATGATCAGAGGCTAAGGAGGAAAGGATACAAGAAGAGGCAACAGAGTAGGAAGATATAAGAGGAACAACCACTTTAAAACGATCAAACCGTTCCATTATGTTTCCCACTCCAATTCTGCGATTACTCTAGGTGAATTTACGATTTTTTGGGATGACATCAACCAAATCATGATCTTGGATGATGGTTTTGAGCTGGTCTCTAGATGGATCCGAATTGAAGCATCCACCTCTTTTTTCATTGGCATGCAAGATCAAGTTAAGATCCCCGCCAATGATGATATTTTTGTTGTCCTCATTGTCTATATCTGTTTTCATTGTGCTCCAACAAGCTTCTTTGTCCTTGTAATGATTAGGCCCATATATATTATATACGATGATCTCAATGCTCTCTTTAGTACTCTGAAGGTTTACTTTGATCCAGTTTTGAGTTTTGGCAGCTCCATTTTGCTCCCAAGCATTCTGATTTCAAATGGTGGCTATTCCTCCTGAGGCACCCCTGGATTCCATGTGAGTGCCCGTATAGTTCTTCATTCTGTTTATAATGTTTTCCATATCTTGATCTCCTTGCTTGGTTTCTTGAAGGAGAATGATGTCAGGTTTTTCTTGATTCATAAGGTATTTTAGAGTTGAGTTTTTTGAGGGGTGCCCTAAACCCGTGCAATTTCAAGAGAGGGCTTTCATCATTTCAGGAATGCAGGTTGAGGACCTAATTTCCCTCCTTGTTCATTCTGACTTGCTTCTTTATTATTTTGCCCTAGAATAAAGGATTCTATAGGGTGTTGAATTCCAAGGGCTATGTCTTTTTGGACTGCTTCATCTCTATGGTGTTTGAAGGACTTCCTTCAAGGGCCAATTTTTTTAAGAATTTCCAAGGTGACCCCGTGTTCTTTTGCTACGTTTCTTGTGATTCGGGCTAAAGAAGGTTTTGAGGAAGATGTGGGAGGGAAAGATTTGGAAGGGGAGAACTGAGGAGATGAAGCAAGAAGATGGGAGGGGATGGAGAGTTGAGGAGGGTCATCTTCAGAGAGGGCAAGGGAGGAGAAGGGATTGGTGGAGGCAAGGGAGGGGATTAAGGGGGGGGTCAATGGGTTGCTGAGGGGAAGGGGAGGGATTGGACAAGGGTTCTTTGGGGGGAGGGGTAGATTGCACTGAAGGATTACCAGTGTTTCTAGGGTTCGGAGCAGTCTTTTCTTTATAGTTTCCCATTGGGTTTCTGGATCAGAATTTTTAATGTCAATGACTTTGGAACATCTATTAGCAAAATAATCGTATTCATGACATACCTTGCACTTGAATGGAATTTGTTCATAGTCTAGCTGCTGTATGTGGGTCCAGTTGTAGACCTTAAGCTTGATCGCCTCAAGAAGGCCTTTTCCCATATCCACTTCAACACAGATCCTGATGCAAGCTTGCATGTTGTCCTTCGGCTCACTTTGATCAATGAATTTTCCTACTGCGTTTCCAATAGCTCGGACAGAATCGTCACGCCAACAGTGCAAGGGGAGATGGGGGAGACGGACCCAAACTGGAACACAACATTGGGCACGTCGAGTTCATGATCAAAGTCTAGAGTCCATTTGTTGAGGTAGAGCCCATTCCTAAATATCAAATCCTTATCTTCTTTTGATTCAAAATGTAATGTGAAATAGCCTCTGCCACATAATCTGATTGAAATTTTTCCACTGATCTTGTCCGCCTCGTTGCGCTCGACCCATTTTTGGACAGTCTTTAGAAAGGGCCACAGGCCAGTGAACTGCCCGATAAGACCTTTCTCAGCAAGAGAGAGAGCAGCCATACGTGGGATAGCCGGAGGAAGAGAGACTTCTTGAATGCCTTCAAGTTTCTTGACAAACTTTGAGATTGCAGGTCTTGGGCGAGGAGGATTTAAGGAACTGATCAATGCTGAGAAAGCTTGGGCATGATCAGGCAGAGACGCCGCCTCCAGGATGGCCTCCGGAGGGGCCATGCACCCTGGAAGGGGAAACAGCAGAGGAGAGGAGCGCACCTGCGCTGGCGTCAGCTAGGTCACGGCCGCGGCACCTGCAGGGGAAAAAATTAGAAAATAATTATTAATGGAATAAAAATTCTCTATTGCTTCATAACTCTTGCATAATGAATGTATTAGTTATTATGTTCCATTCCTATGGGCTATGCTATTGATGAAAGAGGAAGAGAGAGAAGTTATCAAATTGGTCGCTCATCATTTTCCTTCTAATTCATATATTTCTCCCTTGATTAATATTATTATTCCTTAGTCAAGCTCTTGCCTTTGTATGTTTTGCTTGCTTGTAGTTGCCTCTTGTTTGGTAATTTAATTGGAGTTATATTACTTACATAAATTATCAACCAGGGCTAGTATATTGATGAAATGTATGTGCACTGTATTTGCTAGGAGTCTTTGTCACTCAAACAATTCCAAAGTTAATTTGAGATATCGAAATGCACATGTTTCTCTAGCATTAAGCAAATGAAATTAATTCTATTGCTCTAGCTTAAAAGAAAGATCACACTCTTCTTGAAATGAATAACACACTTGCTCATGCTTACTCAAAATTAAATCAAACACACCCTTTTGCTTTTAAATGAAATCACACACACACTTTGCTTTGAATGAAATCATGCCATTCTTGCTTTAAAATATAATCACACTTGCTCTTGCTTTAAAATGAAATCACACTTGCTTGAATTAAAACCACACTTGCTTTAAAATGAAATCACACCTGCTTGAATTGAAAACACACTTTCTTTAAAATGAAATCACATTGTAAATGAATCTACTCTTGAAAGAAAGAAAGATTGTCTCTGTAAATTAAAGTCCTATCTATATAACTGCAATGTAAAGCTATGTTACCGATCTATGTAAACCTATGCTTTGTCCATGTGCACAAGAGATCTAGTTTCTCTCAACAATAAAAATTATTAGACAAACTTGCTATGAAAACAGTCTTAAACTCACATTTAAAGTAAAAATTAAGCTAACAGAATCCTACAGAAAACATAAAACGAAATACTAATTACATTTAAAAGGAAACCTTGCTATCTCGAGGGGGGCCTCCTACGAGAAGCAGGTATCAATATGATGCCTTCACAAGATGATAAACCACACATTGGAATCACACAACAAAGAAATAAGAATCGAAAGCAGAGTTTGTATATAAAACAAAGTGTTTACAATATAAAATCCAAGTCTGTGACTGCTATGCTGAGAGGCATATTTATTAAACTCCTATGCATTAAATGTTTTATAGTATTACGCCTTATGCATATCAACACTAGCTAAAATTAACTTTGAAAGATAAGATAACGTGATCCTCTCATGATTTGCTATCAACACAGCAAATCATGAGGCTAAAAATTTACATTTCGCTTGCCTGGTTCGCCTCCTACGGTAGTTGACTTTTCCTTTGATCGAGCTGCTAGGGTGTCCTCTTTATCGATCCATGATATGAAGGTAGGAACAAATCGTTGTACCAGCTAACTGCCACTTGCCCATATGCCCCGTTCCTCAGCTGGAGCTTCGAAACCTATCAAACCTTGGACTCAACTGCAGAATCATACGTTAGTTGCGGAATCACTGTAATTCGGTAGCTAATGTAAATATTAAGCTAAACAATAAAGAACATTGTCATTTATGAAATAGAAGATGATCAAGTACCTGATATGCCATAAGCCTTGTGAATTAATGCCCAAATTAAAGTTATGAAAGTCAAAAAGAGGAGAATGGAATGAAAAAGGGTTGTCAAAAAGAAGCAATTTTGGGGTTCAACACTTTTTCCACGACCTCCTTAATGAGGTTTGCAGATACATTATGAAGGTTGCCTAGGCAATGATTTTGAGAGTAGATGGCAACATCAGGAAGAACGAAGCAAAGTTTGTGGCAAGAGAGTTCTCCCAATAATAGGGAGTGGACTACAAGGGTATTTTTGCTTAGTCTTCGATTGATAGGTTGTTGTATGACCTATGGGCTCGAGCATAGACTCAACAGAGTGATTGGTGTTCAAAAGGAAGAAATAGTATAGATTGTTAGGAAATCTAGCATCGTGCTAAATGACAGGAAGATCTTCTAGTTCCAAGGGAGAAGACTCTCAGGCATAGTGGAAGGAGCAACCTTCCTAAAGGATGTCATGGGTTGAGATTGTTAAGATGCTCAGAAACTGAAGGTCTCTAGGAGCAGTTTGCCTTCTTTGAGACCAGAAATAGCAGAAGGACTTTGCTTCCATGACAGAGGGAGAAACATTAGTAGAAAGACATTTGCTTACATGACAGAGGGAGCAACAATAGCAGAAGGACTTGCTTACATAACTGAGGGAAGAGCAATAGCAGAAGGACTTGCTTACATGACAGAGGGAGCAACAACAACATAAGGACTTGCTTATGGTATGAGGATTTGCTTTCGTGACAGATTGAGCAGCCATGAATACCACAGGAACACCTGCTTCAATGTCAGAGGTAGTTGGTCTCGGAGATTGAAATGAAGGATTATGGCCAGATACACTATTTCTTGGGATTGGAGGTGTAGTTGAGATTAGATGATATCTTCATTGTCCAAATTTTGAGGAGATTCGTTTGATGGATTGCAAGTCCATGACTACACCAATTGTTTCCAATATGTATAAGCAATGATTCTGAGAGTAGAGTAACAGGGAGTGGACTACAAGGGTACTTTTGCTTAGTCTTCGATTGATAGGTTGTTGTATGACCTATGGGCTCAAGCATAGACTCAACAGAGTGATTAGTGTTCAAAAGGAAGAAATAGTATAGATTGTTAGGAAATCTAGCATTGTGTCAAATGACAGGAAGATCTTCCAGTTCCAAGGGAGAAGACTATCAGGCACAGTGGAAGGAGCAACCTTCCTAGAGGATGCCATGGGTTGAGATTGTCAAGATGCTCAGAAACGGAAGGTCTCTAGGAGTAGTATGCCTTCTTTGAGACCAGAAATAGTAGAAGGACTTTGCTTCCATGACACAGGGAGCAACATTAGTAGAAAGACATTGCTTACATGACAGAGGGAGCGATAATAGTCGAAGGACTTGCTTACATAACTCAGGGAAGAGCAATAGCAAAAGGACTTGCTTACATGACAGAGGGAGCAACAACAACATAAGGACTTGCTTATGGTATGAGGATTTGCTTTCATGACAGATTGAGCAGCCATGAATACCATAGGAAGACCTGCTTCAATGTCAGAGGTAGTTAGTCTCAGAGATTGAAATTAAGGATTATGGCCAGATACACTATTTCTTGGGATTGGAGGTGTAGTTGAGATTAGATGATATCTTCATTGTCCAAATTTTGAGGAGATTCGTCTGATAGATTGCAAGTCCATGACTACACCAATTGTTTCCAATATGTATAAGGAGTGATTCCGCTTCAGATTCAGATTTGGTGGATCCCATGATATGCAGATTGTTGATTAGATCCTTGATGTACTTGGTTAACACCAGGCTTGATTTTTTCTTTGCAGTGAGCACCCTGAGCCAATTTATGGTTTGGATGAGGCATGTACATTGGGTTGCAACAAAGCATGTGTTGAGGTACCTATGTGTTATAGTTGGATATGGTTCAAGATATGCCTTGTTGGAGAATTGATTAGGGCAACATTACGACATCTTTTATTTTTACTTCTCCTTACTGGACAATTATTTATGATATTATATTCTTCTTGATTATATTTATGTTTTTATCATCAAATAAATGCCAAAACAATGAAGATCACAACCATACAAAGATGAACACAAGATATCGGCTCCAAGCCACGGCAAAATCCCTGCAAGGGGTAAACCCAGAAAGAACGTATATTCTTATTAGTGTTATCAGGATCTGACCTAACCAGTCTGACTGGTTTACGACCAAAACCAGTTTAGACCAATGAGTTGAACTGCCTTTGGTCGGTTTAGTACCGAACTGGCATGTTCTTGTACAAAACCGATCGATTCGTTTTTAATTGAACCAACTAGTTTGGTACCAAACTAACCAAATTTGTACAATTGCTGCCAAGGACCCTTTTAATGCAATTATTTTTCAAAAATAATAGGGGAAGCCTAGTATTTGACCATGTTTACCTACTGATGCTACGTAATGCATGGTAATGTTATCTTTCATTTTCATCCTTTTACTTAATTTTTTAACATTACCATGAAATGACTCAAGATGTTTGAGAGTGGTTCTAACCTCATTGGATTTCATATGGACAAAGTAGAATTTTATATCTCACTTAAAATTCAACAAACTTAAGAGTTTTCCAAGATTTCAGGATTGGGAGGATTGCTATGCTCCATTGGATTTTGTCATGTACGAGGGTATGGAACTAGTATTTGATTAAGAGCACCAAGCCCTCTATGTACCTTGATGTTAGTCGCATTGGTTGTTGAACTCCTTTAGCTTGAGCCTATTACCACTCAAACCAGCAGGGGACCTAAAAGGGACTCCTAAGAGGGCAACTGCTAGGTCAAGGGCAACGATGGATACTTAGCCCACTGTCACTACATCTAAGACTCCCTGCTCTTGATGAACTTTCACCGATGGGAGGAGACCCGGTAGTTAGGAAGTCACTTATAAAAAATGGATCAATGAATAGGTATGAAGTGACTTTAAAGACCCTTTTCCTATGATAGAATGAAGAATGGGACTTGCTTGCCTTTTAAGCAAGGGACTTGATCTAAGGGAAGGGGATGAGGATTGGAGGGTTGAGGTAGAAAAATATGATCTATAAAGGAGGTTCTCAATCCCTAAAATCCGTTTGGAACTTGGATTCCCGAGTAGTCCTTGATAAATAGGCTTCGGTGAAGAATGGGACCACACAAGGCCATGTGGACCAAGCCTAGGTTAGAGGATGGATTTTGGCAGCCAATGATGTTCTTAACTTTGGCCAAGATGAGGGGAAAGGATCAAACAAGAATTTCCACCCAAAGTTGTTGAATTGATCCTACTAGGTTCCAGCCCTTGGGAACACCTAGGCAAAACTTGATCCTATAGCTAGGGCTTGGGGTATCTGGAGATTCCACTGTCAGAATTACTTCAAATTCGGAGGAGAGTTAGTGGACCCACCAATCAGTTGTATCTAGGAGATTGGAGTCTTCCTGTGGTTAGATTCCCGGGAAATTGATGCCCTAGGTGACCTAATGGGGCTAGACCTATGAAAAAAGGGCAAAAAGTGAAAAAGAACGTTAAAATGATCACCCTTTATGAGGGACCAGTGCCTGATTCCCTTGGGGATATGGAGTCAAGGATAATAATGAAGAAGGATTTAGTTTCTTGTAAAAATCAACTTCGTCCAATGTTAGAGGATAGAGAAGAATAGTGACTTTCAAGCGTTTATACTTTAATACAAATGGTGCAAGTTTATCAAAATAACATGATCTCTAGGACATTTCATTCATCTAACAATGGTGGCCCATACTTAGAATAAGCTAAATAGACACATAACTCCACATTTCATACATGCAACAATTAGCGCTAATCATAGCGAAGTTCAAATGTATGCATCAACAAGAAAAAAATAACGTAAAATTTGTAGTGAGTGAATGGCTTCAGTGAACAACTTCTATGTGCAGTGAGTTACACGGGGCTAAGTGCATGCTTTGTTAATGGATCCGTGCAGTGAATGGTACAAGTTCCCCATGTTCCACCAACTTCTATTTATTATCAGCTAGTTACCAGTTCAAGAAGACACAATACAGGAAACCATGGAGCATGGGATTAGCTAACACAGTAAGTCCTATTCAATTAGCTCTCTTACCTACCTAAGCTTAAATGAAGCAGTCAAAGATTAACCCAATGTAAATGCCCTGTAGGCATACACCACCATGAAGTAGTGAATTTCCCTTGGCCCACTTACAATGTTAGAGAGTATATCCAACCAGCATCACTTTTGCTAATAAGAAGCTCCAAGATAGAAAGAACCCAATCCATACAAAAATTCGTCCAAAATCCAAAAATAGTTCTCCAAGGAAAAATGTGAAATTCTATAAAGATAGAGAGATCCAAAGTGAAGTGATGATACAAATGAATACAACTAACTCCTATTTATATACCAATTAGGAGTTCGATTTAGCTAATGGGCCTACATCCCATTAGCCCCTAAACATTAACTTATCTGCAAATAACCTAACTTTTGGTGACAAGCCCACCAAACTAGCTCATAAATGAAATAGTAAGCCTCTCAGCAAGTCAAATAATAATCCATGCATGTCGTGGGGCCCTCCAAGAGGCCTGATGAGGTCCATATGTGCCATGATGATGAATAAAATTCTCAAAAGGTGATGGACAAGGGGGTGGCCCCTTATTCTCCAAGTAGTAGACTTGTGGTGCTCCAGTGGGGCCATCTGGGCATAGTGTACCAAGTGCATCATCCTCGTCCCAAAGGTGGATCTCTAGTAATCTCTAGACATCGGTGGTGATCCATGGAGTGTTGTCTGTTGCTGTGGAGGCCCATGGCTCTCTACACACACCCTATATGTGCCAATGTAGCCCTCTGTGATGTTAGGACCTCGTATAGGGAGACCAAACCCAAATGGGCACCCTCTACAATCCTGCATAAGGTCCAATGCGTCCCCTAGCCTTCTAGTACAACAAGTCATTAGAGTAAATCGTGTAAAAGAGCTTACAAACCATGGACAACAAGCGGGTACTTCATAATGGCATGCCCTTCCATATTGGGATTTGGCATGTGCTAATGTCTCCAAGCTCCACAGGGGGTTAGCCAGGTACCTTATTAGGTGGTTTCTACCCTTAGAGGGGATAGCATGTCCAAGGTACATCCCTCAACTGGTGGTGGCATGTGACGAAGAAGTGAAATGGAATAGGGAATGAGAGGGGAAATAGTGGGCCACATATCTAGGCACAAGGGCAGCTAGAGAAAGGGAAGCCCACACCTGGGTGTATAATGTGTAGGAAGCAACAATCGTGGCACATGAGGTGTCCCAACCTTGATTTTTCCACCCTTCTTTATATTCCTTTTGCTTTTTATGAATTTTCTTTAATTAACCGCTTAAGGCTCAAAGGACAAGAGCATGATATGTAAGATATAACAATGATTACCCCTTTTTAGGTAAGGCGGTTCATTGCCCTCCAGCGGTTGGGACAATCATGGGTTCATGAATTGGATTTTGCCCATGTGTTAATTATTTTTGTCCTGGCCATATTTTGCATTTTGTGGTACAATTTCCTGTTGAATGTGGCTATTTATGCTTTTACTTTTTCTTTTCGCTGCTTCAACCTTCAGGGCATCGTTCCAAGATTGACCCAAGGTGGGGGCAAGGGGATAGGGAGGCTGACCCTATGTGGATCCAGAGAGGCAATGTGGACCCGAGTGGGAGAAATGATGAATGGGGGTATAGTGAGTGGAAAGAGAGTAATATATGCGGATAAAGGAGCAGGACCACACAACCAAAGTGAGGGTTTCCCAAGTAGTACCACCCTAGAAGGCTAGAACCAAAGGGTCAATAAAGGAGATCTCACGAGACTAAGATCCAAGGGTAACATCCAAAAGAGATCAAGGGGACAGGAGCACAAACTAAGCCCACTCTTTCCGCCAAATCCCCCCATCAATCCATGCCCAGAAGTGTCCATGATAAATAAACCCAAAACTCAATTACTAAATGACAAGACATACCTCTAGATTCGGGAGGCCCATCTTCAAACATACGATCAATACAGATGGGCGAGGGACCACATGGTTGGCTCAGGTGGCAAAGAAGTGGCACAACAAGCTAGTTAAGGGCTGCAATGGGTTGCTGGCTCTCGGCTAAAGTCCATCATGGAGAAAAAATTCACCTAGGGATATCACCCACAAAGTGGTGGGTAATAAAACCTACCAAAAAAAATACCCATGACTCGAACAAAACCTAGACTTGACTTGACATGTTATTTTTTTCTTTCTTATTTTAATGTTTAGAGGGTGATATTGATGAGGAAGATCACTATATAGGCAATGATTTTGATGATATGTAGGTATTTGATGTAGCATGATTTTTTTGGATGCTATAGGCCACATGGAGCTTGTTTCTTGATGTAGTTTTGGTTTAAAGAAGGATAGCACTTGGTGCTATTTTGATTATGTGCACCCATACATGTTATACAAATGATAACTTTTGCTTATTTGAGTATAAATGGTTTGGATTCATATGGATGCACATGAATATATATGTTTTTCTTTAAAATTTGAATATTTTGTGTTTTTGGTTGACCAGTAACAAGATTTTTGCAGTTACAAGAGTTTGCAATCATTATTGCTTCTTCCTCTAAATCAGATAATTCACTAGTATCATAAACAAAATCAAAGGTTTCTGAACTAGAAGAACAACATCATTTTTGCATGAGGTGGACTTCTTCAATTTTGATAAAAGGAGAGTGAGGACAATGGTTTGTGTCATGTTCATTTGAGCCACACTTATTGCAATGGAAACTTTCCTTTCTTCTTTCTGTTTTCGGATTTGTTGTGCTTTCTGTTTTCGGATGATTAAAATACATAATCATCATCATCAATTCAACATAAACATTGTCATCATCACTAGTGATTATTATAACATTCAATATATTATCATCATCATTAGTAATATAATCATAAATGCTACAGCCTTTGTGCTTTGAGGTCCAACTCCTTCAAAGAAGGTGTCATGCATCATTAGTGATTATTATAACATTCAACATATTATCATCATCATTAGTAATGTAATCATAAATGCTACAACCTTTTTGCTTTTGGGTCCAACTCTTTCAAAGAATGTGTCATGCGTGGCAGATGGTATCTATCTTCCTTGCATGGCAATTAAAAGGCCCATGGGATCATTGGGATATTCTGTCAAGACCTATTTGAAAATTTCAATCTTCTCAACATCAGCTTCGTCTCTTGACTATATGCAGACAAAAGATTGGCTAGAGAAGATTTGTTATATTATAGGAATTTATGAAATCAAGAGAAAAATCAATTGACAATTAAGAAAACCTTAACCAAACTGAAAATTAATCACCCAAACAAATCTCTTTACGAAGACATTCATCAAACCCTTTTGTTTGTATTTTTGAACATCTATCTTTTTCTGAGAAGTAAGAATCCTTAATAAATATATGGAGTGTTGTTGTTTCTAAAGATTTAGAAGAGACCTTATGAGACTCTATTTATAGAGAGTTTATTTGCAAATCTGATTTCTTCATTTTTATTATTTATTTATTGCTATACAAAATTTTCATGCTTTTTAACATTTTACGGGTGGATTCCGATCACGATTTTCGTGGATCGGGTCCAAAAAATTTTAAAACCCTTGGAAACGTATCCAATTCCAAATCTGAAGTTTTTGATTTTTTGAAACGACACAAAAACGTTTTTATGGCATTTTGGACAAGATCGTATCCATTTCCGTTTTGGAAATGGGGATCCGCGTTTCCGGCAAATTCTTCAGGCGTTTCCAGTAACTTAGCCTGCTACTTGTCCTTGACATGAAGACCTGTGCCAGTAACCCATGCTCCTAGGAGACTCCTCTCTCCCACCCTGAGCATCCTCCTCCATCATCTTGAACCATCATAGTCACCTGATTGAGCTAGAAAATTCCTCTCCTCCAGCTACTGTAGCACTACCACGAACATGACATCCAGTTGGACTCACCATCCACAGGATGGCCTGTAAGCCTATACATCCTGCCCACACAAATGCGAATATCTCGTGTTGCATCCACACTCTCTTCCATTGGATAAATCACCACTTGTCCATTACAAAATAGAACAACATATTCGTCGTCCTCTAGAGCTGCCACAAAGAGGATATATGCTCACAGCTTTGATATCCAAAGCACATGGTCACCCTGCAGATATCCTCTTAACTCCAATTGGAATCTCACATACCCAGTCCCCCTCACTGTATGTGTGGTGTGCACCCCATTGTCAACACACATGTCTGAGTCGATACATGTCATACTCAGGAACATAGCTCCAGTCACTATCATGTGGACCATGGTATGATGCCCCACTATCCACAAACCAAACTCTAGTGTTTTCGCACTCAATGACACTGCTCCTCAAAAGATGAGATACCATGGAGAACTCCTCCTCGAACTTCACTTCAAACTCAACAACCTCAGTTGAACCAGCTGCCTGTTCCTCATTGTCCTTACCTTTCTTCTTGTTTTGACATTGGACTGCATAGTGACCAAACTTGTGACACACAAAGCACTTGACTTTGCTCATGTCCTTTCCGGAAGTAGATCCCCCTTCTCTTTACATTTCACTTGCCTTTACCCTTTGCTGCGAGGACCACATTCTCTTCGTCACCACCATCTGTCTTCACCTAATCTCTACTCATAGAACACTCAAAGATCTCTTCTTGAGTAAAGTCATCCCATAACCTGCTCCAATCTGAAAGATGCTTTCTACCCACCACACACTTCACGAAAACATCTCATTCCTTGGCGAAGCCCTTCAAAGCTATACGCACCAACTTGTCTGAAATGACCTCTCCAACTGCTGCCAACTCCTCTTTCACCTGAGCCAGGCACGAACCATGCAAGATAAAGCTTGGCCAAATACAAAAGATGTGGCACATGCGAGGACAGTCATGGCCATGCAAGGGAAAGTCAGGACTCGTGTGAGGATGGTCATGGGCATGCAAGGAAAGTCACGGAGCTGGAGATTTCAAGGTGTGGTGGAAATACCTTCCTCACTAAGAGGGAGTGTTGGAATTTGGGTAGGTCAGAAGGTGTATCCTAGTGGAGAAAACCCACCAAAAGGAAGTTGGTTGGGCAATAGTGATTTCTTGATGGACAATGAAAACCCCCAAGATCACTCACATAAAAGTATAAATAAGAGGTCAAAGGAGAGGCCTAGATACACAAGTGGAGAAGAACTTTCACTTGTGGAGAGAGGGAGGCTAAAGGACCTAGCCATAAATCTGTCTTAGAGGAGCTGCAGTGACAAGAAGAAAGTTCTCTGAGTGCTGGAAGGTCGGATTTGCAAGAAAAAAGTCAGATTCAAGTGCTGGAGGGTCAGATCTGCAAGAAGGTCAGATCTGTGATCTGAAGAAGCAGATCTAGCAGATCGAGAAGCTGTAGTGTGCTTGCAGAAGGACTAGTTGCCAAGGACAGCAACAACCCAAGGACCATGAGCTGAAGGACAAGCTCAGGTATGCATTTGATTTATATGGCAGATGGAAGATCTAAAGGAGCATATCTCAAGCCCTAGGTTCAGTCAAAGGACAAACTGTATATTGTTTTTGTATTAAAGATCTGAAGGGCCATGACCCATGGTATGGGAACCCTAGTGTTTTCTTGTTTATGGACAGCAAAGAAGACTGATTTGGGCCAATATTCTTGTGTGCTTCTATATTTCCGTTGTGCAAAGTTGTTTTTGGTTGGGCATCTATAGTGTGTTTGTGTTCCTAGCTAGGGCATAGACTTGACATAAGGTGCAAGGAAATTTCAACAGACTGCACTAAATGCATTAGAAAATAGTCTAGAAAACAGCAACCTTGCTATCTAGATTTTGTTCCATTTTTCTGTACAAATAGCAGTATTTCACCTTGAAATTTGAGCCCTCAGCTGAAATTTTGTGCCCAGATTTGCTGTTGTACGGAAACAGCAACCTTGCTATTTAGATTTTGTTCCATTTTTCTGTACAAATGGCAGTATTTCTCCTTGAAATTTGTGCCCTCTCAGCTGAAAATTTGTGCCCAGAGTTGCTGTTGTACGGCCTGCATTAATGGCTGAAAATGTCTTGTAAAAGCACGCCATTTCCCTGCTGTAATCTGTGCCATGAAAAACATGCATTTTTTTTCTGCTAGCTGCCTTGGAATTTGTGCCCTTCCTTGCTGCTCTTTTTCTCCTCAGCCCACTCTTCTTTTCTTTCTCTTTTGAAAAGTGTCACACTTCACTTCCCCCATTTCATTTCATAAACTCATTAATTACTAAAACCATGAAATCTTGTCATCGCAAGATCAACTTTTGTGACTTATTCTCTCATTGAGATCACTTGAGTCACTTTTATAAAAAACAATTTATATTTTCACTTTAGTCATTGAAACTTTATAAAATTAGTTTTAGAAAAAACCTCTTTCTAAAATCACTTAAGTCAATTTTAGTAATTAAATGTAAAAAAACCATTTTATAAATGAAGTGTCTAAGAAGTGACATTTGCTCAGTCACTTCTGCAGGCTAGGCATTGACACTGCACAAGTATCCCCGAGCTACAATTTCTAACACGTGTTTGCTGGTCATTCAAGAATATCATAAGAACAGTGTCCTACACATGCATTAGCTCATCTGCTGATTTTGACCTTTTCTTAGCACCCAAGATGGCAATGTCCATTTACTGAATGTAACCCAAAAACAATGTTATATTTGGCGCCAAAAGTACCACACTTCTTGGAATTTAAGGCAATATTTCTCCTACAAATATCAAAATAAAATCTCCCTCCTACAAATATCAGAACAAAATCTCTGGGAATAGCAATAACAATTGACTCAAGATCAGAGGCTCTTTGGCATGCCTAGCACTACAAGATAGATACCAGATTGAAAAGACAAGAAGCAGTCCACTTTTTGGCATGTCTAACAGCAGGAGATAGATACCAGATTAAGAAGACAAGCAGCACTCCTCTTCCACCCTATATTCTTCATGCAATCTTCGTTAATGGCTAAGCAAAGTACTCAACTGTCCATATGATTATTTGATTAAGTGGTTATGCTAATTTTCTCTGAGTGAAGTGCTTACTGTGAGGCTTCATGGGTGCTGTTTAACATCCTATTATCACCAGCAAGGCACTTTATGCATCCCTCTAAAAACTTGGTGCATGTCTACTGCTGCAATTCATGCCCCATCTAAGTCATGCCACTAACTAGTGTTTATTTTTGGGTAGCATTGGATGTGTACTAGCTCCGAAATTTTGTGGAGGAGCTAGAACACATGAGATCTCCAAGACCCAGAAATCATTTGGAGAAATTCCGCCTGGAGTGTGTATTTTATTCAAATAATTAATTATTTTTAATGCAGCCCAAGTTAAAACTTAGGAAATTAAAATAATTGAAGTGAATTAATGTAAATGTGGGTGAGAAGCTTCTAAGTGACGAGGATCAAGTCTGTTTTAATCTTTTAGCTGTTGATTAAATATTTGATTACGGTAGTTGATCTCTCAACAGGAAAAGTATTAAGGAAGGCTTGAGGGTCAGTTGGAGAACACACACACGGAGAGCAGCACTTGAGCTACATTGAAATTTTGGGGCACAATTTGCTGAGAATTTCGAAGTGAGTTCTAGTGCAGAGAGGGGCATTCGGGAATGGGACTTTAGTCCAATGTCGAGAATACATTTCAGAGAGGCAGCGCAATACTTGGGAGGGTGACGCAGAGCCTGAGAGAGGTGACGTAGTCACTAAAGAGGCAGCGCTGGGGTTTCTGTGAGGCAGATCGGGCATCAATTTAGCAAATCAATTTTTGAGTTGGGAAGGCTCACGGGTAGGGTGGAGCAACTCCTAGAGGGGGTGACGCAGTCTCAGCGCAGAGCTGGGAGCACTGCTTCTGTGCAGCACTGGGTACAGTGCAGTCACCTGTGGGGTTTGATCATTCAGTTGCTGGATCAGCCAAAATATTTGTCTCCGGATAGAGATACTTCTACCGAGATTTATGTCTCTGTTGGGTGAGCCGGATTTGGCACTATAGTTGTATTAAAAATATGCTTAATAATAAAAACCCTCATGTATGTTGCATCGGTTTTCTCGCATTGGGTTTTTTCGAGGACGTTTAGTCCAAAAATAAGTGTGTCCTTTGTGTGATTGTCTCATGTTATTTTTCAGTAGTTGATCTGTATATTGGTGTAGGTTGCAGTGTATTTGCATTAATGTTTACTGAAGAATTTTGTAAATAACTTGTTAATTGAAGAACACAAGTAGGAAATGCAAATCAGTTAACTGTAGTAGGATTTCTGGTTGTTAGATTCATAAATTTTCACATGGTATCAGAGCGATTGCAGATCAAGGAGGACTGAAGCCATCAGCGAAGAGACAAAGGAAAATCTGTTGTTGGAAAGTAGTTGTCCCGAGAGACAGAAGAGCTTGCGTTTGGGAATCTTCCTTCTGTAGCAGAACCATTTGGCAGGGATGATATACTAGTAGGACTTGGTAACAATAACGATATAGACCTTCTGACCATCTCCTGCTAGGGTGACGTTGTAGTTGCAGAAAGCAGCGCAGTGATTGATGGGCCAGCGCAAAGGCTATTGAGTCTCATTTTTTTCTGGTTTTCGTGGCTGGAGGTGATGTACAGATTCTATCTAGAGTTTCTGGTGGGACGTTGATTCTGTTGGTGCAAAATAATATCTGGAGGGGCAAAAGCGAAGTAGAGGGAATCAGTTCATCAGAGGATTTCTTGCCAAGAAGTCTAGATCCAGTGTTGAGCAACAGCAAAGAGAGATCAGAGAGGGGTGCTTCGACATTTGTTGGCAGAAGGATTTTCATGAAGGAAATCGACATTCAGAGGGAGCTTGTTCCTTAGAGGATTTCTAGCGCCAAAGAAATCCAGATCCGAATTTTACTGTGGCAACAACGAAAGAGGGAGAAAGGAACTTGTTCGACATTCAGTTGAGCAAAGATGGTCGCAAATGGATTGAGGGATCAGGACAGGTTGGATGAAGCATCCAACTTTGTCATCTGGAAGGCCAGGATCCTGGCAGTTTTGGATGAACATCACATCAAGGATTATGCCTTGAGGACGGTTGTTGTTCCGGTTGATGTTGATCCTCTCAAGAAGTACGAGGAGGTTCAAGCAAAAGCTAAGCACATGATCATGGACGGAGTCAAGGATAATGTGATCCCGCATTTTGCTGAGAAGAACACAGCAAGGGAAATGTGGGAGGCCTTAATAACATTCTATGAGGGATCTTTCGTCCAACGGAAGATGTTGCTTGAGAGTCAGTTGAGATTGTTTCAGATGCAAAAGGGAGAAGAAATCGATCCCTTCCTTATCAGATTGCAAGGGATCCGAGATCAACTTGCTTCCGTAGGGGCTACCAGAAGCTGGATTTATGGTCAGGACTGCCTTGAATGCAGTTACTGAAGACTGGGAAACTTTTGTCCAAAGCATTTCGGGCAGAGCTTCTCTTCCTAGCTGGGAGGAGATGTGGGCAGCTCTTTGACAGGAAGAGATCAGACGGTGGACCAAGGCGGGAAGCAGCAGCAAAGGGATCAAAGTCAAGGAGGAAGAGGAGGATGTAGTTCTCGCATCAAAGGGGCAACAAGGGCAGCAGGGACGGAGGAAAAAGGACATCTCGAAAGTCAGATGCTTCAGATGTGGGGAAATGGGACATTTCGCCACGCAATGCCCTCTAAAGAAGAAAGGCAAAGAAGAGAAGCCTGACTCGAAGGCTGCTCTAGCACAGGCTGATGAGGAGGATGACGATGACTGCGCCATGAGTGCTCATGCACCTCTAGAGAAGAGATGGGGCGATATGGAGCTGTAGTTGGAGCTACAGAGAGAACAAGGGCAGGGTCTTTGAGGTGCCCAAACTCTTGGATCAGATACTGCTACGGGAGCCCTTAATGACAGTAGCAAAATGACGGGAGTCAGTTGGTGCGAGAGATAATGGAGCAGAGGTAGATCGCCAAAATTTGAAGCATTGCAGTGGAGTGTTGCAGCAGTGCGGGAGGCACAAAGCAGATACAATAGCAGCGCAGTAGCATCAGAGGGTCATTGCAGATTAGCAACAGAGGAAGCTTCAACATTGAGGTGCATCCAGACTGACTAGTATGTCAGGATTTGGGATGTCTTTCAGTTGCTTAACTCTCAACAACTGAGTTGCAGTGCAGCAATTAGCAGTGGCAGTGCTATGGGCAACATATTTAAAGGGAGTTGTAGTACAAATGCAGCAGTGATAGTGGCAGTGTCATGGGCAACAATACAAATTGTAGCAGCACAGAGGACCAATGTCGTGGATCAGGCTGATGCTTCTAGTGAGAAATATTGCTAGAACACATTCCTCGCTAAGAGGGAGTGTTGATTTTTGGGTAGCATCAGATCTACTCTAGCTCCAAAAATTTGTGGAAGGGCTAGAATACATGAGATCTCCAAGACCCAGAAATCGTTTGGAGAAATTATTCCCGAAGGTGTGCATTTTATTCAAATAATTAATTATTTTTAATGGAGCCTAAGTTAAAACATAGGAAATTAAAGTGAATTAATGTAAATGTGAGTGAGAAGCTTCTAAGTGACAAGGATCAAATCTGTTTTAATCTTAGCCGTTGATTCAAGATTGTTTGGAGAAATTATTCCCGAAGTGTGCATTTTATTCAAATAATTAATTATTTTTAATGGAGCCTAAGTTAAAACATAGGAAATTAAAATAATTAAAGTGAATTAATGTAAATGTGAGTGAGAAGCTTCTAAGTGATGAGGATCAAATCTGTTTTAATCTTAGCCGTTGATTCAAGATTTGATCACGGCCGTTGATCTTTTAACAAGAAAAGTATAAAGGAAGGCTTGAGGGTCAGTTGGAGAACACACACACAAAGAGCAGCACTTGAGCTAAATTGAAATTTTGGAGTGCGGTTTGCTGAGAATTTCGGAGTGAGTTCTAGTGCAAAGAGGGGCAGTGCGGCAGTGGGACTTCAGTCCAAGGCCAAGAATACATTGCAGAGAGGTGGTGTAGCATCAAGGAGAGACATTGCAACACCTGGGAGGGTGACATAGAGCCTGAGAGAGGTGACGCAGTCACTGAAGAGGCAACGCTGGGGTTTTTGTGAGGCAGACTGGGCATCAATTCAGCAGATCGATTTTTGAACTAGGAAAGCTCACAAGGAGGGTGACGCAATCTCAGCGCAGAGTTGTGAGCAGCTGCTGCTGCGCAACACTTGGGACAGCGCAGTCACCTGTGGGGTTTGATCATTCAGTTGTTGGATCAGCCAAAATATCTCTCCGAAGAGAGGTACTTCTACTGGGATTTATTTCTCTGTTGGGTGAGCCGAATTTGGCACCCTAGTTGTATTCAGAAATCTGTTTAATAATAAAAACCCTCATATCTGCTGCACCGGTTTTCCCGCATTGGGTTTTTCCGGGGATGTTTAGTCCAAAAATAAGTGTCCTTTGTGTGATTGTCTCATCTTAATTTTCAGTACTTGATCTGTATATTGGTGTAGGCGGCTGCAGTGTATTTGCATTAATGTTTACTGAAGAATTTTGTAAATAACTTGTTAATTGAAGAACACAAGTAGAAAATGCAAATCAGTTAACTACAGTAGGATTTCTGGCTGTTAGATTAAGAAATTTTCACAACTAGTACATTTGTTGACATTGGCTCTATCTTGGTGAAAGTATCCCTTGTGGAAAGCTAAGAATCCTAGATCTGTACATGCATCCAAATTTGACTAAGATGGATTTTGACTCTAACCACATTCAAAACTTAATTCGTAACCGACACTGGAAATATCACTAGACCTTGAAAACTCAAGAAAACAGAATCTGATTTATATGTACAATTTTTAAACATCAGAATGTGACTCCTAATCTAAGTCACCTGATACGGGGATACGGGGATACCGGGATTCGAAGAATCGGATACGGGTACGGTGACCCCGGAACAGGATACTTCTGGGATACGTTATGTTATATATTATTTTATTAAATATATATATATATATTTTAAATATATATATATATATATATATTAAAAATTAGATATTTTTGCACAAATTCATACAAAATTCATTGATTCAAACATAGAATAGATATTAGATACTCATGAGTCATACATCATCATTGATACTATAATACAAATTACAATGATACATTGATACACCATACATGATACAATCGTCAAATTTACTCAGAAAGACAAGATTGAAGATAGTAAGATATTGTAGTTTTTTCATTAAGTCATCAGAATCAAAATGTGTTACATAAGAACACTGCCAATGGCAAATAGAAATAGAAATTACAAAATCAGCTACAGTCTACAAGACTACAAGCCTGAAGCCTCAATGAGTCAGAGTCATCAATCCTCATAATCAGCATCACTGTCCAAACCCTGATCATCATGCTCACCACTGCTCTCCTCTGCCTCTGATGCATCCTCCTCCTCTATCATCTCTGCATCTGCTGGTGTGGAGGATGACCCCTCTAATCCATCATCAAATCTGACAGGCTCTAGCACTGGCACATTGAGATCCAAGTTGGCCAATGCCAACTCAACACTGTTGTCCAGACCCATATCATCAGGATAGACATCCCACATCTTTGTCTTTCCCTTCAACCAATCCTCCCTCTGCCTGTAGATGAGACGAAGGTTGGTGTGCACATACACCATTGTCTCTGCCCTGGACTGCTCAAGCCTGCTCCTCTTCACACTATACAAATTCCCATATGTGCTCCAATTCCTCTCGCAACAAGAGGATGAAGTCACCTGAGAGAGGAGCCTCATGGCTAACTGCTGCAGAGAAGGGCTTGTTGCCCCATGAGTTGCCCACCAAGAATGGGGCTTCTTAGCCCCCCTGTCTTGAATCAAATCATAGCCTCCAAATCGCCCCTTGCCAGTGGAAAAATCTGCAAAGGCATCCTCCACCTCATCAAGGGATGCCCTATCCTGAAAAATCCTCCTCAATGCATCTTTCCTCCCTTGTGAGATTTCAGCATCCATGTGAGGAGGGAATCTGCGGGAAGGTCCACCATTCAACCACTCATGGCTGTAGTATTTTGGGTTCAAGGAGTGAGCCAAACAATGTAAAGGTGTGCAATTCTTGTCCCATCTGCTGACAAGAATATCCTGTATGCCGGTGAAGAAGGCCTCAGGTGATGTCTCATACTTTGGGCACTGACTCTGTAAAACAATGGTCCTCACAGACTCAATCATGGAATCCCATCCCTCATAAACCTCTCCTATGATAGGTTGGTCTGTATCTGCAAATCGGAGCAAGGAAATGATAGGCTCCATGATCTGAATAACTAGATCTACCTTCTCCCACCATATATCATCCAACACTATGTCCTTCACTTTCTTTGAGGCTGCTTGATCCGTCTTTCTCCAAAAAGACCAAAACTCTGAAATAACCATAGACCCAAGAGCGGTCTTGACCTCCCTCAACCTCTTCAACATGATGAATGAAGAGGCACACCGTGTATCTGCAATCTTCAACAATGATAGATTGTTGTACTCCTTGTAGATAGTGAGGGCATTTGTATGGTTTGTTACAAAGTTTCGGATATGTCGTGCATCCTCGATAGTGGCTCCAATCCAAAGCACATCAAAAGCAATAGATTTCAGTGCCAAGTTCAATGAATGGACAATGCAAGGTGTCCAAAATACTTGTGGATATTTTGCTTCCACAATCATGCCAGCAGCCTTGCAAACAGGTGCATTATTTGTAATGATTTGCACACAACAATCCACACCTACACTTTCAATAACTTTGAGAAATAACTCACCCATATATTGTGCATCCTTGTACTCTCCAAGTGCATCCACTGCTTTCAAGAAAATTGCACCATTCGTGGATGACACCATGAAGTTAATGAGTGGGTGGCGTGCTGGATCTGTCCATCCATCAGAAACAATGCTAACCCCAGATGTTGGCCATGCTGATTTAATAGGCTCAAGCATTTTGTCCACCTCTTTCTTTGCCTTTGTCAACAATGTGGTTCTGAGCTTCTCTGACCCAAGAGGCACATACCCTGATGGAGCCCCATGACAAAGAGAGCTTGACACATCTCAATAAATAGAGGTGATCGTGCAACATTAAAGGATATGAAGTTCTGATAGAAAAAAAATGCAATGGTGAGGTCAAGCTCTTCCCTTTTCTCTTTTTGGAAAATCTTGTCCATTGGACCAACTGCAGTTGCCTCTCTTTGCTAATTCTCCCCTGCTAGAAGTCTCAAAAGGGAACTTGCTGCTGCTTTTCCTCAAGAATGGAAGGGGGTCATCAGTCTTGGATTTTTTTTATTTTGCTGCCACATTTGCCTCACCAATACTCTGCTCTTTCTCCATTTTCTTCTATCTGGCGATTCAATTGTTGTATAACATTTAACGCCACAACTTGGAATACCCAACAAATGATCTTTCACACGGAAATATGTGCCATTGAAATGGCCATTGCAAAAATTGCATTTCCATGAACAATTTCCTCCTCCCTTTTTTGCTGCCCCTTCCTCTCTTGTCGCATATTTCCACAATGGGTATTTGGGGTCAACAATTTGTTTTCCCTGCACATTTGAAGCTACTGTTGTAGCCCCACTTCCAATGGATGGAATACTTGCGGACCCTAATGAAAGAGGGACAGGAGGGGCATCTCCAATGGAGACATTCTTCCCCTTTCTTTGCCCCTGTCTTGCTGCCTTTGATTGAGCCATGAATACTATAAAAAATAAACAAAAACAACTAAATATATAAAACATATGCACATGCAAACACTAACAACAAACTAAATGCAAAATATAGAGGGACAATGCACTTACCGGATGCTCGAATCTCTTCGAAAGAACTCCCTTTCTCCTTGCTCACACTTGCTCCTTGCTCACACTAACTCTCCTTCTCACTTCACAAATGAAATGGATGACAAAATAAAGAGGAAAATCCGCACTTTATAAAAAAAATAGCGCGATTTTGCTTGCCATGGCCCTGGCCATACCCAGCTGTACGGGATACGACATATCCGACGGGGTATGGTCAGGATACGGCGTATCCCTTTTTGGACACGCCGTATCTCGACCGTACCCCATACGGATACGCCGTATCCTTTGAATTGGGGCCGAATCCAGTACGGGTAGGTGTCTGATATGGGGATTCGGGGATTCGATGGCATTTTAGGAGTATCCGGTGACTTAGCTCCTATTTTAATCTCTCTACATCTTTGATAATAAACACTGTGTCATAATAACACTTATTATTATTTAAACAACTTCACCCAAATATCTAAAATAGATAGAAAATTGACGAAAAACCCAACTGATGGAAAATGTAAGACCTGACTGAGGCACAAAGTGCCTTACTGACTCTTTTTATAAATACCTTTTTTCCAGAACATTGTATGGCAGATTAGATATCACCACACTTGATAGAAGATCAACCTAAACCCACCTATCCTAACTGGGACCAAGTGCCTTATTAATGCTGAAAATAATTTACATTATGGAGGAACTTATAGCCCTATATCTCCAGCAAGAACATCAAGCAGTACAAATTTCCTTGAGACCTTCTTTGAATGCATTTTCTTTGAACTACGAAAGGTATCTGAACATTGTTTTAAATCTTCAGGTTGCTGCCAAGAAATGAAATCAGAGTTGCAAAAAGGGAAATATGCACATTGCTGATTATTTGCAAGGGTATTGTCTTCATGTGCTGTCGCTAGTAGTAACATGTAATTACCCAAATCATCCTCCATGGAAATTGTACCACCATTGACCAGACTATTTGGATATTCAACATTTTTTACCACCCTTTGCACTCTGTAAAGTTTCTCAATGCATTTCCCAAGCATCAAAATAATCCTTCTAAATTCAACCACCTAACATTGCATCTTCATGACAAAATCATGTCCCAAGCTTCAGGTATATTTTTCTACAATTGCATCCAAAGCAAGATCATTTTCAGGAAACACATCCAAATGAACCTCTAAATTTTTTATTAGACCACACGCTTTGTGAATGCAAGGCATAGATACTCTGATGAATTTTTGTGAACTCTAAGCCCCAACTTCTTCATAACATTGATGGCATTGCATATTGGAAGCATTGAAATCGAAAATGCAATTATGTGATATTAAATTATTGACCAGCAAAGACATAATAGAATGGTGGGCATCCACTTCAGTATGTTAGTGATTTTGGCACAAGTTAATTTCTGGCATATCTTCTGCTAAATAAATAGTGCTGCTATGATCTAACAATCATGTAACTTTGCTTTTATTCAGTAAAATGGATAAAAATGTTCACCTTGGAAAGTTCACGTGCCAGATCAAAACAACTGGTATGGAGTAGAATGAGACTGCAAATCGGTCATTCCTTGTCTCTTTTGGACTCTTAACAGAAAATTAGCAGGCTGTTTTGTTTTTCGGATCTTGCTGGTTACTTTTCCATATATGTTTTTGGAATTTTCAGCTGCCTTTGCATTTGTTATAGCCAGAAATTTTTGATCACAAGGAATTTTCTGTTATAATTCCATGCATCCCGGTCTGGTCTATGCTTTAGCTAGAAAACATAAACACGCTGAAAATGCCCAACTTCAAAAACAACTTGCACAGCGGAAATATACCAGCAATCAGATCAATAGATAGTACACAATATATATGCCCAAACATGTTTCTTACAATTCCATTAATAATGGCCCTTTATATACAATGTCAAATTCTTTTGACCAAACAAATAGGGCTAAGGCTTTGTCCTCTGAGCCCTCTCTGCCCAAACATCAACACTTACAGCAGTCTAAATACACAACTGTAGTAACTAGGGCTTTTACCAGCCCACCTTAAATCACCAAAACAACTGTCTGCTTACCTGGCAGTCCTTGTACAGCCTTCCTGTAACAGACAGCCACTTTTTTTCTCCACAGCCAGCCTGCTAGCGGAAATATACCAGCAATCAGATCAATAGATAGTACACAATATATATGCCCAAACATGTTTCTTACAATTCCATTAATAATGGCCCTTTATATACAATTCAAATTATTTTGACCAAACAACTAGGGCTAAGGCTTTGCCCTCTGAGCCTTCTCTGCCCAAACATCAACACTTACAGCACTCTAAATACACAACTGTAGTAACTAGGGCTTTTACCAGCCCACCTTAAATCACCAAAACAACTGTCTGCTTACCTGGCAGTCCTTGTACAGCCTTCCTGTAACAGACAGCCACCTTTTCTCTCCACGGCCAGCCTGCTATCCCTTGCAGTCAGCCTCTTTAGCCTTCCTGTAGCCTTGGCCCGCTCCCTTAGGCCCTTGGTTTACTCCTTTAGCCATCTTCCAGTCCTGCAGCTCACTCAGCCTTCTTTTCTGGCCCTCAACCTGCATGTTCTCCTTGTGGCTGGCCTTGACCTGACCTCCTTTAGCCCTGTTGAGCTTCCTTTCAGCCTCTGCCCTCTTGTTTAGCCCTGCAGCTTTCCTAACTAGACCTGTGGCCTTCTCCAGCTCTCCAAACATGTTCTACTCAACCTCCTTTTCAACCAACAGAACCTCAACAGCTCAGTTAAGCACAAACTCACATAGGCTAAAATGTGAGACAGAAAGATAAAAGGAACCAAAAGGGAATGGAAATACAGAGTTGATGTTTTAGGTACCATCGGGAGTATTCTCACAGTAGCACAAGTGGGCTAAGTGATGGGGCTTTGCACCCATAGACCCATGGTCTTCTCATAACCTGTGGTATAGATCCATGGTATTACACCCTTTGGAAAAGTATAAGGGTAAGTGATTCATTTTTGTGGTCGGTGAGAGAGCATCTTGTGACTGAGAAGGCCGAGTAGGCCAAGGTGGTCTCTAAAGGCTCGTTTTTGAACTGATATGAGTCTAATTTGGTCTCTATTTCAGTGAATAGCATCACCTTGGTCTTGTCTATTTCACTTACATTCCTACTCTGCAAAAGGTTGGTGTGTTGATGGATGCTCCTGTAGGCTGCATAGTGTCTTTGCTTTTAGGATGGCATCCTCTAGATATAGTATGGATTTATTATAATATCTGCCATATTTGCTCCACCTCCCCCTTTCTTATTGTGATCCAGTTATCCCGTTTCTCTATATTGGCTGAACAATGTGGGAGAGGGGACAACCTTTTTTGATCCCTGCATCAGTGCTGAAACTCTCTGACAATCCTTGACTTCTGATTTTGGTGCTGACCCATTTGTATAGCATGTGTGCCACTGCTCTCCACTTGTCTAGACCCCCCATTTCCATAACAAAAGGAGGTCATTGGGACTGTTGAGTACAATAGCACTGATACAATATCATGTGCCGTAAGGCATTGGTCAATACTAGATAAGATAACTTTATTAATGACCACAAAAGTAGCTCATTGGGACTGCTGAGTACAATAGCGATCATAATGACCTAAAAAGTAGCTCATTGGGACTGCTGAGTACAATAGCGCTCATAATGACCAAAATAGTAGCTCATTGAGACTGCTGAGTACAATAGCGCTCATACAAAGCAGGAGCACAAAAGTGGCTTATATATAAAGAAAGATGGACAATGTAAAATATTGATCTAAGTTAAGGTCTAAACACTGAATACTAGTAGTGGAAAGCAGATCTAGGAAAAATATGGAACCAGAACCCAGAACAAAAGTGTGCTTGTGTATCAGGATCTGCTAGTGTTGGTTCCCTTAATATTTGAGACTGAATGGAGGCAACTCTAAATAGATGAATATCTAGAGGATGTGCTGGAAGAGTATCGGACCATGTGAAATAGTGAAAATTTTAAGGATAAATAATTAACTTGAAGTGTAGAAACTTGGGCAATTCTTAATAATTTTCTCAAGAAAATTTTGGCAAATTTTAGAAGTAAAATAATTTTATTCTATAGAATTTGGGGAAAAGAGGAAAATTAGCGAAATGGTGAAATTTAGACCCTAAATTTTCCGTGGTGCAAAGTGCTGAAGCTTGGACGAAATTGTCTAATTGTTAGTACGAGCACTGGAATGACAATATTGATGGGAATTTGGGAAATAGAGATGGCTCCACGAGGCCTCGCTGATCTGGAATCTGTGATATTGATCTAAGTTAAGGAATCCCAGATCAACGAGGCCTCCTGGAGCCATCTCTATTGTGATGATAAAGCTTTCTGTACCTCCTCTATTGATAACTTTTTTTGCACTGAATTCTAGCGGGCCTTTTCTTTCAGCATGATTTCCAGCCTAATTTCAATAATGTCCATTTCATACCTATATATTTCGATAGATCTACTAGAGATGTTTCAAATTTCAAAGGACTTTAGTATCAAATAACATTTCTCTGCTTTGTTAAAACATAATTCAAATATTCAATTTATGTTTAGTAATCAAAATTTCATTGTCTGTTTTGCTGATACAATTGAAAAAATGGAACAATTTTCTGGCAAACCCTATGTAGTCATTTATTAATTAATGTTCAATGTTTTTGCTGATAAAGTCTTGTCCCCGTCCACGGGGTCTTGGATAGATGGTGATCGGATGCGCTGTTAAGGCACTCCTAGATGTTAAGTCACAGGTGCAATTCCCTGCCCTATTTGGGTGTTATTCTTGGACATGACCATGATGTAGCCTCACCAATGCCGAACTTACTAAAAAAAAGGAGATAAAGTCTTGTCCCCACCTTAAATGCTCCACTTGAAATCCATTGATGCCAGCTAACTTCTTCATGCTTTGCTGTACCAGCTCTTTCAAGAACTATATTTTTGTGCTAATTTCTTGAGGGGTTTTTCTTTCAGCTTGATTTCCTGCCCAGTTTCAATAAAATTCATTTCACAGCTATATATTTCTACAAATTTCGTAGAGATGTTTAGCATTCCAAATCAGATGAGTCTAGTTTGAAATAACATTGCTTCACTTAGTTTAATGTAACTTAAATATTCAGTTTCTGGTAGCCCAAAATAAGTATCTTTTATATTCAAGTCTATGAACAGGTTTAATTCAGGTCGGTAAATTGTTGCGACTTTTTCTTAAATGTGTCATTTTTATGGACTGTAATAGAGAGAAAAGGGTTCTTGTATCGGTTGTTATCACTCTTGTCAATTCTGCTGACCATAGTGAATATGCATGCTATATTAGAAATATGGATTTCATATGCCCTTAAATGTTTATATAATATAAACATATTATTGACATTGCACTTATTTATAATACTATAGGGATGAGTTCATTCACCTGACTGAGCTGCTACAATCTCGAATTGTAGATAGCTCCGGCTCTAAGGTGTATGGAAGGACTACAAGCACGGAACAACTTCATGAAACTTACCTGAGGCATGCAGCACTTGAGGAGGCTCAGAGATGGAGTGAAGAGAGAAGGAAAGAAAGGGAAGAAAGTGGGAATGGTGGATGGGATAGTGGTTTGTGTGGCAATGTCTCTAGGCTTGCCTTGTCACCAGATGTAAGTTAACACTCCTGTCTCTTGCATGTCTTTTTATTTAGAACAATCTTTCCTCTGGAATTTCCCTTGGGGAAGGTTTTGTAAACATTCCTGGATATTTTCACTAAAAATTGTATCAACTTATCATCTAGCATTTTATCTGGCTTGTACTTATTTAATTTATATTAATTATTAAATATTATTCTATGCAGATTCTGCACGAGGCAAGTTCTTCACCAGCAGACATTGCAAAAGCTTATATGGGAACACAGCATACCTGGTCGTCCTCACCTCTATCTTTACAGTCTCACTTATCAAGAGATGAAGTTATACAGAATCGGCTGAAGAGCCTTCTTGTGCCAAGGACAACAGAGTGCTGGTCTGATACATATAGGACTCCAACACCTGCAAGGATGTCGAACAGGATGCAGAGCTTATCTTGCACTCCATATGCCATGGCTGATCATTTACAAACACCATATTATAGGGCTGCTTACTCACAAAATTCCTTGCAGGTAAATAATGGGAGTTAGGTCTCCAAGCATACCCAAACTAAGTCAGCCATTAATTACCATCAAGAAAGCAACCACCAACTAATGTGCTTGCCCTCATGCTGAAAATAGATTTAGCATGTGTAATACTACATGAATGAAAAGTCAGCTCTAGTATGTCAATAGTATGTAAGTGGATAAATGTCTTTCAGATTAGTCACATCATTAGGTTTTGGTTGACGTTTCGAACCAACTAATGTGGTTCATCCTCAAGACAAGGTGAAAAAGTCAATCAATCGTATTGAATAAATAGTGTCGATGCATCATTGCTCGGAAATAGCCGTATAAAAACTAGTCGTTATTGAATTAGTTAATTAGTTAAAAAATTTATTATAATAATAGGATAATATTGAAGGAAATAATAAAGAAAAGGTTAAAAGAGTTTATTAATAAATATTTAAAGAAAATTTTTATTATTTTATTAATATAATATATTATGGCTGCCTGCCCTTCTTGGACATCCTTCTCTCTAGAATAGATGATGGTTCCATTTCTCACCAATTTTTTCGCAAGAAAACTCACACGGATCATTATCTTCATGTTGGCTCTCATCATTTTTCGACTCAAAAATTTGGTGTTCTTTGCAGTGTTGCTACCCTTGCTCTAAGAATCTCTGACAACAACCACTTGGAGTCAAAGAAATCCCATCTTCTTAACGTTTTTGAAAATAATGGGTATAGTAGATCTCAAGGCCTTAAGGCCTTTGAAAAAAACCTATATAGGGTTAAAAGGCAAATCTACTCGAGTGGATCCTGTCTCCCAAGTCCATCTCCCGTTTATCCAAGGGACCACGAACAAAATTGTAGTGTCCTTAAAAGGAATAATGTCTCCTCTTCGTTCAAAGCTCTCTATACTATTAGAAATTTTCTCAGATCTGTCAAGGACCCTATCGACCCTAAGGACGTGAAAGGTGTTTACATGGTTCCTTGTTCCTATGGCACTCCCTATATTGGAGAAACAGGGCGATCTATTAGACAGAGAATCCAGGAGCATGTTGCAAACATTAGGCACAATTGGTCCCGCACATCGGCTCTTGCAGAACATGCGGAAAAATTGTGTCACCGTGTATGCATTGAGGACTCCAAAGTCATTGCTAAAGTTGATCACTTCCATCATAGGAAACTTAGGGAGGCTATTGAGATTGAGAAGCATGCTAAGAATCTCAACGGGGGTGAAGGTTGGGAATTGAGTAAGAGTCCTTGCGTTGGGATTCATATTGTCTAGGTGATTTCTACCCCCTTGCGTTAGGATTCATATTGCATTTTGTCTTTGTTTGTTTTATATAATTTTTGGGTTTTATTTCCCTTTTTTTTTCATCCGTTGTCTTTGATTATTTTTTCCTTTAACCTATTTCTTTAATATTCTTATTTCTTGTTCTTGATCTTATCTTTATTCCCCCTTGATTTATATAGTTATAATATATTATATATTATCTTTTAATATATTATATATTATCCTATGTATTATATTAATAAAATAGTAAAAAAATTCTTCAAATATTTATTAATAAACTCTTTTACCTTTTCTTTATTATTTCCCTCAATATTATCTTATTATTATAATAAAAATTTTAATCATTTTATTAAATATATTTATTGATAAACTTTTCATATTATTATAAAAAATTTCTAAACAGCTAAATTTTTTAATATTATTCCCTAATAACTAATTCAATAACTTCTAGTTTTCAATGGCTATTTTTGGGCAATGATCCATCTACACTATTTATTCAATAAGATCGATTGACTTTTTCACCTTGTCCTGAGGATGAACCACATTAGTTGGTTTGAAACATCAACCAAATCCTAATGATGTGATTAATCCGAAAGACATTTATCTACTTTATGGATCACAAAAGTCTTAGATCTAACAGTATGTTAAGTGATTACCACAAGTTGGGGCAGACTTGTGTAGGTGAACATAGAACGCAATATTTAAATTTCAAAATTCTTGGCTTCTGCTTAAAACTGAAACCCATCTTCACTGCTAGGAGGATGACCCAGTACACCTGCTATGTTTAGGAAAGAAACACAAAAGCAGATGTTTTCAGGTTACTGCCAAAATTGGCGCCCATGCTGTCCTCTATAATGGGTACTCTCCTTTGGCATCTTCGACCTCCCATCCTTGTGCCAAGTTGTGTAATTGAAAAACAGGCACGAGGAACCTGCTGAACTCAAAGGGCTGCCATCCTGTAAACCTGCAATTCTGTCCAACCATGTACTGGGAGGCATGTAATTAATTATATGCTTTGAATTAACTACCTGCAAGAAACTCCTGTCCAACCTCTTCTCTGATTAACAAAAGTTCTGCAACCATACGCCAAATATGATAGCATTCACAAACCATTGATGCCAAATCCTGTGATGAATTGGCAAACATGCTGAAACTTAACACTCAAATTGGCATGGGTAAATTCAGTGTTACGGGAAAGTGGAGAGACAGTTATCCCTTGTATGACCTTGTATTTAAACATCCCCTTGCAGCTATTTAATTGATTCTTCATTACTTCATATTTTTCTTGGACTGTAACAAATGTTATTGAGCAACCAAAGGTAAAAGATGTTGCCATAATCCTTTTCTTTCCTGATATTCGTCCTAATTTGTCTCTTATGTCATTGTTATCGATTTAAACTCTTGTCAGCATCTTTTGTTCCAATTTGTAAGATGTAAGATTAGTTGTAACTCAGTTAACGTAGTTTTGACTCTGTGCTAACTTCACCAACATTATATATTCAAACAGATGCTGAAGAGGAGGAGCTCTGTGATAGATGACAGTTGGGCTTCATCTGGAACAATTCGACGGATACGACAAAAGTCATTCGGAGATGTTTCATCATTTTCCACACCATTCACAGGATTCAATTCATCAATGACAGATGTCGGACCAAGCATCCCTTTTTCATCATCAAGCCATGAAGCAGGTCAAAACACATTTGACAAGAAGACCAAAGAGACAGACGGAAGCAATACTGTTGTTCCACCCTCCCAAGTTAGAGAGGATGCACATGAAGTTTGTACTGTGCCTTCCCACTCTAGTTTAACGGCCCAGAAAATCCTGGAACATATTGATGGAAAGCTGCCTCCACCAAAAGAAAATTCATCACAAGAGACATTAACCTTTGTAAGAGATAAGTCCTCAAGTCAACTGACTCTGGATCTAGAAAATGTAAGTGCAATTCAGTGATATATTTAGATGCAGAGTCATGAAGCTTAAACCAGTAATCAATTTATGCTTTGTCCAGTGTGACTCAGATGTGCAGAAGAAGTACAAGGACAATGGTAATACTCCTTTGTTGACTTCAGCGGCAATGTCTTTGGAGAGGCCTAGCTCTTCTGTTAAGGGCAGTATGGATTTTCAATCTTCTGGAAAAGATGCAAACAAGGCTGAGTTGGCCGATGCTTCTGTATTTGGAAAGAGAAAAGACCAAGTACGTAAACAGGAGGCATGTGATATGGAACTGAATTAAACCATAAATAAAACTATCTAATGCTGTTTCACGAATAGAGATCTCAGAAAGAGAATAATTTGAGGTTTTTAACTGTATGTAAGTTTATTAACAATTTGTAATTTCTTTATGCGTGAATGAAACCAGGGTTTAGAAAATGAGTTTCATGGAAGCAAAAACGATACAACTCCCTCAAAGTCTGTAACTTCTGCATTAGATGGTAATTTTCTTTTATACTAAAGCTTCCCAAACAAATACCCCATTAGTTGATGTTTTCAAAAACAATCTTCTGCCAAGTCAGTTTGGCGGAAATAGAAATTTATGCCATCCACTTGGGCCGCCATTTTAGTTTTGAATCTGTTGGAATTGGCAAGATGTATGTATTCCACTGACATGCGTATTTCTGTGCATTTGCAGTTAACCTACAGTGTAATGCAAATCCAACCGTCAAATTTGGCTCTGAACATACTAGCACAGGTCCTGTTTTGTCGTGTACTACAAGTGCAACCAAAAATTTAGATACTTCCAAGCCTGAAATGTTATTCAGGTTAGTCTTCATTTAGTTGATTTCATCATCCTTTGCTGGAGTCGCCAATATGTCAGCTTTTGCAGGGCTCATGTTTTACAATTTTGATAATGTTTATGTCAGTTCTGCTGTGGAGGCAGCTGTAGCATTTGCTTCGAACTCTCAAATTACTTCAGGCAGCAATCATTCATCAATTTCTCAGTCAAATTCAACAGGATCCATAGATCGACTTGGTTCAAATTCGGACATGGCATCGCAACCTGTTTCACGCTTTATGTTCTCAACCCCTTTATTTGCTGGCAGTTCTGTACAGAGCACAAGCCCTTCAGTTTTTAGCACCCCTTTTACATCAGCTTGTGGTGCTTCATTTAGTTTTGGCAAACCCTGGGCATTTGGTTCAGCTCCTGCACCCTCTTTCAAGCTGGCTGACAGCGGGGCTCTAGCATTTGGTTCTGCATCGAAGACTTCATTTGGTTCAACCACTAATGCTTCATTTGGCACGAAGACAGCTCAATCTAGTTCCAACACTTGTTCTTTTGGTGCAGGTGCAAATTTTGGTTTTAGTAACATGACTGCTAACTCTGGGTTTGCTAGCACCCCTACTTTCCTCTTTGGTAGTGGCACTTCCTCAATTCATAGCAGTAGTACTTCCTTCTCTTTGAACAGTGTTACTCCACTTAAATCAAGTTCCATGAGTTTTGGGACATGTTCTCAATTTGGTTTGGGAGTTTCATCTAATGGTGTAGCTAATCAAACAAGCAGTTTCAAGGAGTATGTTGAAGTTAGTGCTGCAAAACCCTTCACAGGGACAACAACCTCAGTTAAATGGAATCTTGGTGATACGTCATTGCCTTCAACTGAATTCGCTAGTTCATGTGGGACACAGAAAACAATGTCTCTATCAACGAACATAACTTCAGCTTCAGGAACCATGCCCGTAGTAACTATAGATGATGCAATCCAACATTCCAAGATGACTGGAAAAGATATAGTAGAAGATGCTGCAACGTCAGCTAGCCCTGCACCATCAGTTTTTGTTCAACAGTCTTCATTGATGGCCTCACCAATCTCAGTCACTCTTGCAGTTGATTCTCAGTCAAATACACAATCAACTGGGGCTCAACCTGGTTCTCCAAGCCAAAACCCATCTGTATCTGATTCTCAAACTGCAATTGCCTCAGTTGGTCACAATGATTCTACAGGGGGAGCCTTTCCAGGTATCAGCAGTCAAAAACCTAGTCGGAGAATCACAAGACCTAAACGGGAAAAAACACGGAAGAAGTAGAATGTAGCAGCTTGCAGACACTATTCACTTGGTCGTTCTTAATGGTGTAATGAACAATTGTTCTTGACAGTAGCAGTGCCCAATTTCTGTTTCAAAAACTGATTCCACATGCGTAGAAATTTGTATGCAGAACTCCGGATTTTCAGAAGACAAGAAACAGCCCTATTATTCCTCTTTTTGGAGGGGATTTGTCATTTTAATTATTTTTCAGGTAGATCTCAAGAGTCTAGCTGATTTGTACGAGTACTGGAATTTTGAATTGCTCTAAAAGATTTTTAATGTGCTAGTGGAGTGTAAGATATGCTGAACATGCACCATTAGATGTGCATGTAATTCATACGTTTGTATCATAGTTTGTTGCTTGATAATGTATTTTCAAACTACTTGATGTGTCTGAATCCGAGAGAAACGTATAACGTGCAGTTGTCAAGAAGTTTCTAATGTGTCTGAATTCAAGATAAAAGCTAGAAGCCTTCTGTTAAAATGGCCCAGGACTTGCGCCTGGCTTTGTTTCCCCTCCTGCATGGGATGAATCCATAAGCTCAGTTTACAATGAGATATCACAAGAATAAGTACAAATTGATTGCATTAATGTGGCAGCATATATTTAAGGGGGATTGGACATGGGTCTCTGCAACGAAGTGCATTTTATTTACTACTTGACCACAACCCGTATGACCGATTTGGTAATTAAATTCAATTCATATGCTCTGCAAACATAAGAACCCGATGTGAGACGTACACTTTTCAGCATCCTTTTGCAAAGTGGCCATTTCATTTCCTCGGTAAGACGTGGGAAACAGTGGCTTATTTTAGTGGCTACTTTGCATTTAGAAAATCTGAAGTAGTTTTACTATAATGTGTAGTAAGATATCATGGCAGCCATCATCTTTTCCATCCTGAAATATCGTTGGAAATTCCCTAAGAGCTTGATCTGCATTGTCAATACTCACCTTTTCCAGTCATCCTTGTTGAAATCCCATTATAAATAAATCCAGTATGTTTCAATTGTTGAGGTCACTGGTAGACGCCTTGACGCCTTAAAACCTGAGGCAGTTGGGAACTCTGAGCACATGTTGTTTCTACTGTGCAACTGGGTAAGAAAAACGCCGGGAAATGGTCTTGTTTTTGTTATACTATCCCTGCAAAAATTTCTTAGTAAGCCCTCTTTTCGTACAAGGAGGGAGCAAATCGGAATAAAAGTAAGGTGTTTGGTCACATGTTGATTCTTGATCTATCCTGGATACTCCTTACCTTTTTCAGCTCCAGGAAAGAACAACAGAAAAATAGCTTATAAATGGAATAAATCGAAATAAATGTATAAAATGTTTGGTGATATGTTGATTCTGTGATATCTCCTTGTTACTGTTTGGTAAAAATTCGTACTTTTCTGGCTCACGGCGAGTACAGCTTGTTCAACTATGAAATCATGGTCATCTTAAAATTTAATCTGGGTAATAGTTTATAAATGTCTGATGTTCTACTGTGCAGCTTCAAAAAAAAAGATGACGTGGATGTTATTCATAAGTGGCAAATAAATTATAATACTATTTTTTTTTTATCAAAATTGTAAAAAGTTCAATCGTTTCGCAATTTTTTGACCATGGAGATGTTTTAAACCTGCAAATAATGTTTACAAGCTTGATCAATATTTAAATAATGTTCAAACTTTGTATTAAGTGATGTTCATAGGTTTGTGTGTTTTGGAAAGGATAGAGATGTGGTTATCGGTATTTCGGAATTCAAGGGGCAGGTGCATTAATATAATCTAAATTTAACAATTTTATAATTTAACAATTAGATAAAAAAAAACAAGGTATAATAATAATTATTATAATTTGGTGATGGAAGAAAAATGTTGTTAATAATTATGATTAGATATCAATAAATTAATTTAATTTCATTATTAAAGTTTGAAATTTATTTAATAGTTTTTTTTGTTTTTCTTAATTAAATTGATTGATTAGTTAAAAAATGTCATATAAATATGATTTATGAGTTATGACTCGTTGATTTGGTAGTATTTTGGCAGTATTTTATATAAATGAGTTATGATTTGTGAATGATTTATGAATTTGGTAGTATTTTGGCAGTATTTTATAGTAATTAAAATAGAAGTAGTTCTTTGTAGTTAAAATTGAGGTGAATTTTCATGATTAAAAATTTTACTATGTATGTTTAGATGTTTAAAATAAAGGTGGATTTTTAATGTTTAAAATAAAAGTGGATTTTTATGGTTAAAATTGAGGTGAATTTCCATGATATATATATATATATATATATAATTTTTTTATAATTAATAATAATAATAATAATTTAAAATAAAAATTTAATTTGTTGTGTGGATAGACACTTTTCAACATGTAATCAAAATTTATAAGAATAATGTCCTTTTACATGCATTGTAAATGTTGTGAGAATTCCACAATTGTAATGTTAAACATGTATACTCTTCAGCATGTAATGTAATGCTAAATATTTTGACTCCACAATTAAAATTAAAAAAATTTCAAAATTTTTAACATAATTGGCAGTTTTAGGACTCCAATTTTGAGAACCCATTTTTTAACAATATTATTATTATGTAGTATAACACGCTTTTTTTGCATTAAAAAAGTGGTTGTTTGAGAGATTTGATATGGTGCCTAATAGATTCGGAGTTAAAATAACTCTATACTGGTTTAATTAATTTTTATGTGATATTGTGAGATGTATACAAGTGTTATCATATATATATATGGGGTTCAAAGACACTATATATCAGTGACACGCATATCTATATATGGGGTTTAAAGTCATCATATATCAGTGACACGCAAATCTAATTAAAGGGATCATTTTTAGTCAGTTCAACCACAAAGCCTAAACGAATAGTGTTATAATTGAATCCGATAACCTCCCAAATTGTAAAAGTGTTTTTAATAACAAGAACTCACTGAACTAACTCTTGAGGCTATATATATATATTAAAAATCTAAGAAAAAACAATTGTACATAAATAATTTAAATTGAAAGTGTTTTGTTTTGCCTAATGAAATATATTTAAAAATAATTAGAATTTAAAAAATAAATGCAAAACTTTAATACGTATACAATTAATTATTATAATACTAAAAAATTCAAATTTGAAAAAGGTAAAAAAATATCGAGTTAAATTTTCGTTTAGTTAAAAACTTATATAAATTATTTTAAATGTTGTTAAGGCTATATATATATATATATTAAAAATCAAAGAAAAAACAATTGTATATAAATAATTTAAATTGAAAATGTTTTGTTTTATCTAATGAAATATATTTAAAAATAATTAGAATTTGAAAAATAAATACAAAATAATTAGAATTTGAAAAATAAATACAAAAGTTTAATACATATAAAATTAATTATTATAATACTAACTGATTCAAATTTCAGAAAGGTAAAAAAATATTGAGTTAAATCTTCATTTACTTAAAAACTTAAATTAATTATTTAATTATTATATAAATAAATAATTTCAGTTTATTAAAAATATTTTTTTAAATGTTGTTAATTGAGATTATTTTGGGTGGTTGCTGAGGAAGGAATGGAATCCTATCCACCCACCCACCCAAATTGATATACATATATTTTTCTTGTGTTAAATATCAAAATTAATATCAAATATTAATTAATATGTTATTATTTATTATTTAAAAGGAAATTAATTCAAATAATCAACTATATCGTTATTATAAAAAGTATTAAAACAACCAATTATATAAAATTTAATTTATATATTTTATTCTTTTAATTGCTAAATACAAAATTATTAATACATGCATGACACATCCCAATTCAAATTATTAAAAAGAAGCAATCAACATTCATATAAGATGCAATCGTATTAAATGAACAAATTTTATTTTATTTTCCACACAAATCATCGTATTAATTGAACAAATTTTAATTTTATTTTACTTTCCACACAAATCATCATATTAATTGAACAGATTTTATTTTATTTATTTTCCACGCAAATCATCAATATATATTGAATGGACTAAAAAAGCTAAAACGATACTAAACTCTATATATGTAATCATATTTTTACACATCATATTTTTTTTAATAAGTTGATACAAAACTTCATATTAATAGCAAAAAGGATTTGATTGAGTACATCTAGTTAACATCAAACCAACAAAAGAACTGACCTAGGAGGTCATGCCTCCAACCAAATGACATACTAAGCCCTTTTGATATTAGACACCAAAGGTGTTCAAGGGTTTTTTTCCCCTTTCTCCTACAGACATCTACCCATCCTACAAATTTATCGATTACAACTGAGGACAATGCCACATCCTCGCTTTTCAAAGAAAGTTCCATCGCTACCACCTCCTCTGAATCAAGACATCCCCTACTGCCTCCTCCGAATCAAGATATCCCCTATCGCCTCTCCTCTGAATCAAGACATCCCTATCACTATCTGAATGATTCGACTCATCCCATTGGTTGTAGCCACGATTAATGCTAATGAATTTCCATTCTCCATAGCCAGAGGATTCTTTTCCACTTAGGGTGGAGGCAAGTTGACTATGGGTTGCATAGGATCTTGCAAGGCTGAAGAATCAGGAAATGTTTGTTCCTGTTGAGGATTGTCCTTATTACTTGTCGCGTTCTTGATGTTTGAAGTTGCCTTCTTATGACGCCATCCACGATTGAGTTTTTGCAGCTCCAAGGATCTTGACACCCCTTTAGAGGTAGGGCAAGCACTCTAAAGATCACTGGGTTGTTGATAAAATTTGCGTCTAAAAATTGTGTTTTCATAGTCTAGAGGTTGATGGTGTTCCTTGCCACTCCATTTTAGAATGATTTTATCTGAGAGATCTACACTTAAATCCAATTCAACACGGATGCGGACAAATGAGATGAACCTGTTAGCTATTCTCTCACTGTCTATTTTGACAAAACGTCCAATAGCGTTTCCAATGGCTTCAAGGAAATCCAACAGAATCCACTGGATGGATAAGTTCGAGAGTCTTGCCCATACCGAAGTGGTCGATGTCTTCATGGAGAGCGGGTTGAACTTTGGAAACCATGGCTAGATTGAGAGTCCCGCACAGCCCCAAAACCAAGGACCCTAGTCAAAAACCCTCTACCTATTTGCAAGATCCTTAAAGACGACAACAAAATAACCTTTAGAGCAAAAGGCAGATCTAATTTCTATGTCCAATTTTGAAAAAACCCAATCCCCGAGGCCAAAATCCGAGGGTCGAAATCCATTAAAACAACATATGAATGCATGCTAAACATAATAATGAATCTTTATTGTGGTGAAGAGCTCATTCATTTGGAGTGCTGGAGCTTCCAACAAATGTTCAACCACAAAAGCCTGCCCAACAAATGTCTTCGAGGGTTGGGAGCTAGACCCTGACTTGAAAGCATCTTTAAATGAGGGGGGTTAAGAGGCAGAGGATGTCCCATTTCCTTTGGAACCTCCTCGTAGTCTGACAATGAGGCAGATGGAGACATCATTTTTTATGGCATAATCCCTCAAAGCATTTTCCAAATTTAATTGCCTCCCCTCATAAAGGAGTCTCATACTCCCCTCTGGAATACCTAGCAACTTATAAATTTTCTACAAGATATAAGCTCCCATTCAACAACCCTAAGGCATAGAGATATTCCAAATAAGGTTTAACAAAAATTAGGACTTTTTGGACCTCAAAATCACTAATACCATCCAACTGGATGACATGAGGATCCGGACCCAAAGGAACCCTCTTGGGTGCCAAGCCTAACAAGAAATTTTTGTCAAACAGTTCCTTGGTAGCCCCGCAAATTTCTTCAAACACTTTGAAGGCTCCTCAAGTTGTGTGTATATCGCTCTGTCAACCCTAGCATGTCTCTAGCGCCACCTGACATTGTTACCAACCGTTCTTGTTGAGCTCTCTAAGCAGTGGCTATGGCCTCCACAAATTCATGTCAGCACTCGCTGCAAACCATCTCAGATTCTTCTTCATGGGTTTCCAGGGAAACCTCTTTGTTGCACCGATAACAACAATACACCATGGATTGACATCTAAGACCTTGATGTTTTGATGTTTTGGTTTCGTTGGTTAGCCATGTTAGGGTTTCGACGCACAACAAATAATAATTTACACAAATTATCAACATATATATTCAATGCAAAATTACCTCAAACTCAAAATACTAAAAAGATAAAATCAAACATATTATCAATATAAAAAAATATCCCAAATGTTTCATTAACAATTTAATTTACAAACAAGTAAAACATTTACAATTTTAATAAATACACTTACCATATATATTATAATACACTTATCATATATATTATAATAATTTTATTCATAATTAAAAATTATGAAGTGATTGCCTAAACAACGTAGATATTGAATTTTTACAACTAAATTTCTACAAATCTCCAACTTCATAATTTTCAATTATGAAGTGATCCATAAACAACATAGATCTTAAATATGTATAAAATGAACTTTCTTCAAAATCCTATTTGAAAATAAAGTGTTCATTTTTCCATTAAGCCTTTTGCAAATTCCCAATTTGAAAATTTACTTGAAATTGAAAAATCAATAAACAATACAAATATGGTAAAACAACATTCATAAAACAATATAAGTATTGTAAAACAACATGCATAAATCACAAAGTGAATAAGCTATTATTTTTACATTTGAGTTTTTTGCAAATTCACAATTTGAAAAATCACTTAAAATTGAATAAAACAACATAGATACTGCATAAAAACAACATAGAAATTGATTTTTCGTGAAACAACATAGATACTGCATAAAAACAACATAGAAATTGATTTTTCGCATGGGAACTTTTACATATGTCTAGAATGAAAATAAGCTTTATTTTCCATTGAACTTTTTACACGTCCCCCATTTAAAAATTAGTTATTCCTTTTTTTCATTGAAAAGATCAGCCTGGTCACTTATACCACATAAGCTTTATTTTCCGTTTAACTTTTTACACGTCCCCCATTTTAAATTTAGTTATTCCTTTTTTTCATTGAAAAGATCAGCCTGGCCACTTATACCACATAAGTTGCTCAACTACAGTATTTTCTGTGATATCTTCATCAGTGTTTCAACACACTTTGGGTAGTTTTCTTCGAACCAATTTAGGTTTATGAAGTTGGAAGTCACAAATTTCTTTACTTGATTGATATGTTCAAACAGCATTCTTCCTTACCAGTGCTTTTTTAGTTAATATAAATTAGTACAAATTTATAAATATTCAAGATTCATTTCTTGTGAATGCATTTCATATGCTTTTCAACCCTCATGAAAAACCATGCTTGCCCAACCTTTGACATCATTATTGAGGTTGGAGTGCCCTCCCAGTTGAAAAGTGTTGGACACCTAATCCTCTATGGATAGGTGTAGAAAGCAAATGGACAAAAAGAGTTCAAAAGACCACTTGAAATGTGAAACCAAAAGTCATTTCCATGTATTATATATATGCATCTTTGTGAATAATAATGCAACTCATGCTTATCTTTTCCATTGCTATCTATTCTTTTCTATTTGTGCATCTTTGTGAATAATAATGCAACTCATGCTTATCTTTTCCATTGCTATCTATTCTTTTCTATTTGTGTGTATTCACCATACCTGAGTTCAACATGGTATCAAAGCCATAATGTGTGGCCTTCTCCCACCACTAGTTTTATGGCCAATTTAGTGCAGATCAATTATGCACCTCTAACAACCTAAAGTTGTCAAAGTTAAATCTAGATGCCTTTGACATTGAAACTCTGCAAATGTCCTCACTCCTTTACCCATCAATTCTTCCATCTCAATATTCATGCTCTAGCTTAGGCGTTTTCTCTTTTTAGGCTACCTAACGCACTTGTCGACCTAGTTGATCATTTATTAGTCATTATGTGTTCCTCCTGCAAAAACGTTACTCATCAATTTTCGATTGCAGGAACATTGAATTCTAGCCATTGTTTTATTTGCGGTAGTCGTATTTCATTTTCTCAAATTGGATGCTCGATCAGATGTTCCAAACCACATTCTCCACATGGCATATGAATCTTCCATACGTAGACGGCTCCATTCGTTACCCATAGTCGGCTCTTACAAACGTCGCTCCATAGTCACTAGGCAAAGCAGTGAGCTCGGCACTGTGAACGAGAGTCGACATCAAACCTCTTGCACTCTGAACCCCGACTCCTCACCTTCCCTCCAAACCTCGACTCCCGCTCTGCACTCACCTCCCACACTGCCACCCCCGCGTAGCATGCCCCTCCACCCGCTCCCCCTCCCTCTCTCCCACGCTCCCACCTTCGCGCAGACCCTAGCAGTGGCAATGATACTCGACTAGGGCCAAAACCCTAATTGAAAGAAAAAAAGCTGAGCAAATTCAGCAATTTCAGCGAGTATTCACCAAACCCTTGTCAAACTCTCTGCAATGCTACATCTTAATTATAACTCAAAGATGTGAAGCCTTATTCAACTATGCAACAAATTTCACATCAACCATGTCAAACGATGTTGTATTTCAACAGACTCGATTCTCTGCAAATGCTTTACAATTCTTGTGGGATTTCGAACCCTAGGCTGTCAATAAATGTGGAGATTTGTTGGCGAGTGTTTTCCTTTGGTTCATCTTTGCCCTAATGCTCTAACGACTTTCTTGTTACTAAGCCGAAAATAGATGAGTGATGACAACATTACGATATTCTTATCTTTCATAGTGTTCCATTGGCAGTAGAAGTTCCTGAAAATGTTTGGTGCATTGAAAAGTTTACGAAGGTCATACATTTAAAATCTGTGTCGGTTTATATGTGTGTTGGGCTCTCAAAAGGAGTTGCATTGTCAGTTTCATTACATAGGCAATTGAATGGTACTGCCCCTTTTGAATACTTTGTATTGGTCTCACTGGAGGTTTGAAGTTAAAAACACACTGGCTAAAATTCTCCTTGTGGTTGGTGTACTTTTCAAGTAGTGTGGCATAATATGATATTCTTTCCCACAAGGCCAGTTATTATAAACCCATGACCATTGATAGGCATTAAAAGAGATATGGAGGTTGAAGGGATACAAATCGTTTGCTTGTAGGAAGGTAGTGATTATTTTCGCAATTAAAAGCAAGAAAGTCGGAACATATTGCATTATGTATGCTAGTAATGAGTGAACAAATATGCATATGTAATGGATTTTGACTACATTACAGTCATTCTTGCTTGTTGGTTGCACACTAGTTATTTGGTGCACGAAGGATATTGTTGTGTCTTTATACCCGCACTTTTCCTCATTAGGTCATAGTTGTGAATCTGTGATCATTTATTTTTTTTAAAGTGTAATTTTGACTAAAGAGAAAATGGATTGAATTACTTTAGTATCAAAGTTCTTGAAAACTATGATACATTCCACTAATCATGATACAATAAAAATCAGCAAGAACACTCTATGACATTGAAACATGTCCGCAGAATACACAAGAAAATATAGATTTTTTCAAGCTTGAATCACAGCTTCAACAAGATGAGCTTCAACAGAAGAGTTGTCATTCTGAACTTGTTTTTGTTGAAAACATTGAGACAAACAGTGATCAGCAACAAGAAACTATTCAAATCATTGAGCCCAGTACAAGAGCATATTTGCATGCATAAGCAAACATCCATCCTGCACTTCCCAAACCCATCATCAAACCTTGGGTAGAGCTTGTCCACAACAAGCACAGAACTAGTCTTCAATATGACAAGGATGTGTCCTTTCATATTTCGAACTACTCCAAGTCCATCAAATTTCAGAGTGTCGAATTTCTTCATGATAGCTCACCTATAGTTGTTATAGATTCTACTCCTCTTCCACATAGGCAACATATTGTAAAATGCCAACACTGTGATCAAGTTGGCCACATGAAAAATCATTGTTTCGATCTTCACCCATGCAAGCACTATGGTCGGCACACCCATTCTTCACAGATGCTTCAAAAACAAGCCTCCTGCAAGAACAAAGATTCATCTTGGATGGATTGCTTCTTGGCAATAGGCATCAACAACAAAGATGTTTCAGTAATATGTCAAAACTTGTTCTACAATCTTGCAGTTGAGTTTTCACGATCATCCCACCTTGTATCTGACAGGGGGGGAAATGATGGTCATCAACAAGCTTCAAAGCCAGAGACACAACTGTTCAAGCGAGCCTGAGCCACAACTTGTCATTCCAAATTCAGAGTTGTAGCCAAAGACACGGATGCCCATAAGCGTGCCTTTGGTTGGTGGTCAGTCTTAAACCATCTATGTGAGGTTGATATATTCTTCTTCTTCAAAGAATTCGGGACACTTCCTCTAGCAAAAGGCGTCAACTTCTTGCCAGTTTTGGAAGAGTTCCAGGAAATGCTTCAAGCATTCTAGAGTTGGTGGTCATCCTTAAACCATCGCAGGTTGTAGACCTCCCTTCTTCTAGGTTGAAGGTCTCCCTCTTCAAAATATGAAAAGCATTTCCTCTAGCAGAAGACCTCAGCTTCTTGCCAAATTTGGAAGAGTTCTAGAAACTGCACTAAGCGTTCCAGTGTTGGTGGTCATCCTTAAACCACCTCTTTATGTCAACATTTCAGAGAGCTCATTCAGCGTAAGTGCTGCCATGCATATTTTGCAAATTTGTACTACAACTCTCTTCTTCGACTCACACATACCCCTTCAGATTAAGAGGGGGGGGGGGGGGGGGGGATGTTGGACACCTAATCGTCTATGGGTAGGTGTAGAAAGCAAATGGACAAAAAGAGTCCAAGAGACCAATTGGAATGTGAAACCAAGAGTCACTGCCATGTATTATATATATGCACCTTTGTAAATAGTAATGTAGTCTCATGCTTATATTTTCCACTGCTGTCTATTCTTTCCTATTTGTGTGTATTCACCATCGTTGAGTTCAACAAGAAGGTTGAAGGTTTGCCATTCCCTTGGCCAACTTGACAAACATCTCCTTAATGATTTATTTATTGTATGAAACTCAATTCATTATAATGCACGATACTGTCAAGGAAAAATCAGTGTAACGTGAGTGTTTAGTGCAACCTTCTGTACTAGCGCCTTGGGCGATCAATCTCACCCCGAGATTGTATCCACATGTTAGGGAGAAAGCATAATCCAAAAGTATTTAAAACTTAAAATTATCGGCAATACCTCCAATGCATGATTCATGTTTTCAACGTGCTACGTCATTATTGCCCAAGGGAACCAAACATTACAGAACATGACAATTCCGCACCTTTTTGAATGGTGCTGATATATGCATTCAAATAGTACGTTTGCCTGCTCAAAAGAAATGTATTAAATTGGCTAAGTTAAATTTTTCTAAGTTTTGGTCTTCCTTCGGGCATATTTTCCAACAAATTTTGTCCCAAGTTTAGCATGGATTGGTGGGATTTACATCTTTGAGCTGTGTAGTTTACATAATCAGAGTGCCTCAAGTTTTTCTTTATGTATTCAAAAATGTCATTTAACCAACAAAAAATAAGCATAGAACAATTAAACAACTCTGTTTATAATAAGTAAGAATCTAGAAATATAAATAATAATAAATATAATCTAATTTTAAAAGTCATGGCCAAGCAAGACACCAAATTGTTGTACAAGAGACCCCTTCCATGCGGCAATTTGACTGCTAAGGTTTATAGAGGTGTAAATACTCTACCCCTCTGAATTTGAATCTATGCCGTTTTCCAAGGAGTCAAACTATATGGGGCTAAATTCTTCATCTTTCAGCTAGTCTTCTAGGTTTCCTACTCAACAAAAGGTAACCAGTTGTTTTCACTTATGGCTGAAGTGCTTTTCATGATTATTGGAGATAAAGTGATCAGTTCATGAAACCTAGTTTAGTTTCACACAACATAAAGCAATTAACCACCTGTTAAAATGTGTGTAAGCACGCAAAGTCATGCAACATTACCAACAGATTGATGGATGTAGGCAGAACAAGTCCCCGAATCCTTATCCAGTTCCAGTGTTCACATAGAACTATGGAAGCCCCCCTTCACCATGTCCAGTCTAGCTGCTGAAGACAACCACGTCCAACCATTATCTTCCCTGCTGCTCTAGATGATAGTAGAGTTGTCGTGAGCCCCCTTCTAGTCAGGCCAGCTCCTCTTGGCATGGGGTACTCCCCCGATGATGTCATCGGGCTCAGCAATGGGTACTCCCCTGACGACATCATCAGGCTCGGCATTAGAGACTTTATTGTGATTGATGACAATGCAAAATATTCAGTGACTCTGAGAAAGACCAGTTCCCTTTCTTCAATGTGCTTCTGTTAATCGTGACTTCTGTCTTATACGTTGTACAAAGTATCCTTAAGTGGTTGAACCCTTTTATTTTTCCGTTTATCTTCTTGCATTGTAGCTTTAAATGTATCATTTCTTACTTCTTTATAAGATGCTTTAGGTAACTACATATGTTGCTATTCATACCAACAGTACTCGAGTACCATCGACCTTTTTTGGGTCATTAGTGGGCATTAATATAATTCATTTCATTTCTCCTGAGATTTCCCTGCATTCATCGAAGAAGAGGAAAAACTACAAAAACAAGCTAATGCTATAGAATGTTTAAAGCTTATTCTCCACTTATCGAATTAGAAATGCAATATTATAATCAATATAAAGATCTAAGCATAGAACTAGAAGTAACTAATAAGAACAAAAAAATGTCGGTTCTCTATGGTACTAGTAAACCATGTGTGAGCAGATTTCCATACAAACCTAACTTGAAGGCCTTGCTCACTGTAATTCTCTAGGAAACTTTACCAGGGCACAAGACCTTTGAAATATTAAAAAGTGCTTGATCACCAAAAAAAGAAGTATGAAACCATTTTGGGCAAAAAACCATCAAAATAAACTCGGTTGAATTGCCTTACTGACTCTAATTAGTCTAGAAATTTTCATCTACCCAACAGAGAACAGAAATATCAGATTCGGCCTGGCTAATGGTATTTCACCACCGCCCAGTAAATGATGGGAATGATTTACACATTCAGAACAATAAACTGATGTGATGGCAAAATAGCAGATCAATGAAAGATAAAAATGAGACATCAATTGGCAAACGACTTTGCACAATTAGCTAGGCCTTTTCAGTCAAGCATCAGGTCTCAACCATGGGCTCAGGTCCTGATCCCTCACCAAAAGCAATTCCTGTTTTTGTTGACTGGTGAACTGAATTAAACAAGATGTCCTTGATAACCTGATTGACAACGAATACAATATTTCAATAGGAATAACAAATTAGTCCATAAATCCGTTTATGTAAATCAAACCGTATTTGTAAATGATTATCTATTGCAACAATAGGCTATAAATTTCATTGCAGATTTCTCACCTGTGACATCAGTCCATGCACTTGCTCAACAGTAATTTTTGAACTGTCCTTCGTAATCTTTGCAAGTTGTGATTCCTCCTATAAGAGATTTAAATAAAGTTACACAATCTTAGATATTGAAAATAGTACAGAAGACGAGATATTAAAGATCAAATCTTCAAGCATAAAAAAGTGAATTGAAGTACTGAAAAACTTAACCGAAGGACATAACTCAGAAACAAATTGACTAAATGATGACAAAGAGGAACTTTAAAGTTAATATTTTTAATCTTAATTAACTTCCAAGCACAGTGATTCTCTGGTACATAGGTAGTTGAAGGATAAACTTCTAGCTGAAGGAATATCCGATTCCCCCCTTGGCATTGGTGCAATTTTAGGCATTATTTCATGGGCACCCATTACATTGTAAAATTATGATTCAGGCTGTTAATCATTTCTTAATCTTCAAGACCATCTCAAAACATTTAGTGGGTTCCAACACTGGGGAAAACCGCTGTCTCCCTCAGCTTCAAAATTTCAGAAACATGGACAACCATCCTCCGTGTTCACAGCTCAGATCTTGCATCTTGCAGGCAGATGTCCATCAGTAGGTTCTTGAATTTTTATCCTCCTAGGGTTTTGACAATCTTGAATTTTAAGAGAGCTCCCACGAGGAGCATCTGGTTTACTCCCAAGATAGTCTAGCCTGGCCCTCTTAGTTCAGGGCATTCAGGAAAGACATCATAAGGCTTGGCAATACCTTTACTGTAGTTGACATGGCTGCAGGCTCCTCTTACAGATTAGGATCTAATTCTTTTCTTGCAATCTGCTTATAATCCAACCAATCTTCTCTTCTACACAAGTACTCGTTCTCCTCCTCTGATATATCGTGAAAGCCTTCTAGGAGAAATAAGGCAATCTTTATATTTATTATTATCTAATAAATCAATTTCCATATGCGTGAACTCTCCTGAAATCCCATCACAACCAACAAAGGGCTTTAAAAGACCATTTTTTTCTGCTACTGAAGCCACCCTTAGCTCAAATAAAATCGTCTCCATTATGGCAACTGCAAATGATTCCCTAAAGAGCAGCTTCACACATTCTCCTCAGCATCTACTGTCTGTACCCCCAAATGCAGCTCTTGAGTCTTACAAACTTAGGTCCTTTTGACAAAATAGGGGACTAGCAACATTGAAACCTCGTTCCTGCCAGCACTCACCCACTTTGAGCCTCCTCAGCCTACTCATCACACAAAAGGTTGAGTGTATGATATGGTGAAAAAAGCCACATATAAGCCTATTGACACTCAGCAATTCAGCATATACCTCAAACTATTATTTTATTGTTGAAAAAAGAAAGTCAAGAAATGTACTGTATTCAGAAACCCAGTTGTACCCATCTGGTTGACTGCAGTTATTTTTCAGATCATCTGCGCGAATTCCCATAATTGGAATTTAGAACACGAGCATATGTACATGAGACTTGCTTACTGTAAGCATTGAATCAAAAGTTTTGTAACTCTGATTAAGTCAGTGATCAACTGTCAACCAGTACAAAGTACTTTAACAAAATTAAGTTCCTATTACAAATAAGCCAAATCATTAAAACAAAGGCTTAAATGGTTTATCACTGTTATTATGACACCTCTAGGTACTCAAGTCTTCCAGCATGGAATCATAAAACAAGCTGACTGGCATGATAACCCCTCTAATGTTTTTCAGGTCCACTAAGATTTAATCCATGCTTAGAAACCCCAAAGAATGGAATGCAAAGAAACCCCAATGGATAGCTCAGTTGGTTTTACCCTTTCTACTAAGCCGTGATGCTCAGGGAGGTTGCAGGATACATCATCCAGAAAACTAGGGAGGGGGGGGATCCACTTGGCACTGGAAAGGTAGCAGCTTCCTCACTTGGAAGTTGGAACACTTATATGTGGACAAGAGGGTAACTTAAATGGAATGTTTGGCGGAGTAGATAAATTAATGCATTGATTTGTAGGTAAGAAAGCTATTTAAAGAGCCCAAGGTATTATTTCAACGATTGTCACCAATATTGCAGGGGATAGGGCTAGTTCAGTCACCGGTGCCTCAGTCAAATTCCTCGGGATTAGATAAACTGATCTACGCTTACAGGTTTATTAGGGACGCCATGCAAGAATGAAAGACTGAACAATTCATGTAGAGACTTATTTCTATGTATAACCAGAATATCAGTTGCAAGATGCGTCACAGAAATCATTTTAAGAATATAAACAATCACATGTGCAAAAGAAATATTGCATTGGAGAATGAAGATGATTTTCTATAAGATTACTGCAATTATATCACCAAACATATTATTTTGTCATTGATCTCTCATTTAATTAACTACAAACAAACATTCTTATGAATCCATTCAGTTATCTTTTAACTTGTTTCAGGTTTGGGTGGGAACTGCCTCTTCAAGAAATGAAATGAAAACAAATTAAATTTAAAGGATAACATGGAGCAAACGTAAACAAAGTTGTCAACAATAACAAATATTACCTCCTTTCTTTGTGGAGGTGCTTATTTTGTCATTGATCTCTCATTTAATCAATAACAAACAAACTTTCTTATGAATCCATTCAGTTAACCAATAACTTGTTTCAGGTTTGGGTGGGAACTGCCTCTTCAAGAAATGAAATGAAAACAAATTAAATTTAAAGGATAACATGGAGCAAACGTAAACAAAGTTGTCAACAATAACAAATATTACCTCCTTTCTTTGTGGAGGTGCTTATTTTGTCATTGATCTCTCATTTAATCAATAACAAACAAACTTTCTTATGAATCCATTCAGTTATCCTTTAACTTGTTTCAGGTTTGGGAGGGAAATGCATCTTCAATAAATGAAATGAAAACAAATTAAATTTAAAGGATAACATGGAGCAACCATAAACAAAGTTGTCAAAAATAACACATATTACCTCCTTCTTCCTTTGTGGAGGAGCCAGAAATGAGCTTACCGTAGTGAATGCGCCAATTGACTTTCTGCTTGCTCTAGCTTCTCCGCTGCCCCATAAAGAATAATGAAAGTTAACAAGTTTTCCAAATAATAAAGATTGTAATCTTATATAATATATGCTACAAAATAGATGAAATTCCAAAGGAAGCTCAAAAGATGTATCAAAACAATACTATTAGGCATGTGAAGCTTTTTCTACCATATTATAAGGCTTTAATTAAGCAGTTTGATCAAAATTGGGAAAAGTTGACTAATATCCTTAGAGAATCAAAGTAGAGGCAAAGGCTAGACAAGAGGAGAGGGATCTAGATTCTAGGTGGTTGATGCTAGAATAATTAATCATTAATGTACTATGGATGCCATTTCTATCTTGATTTGTGTAAAATATGCATGATTTGATATATTTTGCAATTAATTTGGCACTTTGGATGTCGTATATATATACACTTCCAGTGCGCTCACTTCTGAGGAATTTTGGAAAATGACGCTTTCAACGCTTTGCTTTCAAAAAACATCCCTGCTTCATGCAACATTGTTTTGGACATCATATTCTTCAAGGGTTCTAATTTCTCCTCTAGAGTCTACTCAGCACCAAATGCTACCAGAAACATATGAATGTCTATCAATACAATCCTTTCAGCTCCAATCATCCTATCCATCAAAGGACAACTTTAATTGTTAGTGAGCTGAAGCATTTTTGGGTTTACGAAAGCAGCAGAAATAGCTTCAAGAGTATTAAACATGAGTTTTTACACAGAAGCAGAGCTAGAGGGAAATTCAACAGAGATTTCCTCCTGATCCAAAATCTCTGTAAAGCACTTAACAGGGATCCTCTGAAAAGAAAAATAATTCTGCTTATTCTTCATTTGGGCAGCTGTAAATATAGAAAATAACTCGAGCTTATCTCCCATGGTTCAGATCGAATTTAATATTTATGAATTTGAGGGTGAACTCGAGCATATTCTTGGGGAATTAATTTGCTAGAGAAACCTTACCTCTCTGAGATCTCAATTTTTTCACAAATTTATCTATTAATCTTAGTTCGGACTATTGTAGCCGATGTACATCAACAACTGCTGTCATTTCCTACTCCTCGTGATAGTTACCCATTAAACTTATAGAATTAAATATAAGATGAGATAATATTATTAATGTCCCACAAACGACCACAAAAGTAGGTCAAAAGAATGAAAAAAATCAACAAAAGAATGTAAAAAAAAAACAGAACTTTCAAATCCACACTCCAGCATACAACATACTAATTTTATTAATGTCCAATGAATCACCACAAATCTAGGTCAAATAAATGAGAAAGAAGTCCACAAAATAATGAAAAAAAAAAACAGAACTTTCAAATCTATACCCAGCATGCTACGTACAGTAGTAATCTTGTTACTAGTAAGAAGAATTGATAATTATGTACTCACCGAGATCTGAAATTTGACCTGCAACATAATCTCGGTTCCCTATGAGTGGTGAAGATGAAAGAGTATTCACCCAATATTTATTCCATAAGAGGTCCAAGAGCTGAGAATCAAGGGATGACTTGAAGTATGTAATATCCAGAGCATAATACTGCAAGAAATCAACTAATGTGTAATATATCAATAGCCAATAACGATGGTACACCTTAAAGCCAACCTAAGCTTAACTGGAAACTAAACCAGTATCTCAATACATTCACAGAAGGGCCTATCGAAGAAGATAGACAACATACCTGCTTGCAGTGAACACCAAAATCCTCAATTTTATTCAGAGGGATTGTTTGATACTCAGAGGCAGGCTCATCAGGAGGTTTGTATCCTTCAGGGTATGTTCGAAAAGCACCAATCTCAACTTTTCCAGCAGATACAGTTCTTGTGGGGTCTATGACTACTGCTAAGAAAGGTTCCTGAAACTGCTGATTAACCTTCTGTGTATTCACATCAATACCAGAAAGCCAGCAACCATACCCGGGATGTGAGTGATACCACCCTATAACATTTTCCAAGCGTCCAACCTGCACACATTTTAGATACGGGAAAAAAGTTACTGGTCAATATTTGATAATGATAAGATTTTAACACAAAAATACTCTCAAACCCAATGCATACTCGCCACAACATAATCAACATAGATATTAAAGCACATTAGATAAATAGCATTCATGAATAGAAAATTATTTCATGGCAACTGGGATAAAGCTGATAATCATGACCATTTGATGAGTTCTCCGTTGAATGAAAATTGGATCATCTGCAACAGGGTTAGTTAGAAACTATGCCCTAAATGCCATCTTTGCATGGGATTAGAAAGTTATACCATGGAGCGTTTTGATTGAGGCTTTGACTAGAAATTGCTGATTCCACCATTGAAATGGAAACACAAAAAACTACCCAAATAGGAAAAGGAATGTAAGTATAGCAGCAATTCAAATTGCTTAGAGACAGACTTAGTTTGGCAGAGATGGCCTCAATAGGATTTTCCCGTTCATCGGCCCCAATCAAATATAAATTGCAGTTTCAAGCAAAAGAGTTTTTAAGGTATATGCCTACCCCACCGCAAGCAAAATAGATAAATAAACAAATTGCAAATTCAAGTAATAAGAGTTTATCACTACAAAACCCTCAAAAAATAAATAATTAATTGAGGAAGGAGTTACTAGGAAGATACCTGCTTGTTTGTCTGGGCATAATCCACCATATATTCATAAGCATCAGCCTGTGCATTGACTCTGGTTTCAGTTCCCTCCACGGGAAGGGCAAATGCATCCATGACAATTATGGTTTCCCCGTCAGTCTTCCCCTGCATAAGACCCATGATCTCTATCGTACCTCCAGACCTAGAATGCACTACCATCTTTAACAGAGCTAGTGCTGATATCTTCACCTTCTTGAAGTAATGAGGATCCCTGGCCCATGGCTTGTCCTGCTGAATCTTCTTCTGGGCAACTTCATCAAAGTAATATATAGAGTCGGACTCTGCAGAATGACCATCCATGTTAACTATATTATTCTCAAGCTCCCATGTTTGCTGTGCTATTGTGGAGGAAAGAGAAGCATTTGAGACCTCCATCGGAACAGTGCCCACTTTCAAATCAGAATAACCGGATCAGAATTTGCGAAACCAATCAATACCCAATTCAAAAGTACAAGACTCGCATAGAATTTGTGAAGAAACTCAGTCCCCCATTCAAATAATGGCACCCTATTCAAAAAGCTTTAGCACCTGATACAGTTTGTGAAAACTAAACCCCTCGCTCTCTCAGCCACCAGTTTCCATAACGCCCTTTATATGCACCTAGATCGCGTCAGTGCATCCTTTATTTGATGACCGACCAAGAATCGTCTGCGTAACTGGTCCGCCGCTACGGCTCTTGACCGTGAGGAACTGGCAAAACGCCAAATTATTGTATAACTGATCCGAGACAAAGAGGTCCGCGAAGATACTACTAGGCATGGGTAGCACTTGTTTCTCCCGCCGCTTAGGTCATTCACTTCACATACCTTTTGACAGATAGAAATGAATAGCAATGTGGGCATACGTCACACCCATGAAATGATCTTGAGATATGCATAGTTTGTTTGATGACCGACCAAGAATCGTCTGCGTAACTGACCTATGTGGTATGGTATGTCTGTAGAATGCTCCTGAAGTGTCGAGCTTTTATCCACGGACAGACCAAGAATCGAATATCTGAACTACGTGGTGTCTATGTGTTGAATGCTTGGAGAGCGTCAAGTCATATTTAGGATCCCCCTTTTAAAGAATGGGCTTCATATTTAGTAGCCGAATGGAATGGCCCCTTGAGAAGGGGGCTTTTTGCCCTTTCTCACTAGTCTATAGATGTTGTTTAGATGTTGCAAACAAGGGAGAGGCAAGAATAATCTAAAAATAAAATTGCATGAACTTCAATCAAGGAAGAAGCAAATCAAAAATAATATTACAGTTAATCAATGGTTTGAATATGCAAGACAACTTTATGAGAAAGAATCAGAGGTTGAGTCTCTTTCGGGGCTCAACACAACTACAAAGCTCTTCACATTACAGGAGGTGGAGATTGGAATTAAAAAGCTGAAAACAAGAAAGGCAAAAGACTTGGTTGAACTTCAAGCAGAGTATCTAAAATGGGGAAGGAACACTCTTGCACCGTACATCATGGAAATATTCATCAACATCATTCAGCAAGGATTCCCAAGAGACTGGACAACTAGCCTAGCAATACCCCTTTTTAAAAATGGAGACAATAATAATCCGTCCAATTATAGAACCATTATGATTAATCCTTTGTTTGCAAAGTTTTTTAGCAGCATGGTAGAAAATAGAATCAGTAGGTGGGCAGAAGTAAAAGAAAAGGGGGCAAAAGGACAAGCGGGTTTTAGGCCGAAGCATTCTACAGTGGATCACAGCATCACGTTGAGACACATTATTGAAAAGGTTTTGGGGGGGGTGGGGGTAAAGAAGAAGTATTATGATGTTTTGTTGACTTCAAAAAGGCATTTGACACAGTCCCTAGAGATAAGTTGTGGCATAGAATGGAAAAACTTGAATTTTCTTTACATTATAGACTTGTTATCTATGGACTTTATGAAGAGTTGAAAGTCAAAATTAGAACCTCAACAGGTATTTCAGAAAGCTTTAGAAGTGACATTGGAGTCGAGCAAGGTTGCCCTCTATCCCCTACTCTTTTTGGTTTATATATTGATAAACTGGAAGAGTGGATAAATTTGCAAGGTGGGGATGGTGTTCAGTTGGGGGAGTTTGTGATAAAGCTTATTTTATACGCAGATGAACTTGTATTAATTTCTAAACCGACCCATGGATTGCAGATGCACCTATATGCCCTCGAGCATTTTTGTAGAGCGGTGGGGATGGAAGTCAATATTAGCAAGACCAAGATAATGATTTTCAATAATAAAAGGAAGCGGAGTCAGCATACATTCTTCTTTGAAGGCAACATTCTTGAAGAAATAAATGAGTACAAATACCTCAGGATCGGTTTCAACAACAAACTTAATTGGGAGGACTGCGGAAAGAAGAGAATCTTAGGAGGGTGGAAATCATTATATGCTCTTCAAAACATATGTAGAGAGGCAGAGTTATGGGATTGGAAAACCACTAAAGTGCTTTTTGGACTCCTAGTTTGTCCAGTGATGTTATATGGGTGTGAATTGTGGGTTAGCAACACCCCTGTCTCAAAATGGAAGCAAATTGAGAAAAATCCAAAAATGTTTGATCATGAGCAAGTTCAAAATAAAAATTTCAGTACCTTATGAGATAATGTTGAGTGAAACAAGAGCAACTCCCATTGAAGCAATTGCTATGGTGCGGCTCATAAGATATCTAAAGAGAATTGAGCAAATGGAAATAGGTAGATGGCCTAATGTTATCTTCAAGGAAGGCATGAGTGAAAGAAAGAAAACATGGATGAGACAAAATTACACATGGGTGCAAAAATGGAACATCTACCTCAATGCTTGTCCCACAAATAGCAAGGAGCTAAAGAATTTTGTGATGGAGAAGCTTCGTAAACAGGTATGGGGAAAAGAGTTGGGTAGAAAGAATAAGTACTACATTGAATAATTCAACCCTACGTATGATCTCCAGCAAAAAGAGTACATTGGAGCTAACATTCTGTGGAGGGAAAAGGTTCTTATTGCTCAATTAAGAACCAACTTGCATCATCTTCGATGTGAAACAAGACAGTGGAAAAGGCCTAAAGAAGCTTGGGAAGAACAAGTGTGTACATTTTGCACGTATGGGGCAGTGGAATCGGAAAAAACATTTCATTTTAGAATGTGATGTGTTCAAAGACATCAGAGAAAGTTATGGGAATATGTTAACATCGGTTTCTTGGCATTGTCTTTTCAGCAATGAGATTGTCGGAAGGTTGGGTCAGCTCATTATCAATTTGAATAAAAAAAGAACTGAAATGCAAAAGGCAAAAAATAGGGAACTCACAGTCCCATAGACTATTTTTAGTCTCATGGACGTTAAAATTTCATTTCATTGGTGATTTGATTATTATGACTAAAATTAGAGGGAGATAGACTATTATGAGTTCCTTTGTTGTGTAATTCTCTTTGATATAGTGAAATTCGATAAGGATATATATTATTTCTTAAATGGGTTAAAGGGTTGTGTAAGATTTAAGTAAAGGGGGTGTATATATATATATATATATATATATATATATATATATATATATATATATCTTTGTCAATGTAGTACGGTAGATTAATTTTATGTGTTATATTGATGTTATTTTATGTGTTATATTGATGTTATTATATGTGAAAACTGTGGGTTAGTATGGGTGGTATTATTGGTAAGTGGACAATATTGCACAATGTTAGTTTTTGCATGGTTTAGAGATTGTGTTCAATGATATTTATTTTATTATTATAAAAATGTAAGTCTAATATAATGGTTAGAGCGAGGAATTACATTATCGCAGTCAGAAAGGCTTGAGCTATTGGCTTAGAATGGAAATGGAGTTGCCTCTCGACATTTGGGAACTAAGAAAATTAGGAGGAGAGGTGAAAGGAAGAAAGTCTTAGGCCATTAGGTATACTACTATAAGAGAGTTTGTTACATAACACCTAGGTTTGTAGGTTATTTGATTGGGGACGAGTTCTTTTGGGTTGTGGCAACAAATATATCAACCAACAAAATTAACGAATAAAAGAATAACAAACTAAGGCTAATTAACTTTGTTCATTTTAGTAAGCTAATTACTACGTGCAAGAAGGAATATAAATAAAATGAAAGTGGGGAGGGAAACATATGTGATGGAATAGGGTCTCCTACAAGCTGCGAAACTGGTCCATTTTGGATATTTTTGATTAGATTTAATCTATCAAAGGGGTTTTGGTTTGGGTCAAAGCCCCGAAAGCATTGTAATGGGTAAAAGGGTAAACTAGGGGTCTGAAAACCATGGTTTGCGGACCAGAGGAAAGTCTAGGCTAGATTGTTATAAATAGAGGAGCATTTTGTATTGTAAAGAACAAAGATTATGAACTATTGATGCAAATTGTGGTTTAAGCTATATGTTTGGGTTTTTGGGTAAAGGACTCTTGTTGGCTGTGTGCACGGAGATCCAAGTCCAGTTGTGTGTGGACCCTGCTGCTGTGCGCGCACGTTGGGAAGGGAATTGTAAAGGAAGAATTGATGAATGAATGAATAAGAAGGATTGATAGAGAACGGAATCTGTGAGTAATCTTGTGCGAATTGTTGGTAATTGTTGTATTGTGCATTTTCTGTCTTTAAGCTGCGAAGATCTGTGTAAGTGTGTTTCTAGATCTGGATCTATTATGTTATGTTTATATAATATTGTGTTGTTGTCATAAAAGCATATAACTATAGATCTAGCACACGTGGATGCGAACAGAGACCTAATTAACCCTTCGCAGGACAAGGTAATATGGGATTACAGGACCTAGCGCAGTTCTGCTTGCCTTACCCATCCTTTCTTAGGGTGCGGAAACCTTGTTCCAGCACCCACCCATACTACTTCAGGTGAGACTTTGACCTGTGCAAGCAGGTCACTGCTGAAAGGGCCAGTAGTATAGGGGTTTGTTGGCAAACCTTGCACACCAAACCTGTATCAGGACCCCTCAAGCCAACAAATGGTTCCATTGTCGGGACCGGAAGAAATCTGAGAGAGGGATCGGGTAATGACAAGAGAATACTGGAAGCCTGAAAGAAAGGAGGTTGAAGACTGGTTCGAAAGGCAGATCCAGGAGTTCGCAGTGAAAGAAAATCGCAATGAGGAGTTAACTGCATAAAGGTGGAAAAATAGGTATATTCTTACAGAGAGCTACGAAATATTCTTTGTGACATTTGTGATTGAGCTCCAGGAGTCGCTGGCCAGACTTGTAGAATTCCAAAAGTGCTGGAAGGACGAACGAGTCACTCAGTGGACCCCAGAGCTGATCTAGCAGCTAGAAAAAGACTGATAATACTATCACGCGTACAGTGGATCATTGGGTGGATAGCATGCTAGGAGGGTTTGTGACAGAATTTTCCATTGATCAGTTTGTCTCATACTCCGAGGCCGAACGACGATTCTTTAAAGGGTTTAGGGGCAAATTTCTGAGGACGTTACCGTTGCTAATTAAGATATTACTGTGCGAAAAGAGAATTTTGTGTAGTCATACTAACTGAATGACCTCGGATCTAGACGAGAGCGGGACGCGCAGTGGTAAATACTATTGGACCAACCTTGATGGAGGAAGATCCACCTATACTCTGTTGCAAGAACCAGCTGCGCAAGACCCCCCCAACTACACCGCCACCTAGGCCGCACAAAGGTAAGAACTCACCCATACCACTAGTCCCCCTAGATAGTGATATGGCTGCGCACCTGAAACTGCCTACCTTCAAGGGGGTAGGAGATGAGGATATGGACCAGTTTTGGTTCGTGGCAGAGTCTGTTTGGACTGCACAGAATGTGGCGAGTGACACGGTGAAGAGGGCGCAGCTATCATTAGCATTCGAGGACAGGGCCCTAGACTGGTATATGCGATACATTGCCCATAATGGGAGCGCATCCATTCAAGATATCAAAGATGCTCTGAAGCAACAGTTCCGAAAGCCGAGATCTTATTCCCAGCTAGTAGCGGAAGGAAAGGACTTCAAACAAGGTGCATCTAAGTCAGTATGGGAGGTTAATCAACGATTGAAGAAGGCAATCAGGGAAGGAGGATTCGAGTATGATGATAGACAGCATATAGAATGGTTCATCGCTATGTTGTTACCTCACCTGTGCATGCCGATGAGTCATCAGACCTTTGAGTCGCAGGAGAAAGCTATGGAAATCGCTATGAAACTAGAAGTTGCCCCCCGAGAGGATACGTCAGCAGGGGTACAACAAATTCAGGGACAGCTTGGGGTTATGCATATGGAAATACAGAACCTGCGAAAGGAGCGAGGAAAGGACGGTTGCATAGATCTTTGGTGCATACGATGTTAAGTGTCTGGCCACACAAAGGATCAGTGCCCTCTACTAACGGATTACATGCAAGTGGGAGGACCTAGTCCGGTACGCCCAGGAGCAAGAAGGGTACCTATTCTGTCGCGACTAGGGTCAAGCGAACCTGTGCTATGGTGTGATGACTGTCAAGTAGCAGGACTGCATGATACGAACCATTGCCCTCGACTAGGTGCGTGTGTCCCAGAACTGAAGCAACAATGGTGCCGATTCTGCCGATCAGTGGGACACGATGAGCAGAACTGTTGTACTTATGATTTAATGATGGATCGTGGGAACTTATATAGGGTACAATCGGACACTACGTCGCCAAGAATTTCTGCGCACTTTGGAGGATCACCGGCCAGAGGCAAAGGAGGTCGGGGAGGAAGCGCAGGACGAGGACGTGGGCAGCTAATCTATTATAAATGTGGGGAAATAGGACACTTTGCCAGAGAATGCCCAAATCCCACCAAACCATCGTGCAAGTATTGTAGGAAGTTGGACCATGTGGTGGAGGATTGCCCAATTTTAATAGCCAAGATGCAGGAAAAACATCCCACTCCTACGCAGAACGTACAAAGAGTTAAAACCAAGCTAAGGAATACAGATCCAAGTGTAAAATTCATGACACGCAGCAGGATGGTCACCCAGGGAGCAAAGGAGGAAATTGCCCCTCGGAAAGGAGTGAATCTCAAGGAACAGGCACCATTGGCACGCCCCACGCAGCAGCCGACGCACCTCCATATACAAGAAGGAGTTGAGCCCTTTTGAAGGCATGTCTGAAGTTGCTACGAAACCCGCAGGCCATAGGAAATCTCCAAGCACTACTGAATACCTGCGCAGCGTGGCCCAATTTGATCCTTGGGACCAAGGATGTACATAAACTATACAGCTATAAGAAACACACCATAAGAGAAATGTGGTTGATTGCGCAGATGGGTGACTACGAAATGGATTAGGTCATCTTAGATCTTGGATCGGATGCGAATGCATTACCAAAGCAGACATGGCAACGAATGGGAGAGCCTAAATTAGAATGGTCCACCATCCATAAGTGCATGGAAAATCAAAAAAAAAAATCATTCCTCTAGGAAGGCTACCAAAAGTCATGGTTGACATCGCAGGGGTAAGGGTCCTAGTTGACTTTGAAGTAATATAAATTGTGGAAGATGCGGATCCCTGTCCTGTGCTCCTCGGATTGGACTGGGCTATAGACATGGGGGGTGTCGTCAATCTCAAGAAGCACAGCGTGGTGTTTGAAAACAAAGGTACGCGCGTCATAGTGCCACTAGACCCGACAGAAGGCGCGCGGTATACAGAGCCAGCCTATGAGGAGGAGGAGATAGATCACATTTATAAATTACTGCGCGGGATGAAGATCAGGTTAACCCCACGAATGAAGGAGTGCTCTGCTAGGAAAAGGACAGTGAATGTTTTTCTGACTCTGATGAGGAGCTAGAAAATTGGCAAGGTCGGTTGCACGAGGTTTCAGCGCTATGATGTCCTCAGACCACCAGGAATTTTCGTCGCATCTCTACCAAGGAAAGAGACTTGCCTTGCCAAGATGACGCAGGAGATAGTACGAAGAATATTGAACCTAAAATTCCCATGGAACGCAAGCAAGGAGCACTGCCACTAACACTATGTGGAGCACCTGCGCAAGGGCCGGTATTCTTCACTCAAGAGAAATATTGGAATAGGGTGACCCTGCGCTTAGGGACCCTAGTTGCCAGATGGGCTCCGTGGTCAGTCAACCTACGCAGATACTTGCTGACACACAACACTCAAGGGTGCGATCGAACCCTACCCAGACAGACTCATCTGGTTACCATTGCCCTAAATGTGTGTTCGACTATGGACCCACCTGAACCCATGTGCAATTGGGAGAATTGGCGCTCACTTCAAGTAACAGATGACATGAAGATGCTTGATGCAGCTCTACCAAACCAGGACGTCCCGCCCGAGGATGAAGAGCATGGCTTGAAAATATTGGTGGCCAACTTGCAGATCTGGTACCTGAACCCTGTTCTGGAACACCTTGCATCAACATTAATTCAGGGTACGTGAACAGCACGCAGGCATCATTCGGAATCTGACATTCCGTGGAAGAGACATCAGGCACAAATGACGATTGTCAGCACATCCCATTCTGATAAGAAAGGAACCTTATGGGTACGCAAAATAGGCAGCAGATCATCAATGCAGCCAATTATGGTAAGATTAATCCAAATGGTCGATGGTAAGTTTCACAAACGGGCTACTCCACCATTAAATAGCTCCAGACAGTGTGCGGTTGGCTAGATGACTTCGCACCAAGCTATTTATTTGCTCTCCACCATGCTCCTGCTATCTACCTACTGGTTTTTTGAAATCATTAACATTCTCTGGGACGCTTGTTGCCTTGTTGCTAGGATGGACCCTAACCCACCGAATGATCTGTTCCCGAGCTGCTCAGTACCCGCAGACATTGTCTTGAGAGGGCCTGGGAATGTTGAGTGTAGTCAAAGGATCGAGCGTTGGCTTCCTACAGAAAAAAATTGGTTGCGAGCCACGCACAGAAAGGCACCAGTACTGCGCAATGGGAATAACTGACCTTCGCACCCCAGGGACAACTGCGGAACCCAAATAGATGGCCTTGAGCGCGAAGGAGGGTACGTTGGTACCGCAATCCCTCACCCGCAACATCACAATCAGGTCGTCATTAGTTCTTTGCCAAGGAAGAACGTTGAGATACAGGGACATGCTGCGACTTCTCCGCAACTCCATAGTACCACCCAGCCGAAGCCATGTTTGTTCACTCCCTCACACTGCCCTAGTTAACAATCATGCTTTGACCGTGGGGGACATCCAAATAAATTTTGTGCAACTATCTTGCATAGCGCTACGAGGACTACACACCAAAGTGTTGCAAGAGGTTTGCCACCGTGCCCAGACTACGCAGCAGCAGTATGACGTATCCCCAACAGTACGGGCCCAGCAGATTGCATTGATCACAGACGCAACGCAAATTATTCAGGAGCAGCTTACGCAGGGCGCACAGTTGTTCGAAATAGCTACGTAACTATGGACAGTTGTCCGACACCACGCTATGCTTTAGCATATCCAGAAGGAATTACGGTGGGCAGAAGTTGCTTTGGATCAGGTCAGAACTTCCTCACCCTCCGACGTCTCCACACAGCGTCTAGCCGTCATGGCCACGCTTGAGAACCTTTGCCGCACCAAGAATGTTATCCGAAAATGGTTGAAACCATGGGCCGACACCGCACTCCAGCTCGCCCAAGATGCTCAATCTGCCATTGCACACCTCCACCGGCTGCTAGAACGAGTTATCGCGGCTCTAGACGGTCTTGCCTCCCTGACACTTGTCAACATTACGCAGCAAGCTGCGGCCTAGACTCAGAAAGTGCTCCCTCCGCTCGTCTGCGCTCTTGCTACCTTGCGTGTGCAAATAAAAGCCGCACCACCACAGTGACTCGGGATGAGTCACGAGATTGTGTTGGGGGATTGTTGGAACATAGTCTCCTACAAGTTGCGAAACTGGTCCATTTTGGATATTTTTGATTAGATTTAATCTAGTGGAGGGGTTTTGGGTTGGGTCAAAGCCCCAAAAGCATTGTAATGGGTAAAAGGGTAAACTAGGGGTCCGAAAACCACAGTTTGTGGACCATAGGAAAGTCTAGGCTAGATTGTTATAAATAGAGGAGCATTTTGTATTGTAAAGAATGAGGATGATGAGCTATTGATGCGAATTGTGGTTTAAGCTATATGTTTGGGTTTTTGGGGAAAGGACTCCTGCTGGCTGTGTGCGCGGAGATCCAAGTCCAGCTGTGTGCGGACCCTGCTGCTATGTGCGCAGGTTGGGAAGGGAATTGCAAAGGAATAATTGATGAATGAATGAATAAGAAGGATTGATAGAGAACTAAATCTGTGAGTAATCTTGTGCGAATTGTTGGTAATTGTTGTATTGTGCATTCTGTCTTTAAGCTGCGAAGATCAGTGTAAGTGTGTTTCTAGATCTGGATCAATTTTGTTCTGTTTATATAATACTGTGTTATTGTCATAAAAGCATATAACTATAGATCTAGCGCACGTGGATGCGAATAGAGACCTAATTAACCCTTCGCAGGACAAGGTAATCTGGGATTACAGGACCTAGCGCAGTTCTGCTTGCCTTACCCATCCTTTCTCAGGGTCCAAAAACCTGGTTCCAACACCCACCCATACTACTTCGGGTGAGACTTTGACCTGTGCAAGCAGGTCACTGCCGAAAGGGCCAATAGTATAGGGGTTTGTTGGCAAACCTTGCACACCGAACCTGGGTCAGGACCCCTCAAGCCAACAATATGCAACCTAACTAACCTTTATTTAATGTAAATATCAAACCTTGAACATTAAACTAGACAATACTTTTTAGTTATGATGTACAAGCAAATGGTTCATTAATTGCCATGTATGAAGTATACTTATTAATTGGATTTTGAAACAAGTGAACGAGAGAAATATGAAAAGAGGAAATCTAATTGGATTAAAGATGAAGAGAAAACAACAAGTAACCGAGGGAAGGAAAGAGTCGCATCAACATACCTTAAATGTGTTGTTGTCCCACTACAATTCTTGTTTGATTAAACTATCTCTAGATATATGCAATGGAGTCAAATGAAACACACAAGTATTCCTACATATAAAAAATATATCCAATGCAAATATGAGGCACTCAGTGCCTTTAATTACAAGGTGCATTTCTCACTGAGTTATATTGGAACATCACTTGAGGTGGTGATATGGAGAGACCAAGATGTGGAGATGGGACAAACCCAACAAAATACCTGCAGCAACCAATCGTTCCAACGAGATAAGACCAAGCTAATGAAAAATAATAATTTGTTATGGAAGCCTTCATGTTATTGGAGGATTGAGAAGACAATAGATCTAAGTAATCCAAGTGCAAGACAGTTAATTCATGATTTTGAACTAGTATGGCATAGTAATGACATGTAAAAGACCAAGGAATAAGACCCTTTATAAAGACCTAACATATCACTTAAATAGATTTGGAAATGATATAAAGGCATAGGAGAACACTAGCCTTGAATTATCATATGAACCAATCAATGGGTTATGACGAAGGAACCATGGGTTTCTCAAGTGTACGACATGTAATTTTGGAAAATACTTTCTCCAATCCTTGGGTTGGGGTAGGCAATACAACATGAAAAAACTATGGTACAAATCATGCACCAAGAATGAGGGTAAAGGAGAATTTTTGACCAAGTATACTCATTAAAAGAGTGCCTAAACATATTTGGGCATGTTCAGGACCCAAAGTGAAGCATTCCCAATTAAATAGAGTCCAAATCAAATGTTTGATATAGTCATTTGGAAGATGTATGAAATTAGGAATCCAAGAGATTTAACAATATTAAAAATGAGACCAAAGGTTAAGACGAAATATAATGTCTTTGACCACTTAAGAAGCATATGATGGAGTCTGCTAGCCTAACATGGTTCCCGTAGGCTAAGGTGAGGAAAATTTAATAAGGGGACTTGATTCGCTTAGGGAAACATTATAAAAGTCTAAGGCGTGAAAAGGGGGGCACTTCCTAAGCAAGTGAAAATTCACTTTAACTTTATAAAGTGACTTTATAAAAGTTAATAGGGTAAAATGGCAGCAAAAGTAGCCACAAGTTTATAAAAGAGAAAAAGTGAGGAGACTCTCCTCATTATTTCACTTGCATTTTGAGAAAATGAGTTCTTTGAGAGTTTGGAGAAGAAACTCAGGGTTTGGAGAATCCTAGCCTCCATAGATAGTTTCGGTGTTGAAACTAGACACCATATTTGGTTCCAAGAGTGAAATCACTCAGATTCCACCATTTTGCTTTCATGGAGAAAATTATTTGCATGAGACATTAAGTTGGAAGATGTATTATTAGTTGACTTATTTTCTTATATTTTGTTTCTATATCACTTTTGACAAGCTAAGAAATACCCATGAAGACTCGAGTTGTCAAGCCATTGTGGGTAGAAATGATGAGCAAGAGAATGTCCTTAGAGGTAATATTTTTCTCTCTTGATGGTTGAGTGTTATTTTTCTTGGAGGACAAGTTATCCCTAAGGAAAGATGATTTTCACCTCAAGAAGGGTCGATTTCTCTTGCCACTCTCAGGCCGAGTTTATGTGCTCTTTGTTGGGCAAGTTTAGTTGTTATACCTAGGTTGAAATGCCAAAGGAAGAGAGTTGGGTTTCCTTTTGCATATTTGTGGAGTCTAGGCTAAGTTTTTAATTATTGGTGAGAGTTGTATAGGGTCGAAAATCATCCTTTACTGGTTGTACATGTTGCTTTGAGGAAGCACCTTTTGTGTATGGGTTTATTATATCGATAAAGACCGCAAACTGTCATTTTCCGAGCTATTATCAGCTGAGTCAATTTGGTGTATCTGTGTATTAATTCTTGGGCACTTATGGGCATTGGAAAATGAAATATAAGTAGTATATATATGCTCGAATCTTGTTGGATGTGTGGCTAGAAGTTATTTGTGGTACTTCTCATTCATCTCTGCGTTCCGAGGTTGAATATGTACATATACTCACTATAGAGTAATCTAGGTGTTGTTGATGGAATTTTGATCTTGTAACACTCATCTACAACCATCTTTTATCTCATTTATCACTGGTGATTTTTATCCAGTCTCTTGTTATTATGAAGGCATGAACTTTCAGTGGTATGTATGACTTTGTTTTCATGGAAAAAATAAATACCAGTTGTTCCTAATTATTGTCTTCAAATGTACTTGGTTTCATTGGTGTTATTTCTGATTATAAATTGTTAAAGAACCATCTATAGTACCAGGTCCTCAAACTATTTGTGAAAAATATTCAGTGACCAAAAATATATAATCTTGGAAATTCCGTGGTTATTTCCAAGATATTCGTAGTGGGTATATTACAGTGGTATGAGAGCATGTTCTTGGACAGTTGTGGGGTCTAGGGGCAACATGTTAATGATGTCATGACAGAGATGAGTCTTTTCTGTGGTATAACTTACACGAGGAAGCACACACATAGAGAGACCACTCATATTAGAGAAGAAGATATTCCATATAGTGAAGTTGAAGAGACACCAGATAAAGGGAAAGGGGTATAATAAACACCTAACATAGAAGAACCAGACATGGGTGATAAGGAAACCCAGACTATTAACAATTTTCTCAGTGTAATAAATGATTTGGCTAAAGGCCAAAAGGAGATGATAGACCTGATGAGAGGGATACAAAACAAAGGATCCTCAACCGGAAAGGAACTAATAAATGGAGAAGGGCCTAATAGTGCACAAGGTAGTCATATATGTGCTACCTCACAAATCCACTCACGCTCGTATAGCAAAGCACCTAGAACCACCATGCCTCAATTCATACAAGATACAACGGAGGACCTCGCAGAGCATAAAAGTAAAAGAATTCCCTATGCAGAATATCTGGAGGAGTACAGAGCATTGGGACATGAGTTCCAAATTGTCATGGGTTTCATTGATTTCTGCCACCTTTAGTTGAAAAGCAAGCCAAAAAGATTTCAGAAGACTTTGAGACATAATAATGAGTTGCAAAAGACATTGGGGAAGGTGATCATCACTTTGATGGGTCATCCAAATGCTTAGCTCGATCATGGGTATAGAAATTAGACACATATTTCTAGTTGCATCAATTGATGGAGGAGGAGGCCATTAAGCTGGGCACATTACACTTGAATGGCGAAGCCCATGAGTGGTGGTACCATGGGTTGGTGACTATGTGTAACAGTAGCATCATCTTGTATATTAAGTTCACCCAAAGACTCATTGAGTGATTCTACATGAAGGACCTAGAGCTTCATTTCAGAGAGTTGGCCCAGCTCAGGCAGACATGCAATTCTGAGGCTTTCATTTTAGAGTTTCAGAGGCTAGCAGTTATGGTTACAAATATCTCAGAGGCTAGATTGGTGATGTTAGTTGTAGAGGGGTTGTCAAAGCCTCTACGTGGATGGGTCCAAAGGCTTTGAACCCACTACTCTTTATGCAGTAATTAACAAGATCAAGGATATGTAGGACGCTACTTCTCAAAACAAATTCACTCCCAAACTCTTTTTCCCTCAGAAAAGTAAAGAGGTCAAGCCCTTTCAGAAGGAGTGGACCAGGAAAAAAAATATGGGTGAGGAGACCCGGAAGGAGTTAAGAAATAAGAAGCTTAGTTTCAACTGTTAGGAGTCATTGGCACTAGGGCACAGGTGTGCAGCTAAGGACAAGGTGGGAAAGGCTCACTATATTGAGGTGTACTTTGAGAGTGATAGTGATGATGGAGATGAGGAGTCAGTGCAGGGACATGCATAGGGACAGATACATCAGACAATGGGGGGTGAGACTTTACATGCATAGGGAAAAGCCCTTATCATTGCATCCATGTCAAGATTCCCTGGGTATCATACTTTCAAAGTTAGAGGGGTTCTGGTGGGACACAATGTGGTGGTATTGATCGATGGTGGAGCTTCCCACAATTTCATAGATACAGCCATGGTAGAACGAATATGGATTCCTACTGATGAGTTTGATGGTTTTTGTAGTTGTCATACCTCGTAACACCCCATAAACCATTAGATGGACTGAAATAGATATGTCCCCAAGCTGCAGTTAACCATGAGAAACTACATAGTGACTAAGGACTTCTTTATGGTGGATATTCTGAACTTGGACACCAATGTGGTGTTAGGATGTCAATGAATCTACTATATCGGGAAGTATACTACGAATCAGTGGAACATAGAGATGGAATTCAAAATCTAGTAAATGGAAGAAGGGTAGTTTTGAGGGCCATGTATCAGTACCCACCAAGGCTAGTATCATCCAACAACATGGAAGTAATATTTAAACGAGGCGATATTGAGTGGGTGGTTGAGTGCCTTATTACAGATAACAAACAACTAGACTAGCCATAACAACATCTCGGCGAAATTCAGGTATTGCTTAGTAAACTCCAGAAATTTGTTTTTGACATTCCTCTAGATAGACCATCAGACAGGTGTTTCGAGCATGCTATATAATTGGAGGAGGGTGTGCAGGCAATCATTACCAACCCCGTATTGACATCCCAAGGTTTACAAAGACAAATTTGAGAAGGCCATCAAGGAGTTCTCGAGGTCGGTTCACTATTGTTTACACTTTTTGTGGAATTGGTTGCACCAAAACATAAAAGGAGTCTTCCCATTGACTGCCACATCATACAAAACATTCTGAATTGTTAGCCTTAATGTTGTTTATTTTCATTATGTCATGGCACTCCGTATTAAAGTTTTAGATAAGCCTCACCTCTTGCACAAGGTTGTAATGACTGTTGAAACAAATTTACCTTTTTCTATGGAAGATGACAGTATCATATTTTGTATATATATGTGCCAAACTGATATGAAGTCAGGGTTGGTTGGTGGTCATTGAATTTTGACTTATATGAACTGTAATTTTTTTTGTCAATGAAATGGAATAATACAACTGAGGACTTATTACCAATTTGTTGTGTGTATTGTCTACTTTACTTATGTTTCCATATCTCCTTTCTTCCAGTTCCAGTTTGCAAATCATCATACTGTTATGTGTTTTTATTAGTCTCTGAAGCTTGTTATGTGTTTTATCGGTTTTTGTTAGTCTCACACAGTGAGCATTCTTGATCAAATCTATATTATAACAATGGAAGAGCATCACTCATGATAATTAATATTCATGATATTTTAGTGAGAATCTTGTCAGACTAGAAATAACTTTCTCTTAATGGAATATTATCAAACTGCTACTTTTGTGATTTTCTACTAAATCAGTAGAATTATTTTTTATAGATCTACTGATTCTTCTCCCATCCTACTGTTTCCCCTCCTCATAAGACTACAAACTTGCACCTTGCTACCACATCACGTTACAATACCCTCATTAGTAGAACTGTGGATTTGACCGAAATCTCTCTTCAGTGAATCAGAGTTTATACCATCTTCCAATCCCATAAAACAAAACATTAAAATTGCCTTAGAGTTTAAGATGTGTCTAGTCAGGCGCTTGGTGCAGTCCAAGTGTTGATTCCAGCGCCAACATCACCTATAACCTTCTTTAAGCATGAAACATGGAAAACTGGATGCACTCACGAAGAAGCAGGAAGCTCCAATTTGTATTCCATAGTACCAATATTTTGCAACACCTTCTAAGGACCATAACACTTTGGCGATAATTTATTATCCTTCTTAGCTTGCTTGAGGGACATTTGTTTGTATGGTTGTAGCCGTAAAAATACCTAGTCTCCTACATCAAAACTTCTCTCGCTGCAATGTTGATCTGCCTTTTGTTTCATTCAATTTTGTGCCAAATTTAGGTTATCCTTTAAGAGTTAGAGAAATTCTTGTTGATGCTCAATGTGAGCTTCCACTGCTTGAACCTTAGAATTTTCTCTTAAAGATGATGTGATGGACGATGGATGATATCCATAAAGTGCCATAAATGGGGTAATTTTTGTTGTAGTATGGAAGGAAGTGTTATGCCACCATTCAGCGAGAGGTAACCACTTGACCCATTGTGTTTTCTTATTAGATACAAAACAACGAAGATATCCTTCCAAACATTTATTCACTATCTCAATTTGACCATCGGATTGAGGATGATAAGATGAGCTATGAGCTAGTTGAGTACCCAAAAAAGAAAATAATTCTGTCCAAAAATTTCTTGTAAAAATGGGATCTCTGTCACTTACAATAATATTTGGGTTTCCATGTAGCTTTTGAATTGTTTACATAAATGAAGTAGCAATTGTACTTGCTTTAAATTGATGAGATAATGCACAAAATTTTGCATACTTGGTAAGTATATCAACTACCACCATGATGACACTCTTTCCTTTGGACTTAGGTAAACCTATGATAAAATCCTTTGAAATCTCCTCCCAACATTGACTTGGAATGGATAAAGGTTGTAGAAGACCCGGGGTCTTAATTGTCTCAACTTTATTTTGCTCTCAAACCAAACATTCCACCACAAAATTTTGAAAATCAGATTTAAGGCCATCCCAAAAAAATTAATTCTTCACCCTGTGGTAAGTTTTTAAAAATCCTGAGCGTCCTCCTAAAGGAGAAGTGTGCAATTCCAAAACAATATTTTTTCTTAATTGGGAATTCTTACAAGTATATAAGCGATATTTGTACCATAAGGAATCATTTTTCCAACTAAATGTATCAGATGTACTAGGATCTTGCTGCAACTTTTGAATGAGTGCCCACACTTCTTCGTCCTCCTTCCATTCATCCCTTGCTTCAGTTATCCAATCTGATTGGATAATAGAAATGGCACAAAGCACTGATTCCACCTCTTCATCCTTTCTTGAGAGTGCATTTGCAACAACATTTAGCTTCTCTTTTTTGTAGATGATTTCAAAGTCATAACCCACCATCTTTGTGACCCATTTTTGCTACTCTTCTTAAGATAATCTTTGTTCCAAAAAGTGTTTAAGACTATCATGATCATTTTTTACCTTGAAGTGTCTTCCCATTAGGTAAGGTCACCATTTCTTTAGTGCATGTAGTATTGCCAACATTTCCTTCTCATAAATGGTTTTCTCTAAATACTTTCCTTTGATTGAATGACTTACAAAAGCAATGGGTCTTCCTTCTTGCATTAAAGTAGCACCAATTCCATTTCCTGAGGCATCACATTCCACAATAAAGGTTTTTGTGAAGTTTGGCGTAGCTAAGACTGGTGTTAGGCACATTGCCTCTTTAATATTTTCAAAGGCCCTAGTTGCTTCAGGAGTCCATGAAAATGCATCTTTCTTCAATAATGTTGTTAGAGGTGCTACTATTCTCCCATAATTCTTAACAAACTTGCGATAATACCCTGTTAACCCGAGAAATCCTCACCACTGATTTATGGTTGTGGGGAATTTCCATTCCTTAATGGTTTTAATTTTGTTAGGGTCTACCTTAACACCCTCATGAGATACAATGACCCAGATATTCCACCTCTTATACTCCAAAGAAACATTTGGATGTTTTTGCATATAATTGTTTCTCCTCCAATAGTTTGAGCACCCTGTCAACATGTTGAACATGATCCTTCTAAGACCTGTTGTAGATTAGTATATCATCAAAAAATACTAGCACAAATTTTCTAAGGAAGGGTTTGAAAATGGAATTCATCAACCCTTGAAATGTAGAAGGTGCATTGGTAAGGCCAAAAGGCATGACCAAAAATTCATAATGACCTTCATGAGTTCGAAATGCGGTTTTCAAAATATCTTCAGTCTTCATTCTAATCTGATGATATCCTGAACGAAGATCCAACTTGGTAAAATAAATTGCTCCATGTAATTCATCCAATAATTTCTCCATGTCTTCTTGATCTTTGTCTAGGTGTATGAACGTCACTACTAAGGGAGCACAAGGCTTGAAAAACAAAGATCGAGGGATCACTGCAACATACTACATCAAGAGCGTTGGATTGAGGTAGGGCATCTATTCCAATTCACATTTTGTTTATAAACTAGGAATTTAGAAACCAACATGTTCCCTTGTTGCTAGACCCACCCTAGGGATAGAAGGATCGCCTCTGTCCATAGAGGGGATTTGTCTTCACAACAATAGCTTATCTCTGAGAAGAGATGTGGCGGCTATAGGCCTTTGAACTGTGTTACAATGAGGCTTGAGAGCCTATTTATTAATGAGAAATAATGGAAAACCCTAAAAATCCAAAAACCTAACCCTAGGAGACGAAGCACAAAAATTATGGGCCCCATTTGGGTAAATTGGTACATCAACTTCCCCAGGACGTAACTTTGGCATACGATCTCTGTTTGACTCGCACAATACCTCGTTAGAAAGATGTATCCGAGGACTACAATTTTTTACGTGAGCAACAACAAAGGAACTTTCACGTTTCTCCCCATTTTTCCAAAAAAATGTCATTTAGGGCCTCAAAATGGCTTCGAAAGTTTAGGACCCGAAAAATTGCTAAAAATAGTAAACTGTGCTACAATTAAGGAAACTGAAAAATCGAAAGAAACAATGGTGGGTCCCCAAGTGGAATAGGCGGGTGGCCACCAATATCCACCTAGATCATTTGTCCTCCCTTAGGAAGCAATGGTCCCCATTGCGTTGAGTTCCTCCATGAGATGATGAAACTTCTGTTGAACTTGGTCCCTGGTGAACCGCTTGCCTTGGTGCGGGAGTTGGCCATATAGTTGGATCTTCTACTGGTGAGTGTTATTGATTTTCATGTCCATGATACAGTCTGCGGTGGCTTGTTCCATGTAGTTTGGGTTTAACTCTATTGATGTGAGTTGTTTTGCAATGTCGGAGGTGTCCAATAGAGGTGGGAAGCAGGGCCAAAGGTGGTCCACATTGAACACTGGGTGCAGACGAAGGAATGGTGGAATACTGAACTCAAAGGCATTGGCCCCTACAACCTTCGTGATGGTGTACAACCCATATCTGAGCGAGCGAAGCTGGCGGTGTGGTCCAGCGAGACGCTCCTTCTGCAAATATAGCCACACTTTGTGGCCCACCTAAAAGTTGTGTGGCACCCGATGTCAATTCTTATGCTTAGCATTAGATCTATCCAATATTTCATCCACCTGTTGGCGAATGTGCTGAATGCGCTATATGAAGCTATTCGCTTTGCCAGCTTCAGACTAGACATGAGCCGAGTCAGCCTGAGTAGCCGCAAATGGCATGGCTACGTCAATGGGACATAGTGGCTGGAATCCAAAGCCCACCTGAAAGGGGATGTGGCTGATTGAGCTATGGAGAGCCCGATTATAACTGTGTTGTATATGGGGAAGGCACTCATCCCACGTGCGTGGATGCGTTGAATTGTACATGTGCATAATGTGTACGATCATCCTGTTGACGACAATTGTCTGGCCATCAGTTTGGGGATGGAAAGCTGTGGACTTGGTGAGCTTGGTATCCATCATTGACCAGAGGCTGGACCAAAATGTGTTGAGGAACCCATTGTATCGATCTGAGATGATAGACTGTGGGATCCCAAAGTGCACCCACACTCGTTAAAAGAAGAGTTTAGAAGTGGCTTCTGCTGTGATATTCTTCTTGCAGGCCGCTATAATGGCCATCTTCGAGAATCTATCGACAACCATAGAAACAAATTCATGCCCATACTTAGTAGAAGGAAGGCTCGAAATGTAATCCATGGAGATGGATTCCCAAGGTCGATTAGTGGTAGGTAGTAGAGTATAGAGGCCTTGCTTCTTGATGGTCGGTTCGGCAATGGTGCAAGCAGTGTAGGATTTGATGTACTTCCTGACATCCTGTCGAAGGTTCGACCAATAGAAATACTTCTGTAGTACTGCCACAGTTTTCTCGACCCAAAAATTCCCAGCAACCCAACTGTAATGCGCTTCCCAAAACATCTTGTCATGCTCGCTTGAAGGAACACAAAGGTGTCCCATGTGACATAGTAGTGCATCCTGAAAGTGAAAATTTGGAATTTGCGTACCCTCTAAGAGTGTCTTGTATGTGTCATCAAATTCTGGATCGCTCTTGTAGAGAAGTGGCCAATTAGAAGTCTTGTTCCCACAAGAGTTGAAAACGGTGGTTAGTGGCATGATCAGTGGTCGCTGAGGCAATCTACAACATTATTGGTGCTTCCCTTCTTGTACTTGATGTTAAAATGAAACTGTTGTAGATATGTATACTAATTTTGATGGCGAGAGTTCTGCAACTTCCCTTGTGTCTGTATGGATTGTAGGGGTCGGTGGTCTGTGTGGATGACTGTTTCCTTCCCCAAAATTTAATGCTTCCATTATCGGCAAGCTTGCACAATGCTTCCACTAGATGCCCCCGTTGAGTAAGAACTACCCCAATAGCATAGTGAGAGGCATCTGTCTCGATCTCAAATGATTGTTGCAAGTATGGTAGTGTGAGCACTAGGGTAGAGCAAAGGTGATGTTTCAATTCTAAGAATGCCTTCTGTTGAGATTTAGAACAAAATAATTTTTCTTTCGCCCCTCCCTTGGTGACTTGACTCAAGGGCCAAGTGCTATGAGAGAATCCCAACACGAACCTATGGTAGAAATTAGCAAGACCCATAAAGTTGCGAAGCTCTGTTAGAGTGGTTGGGGTTGGCCAATCCTGAATGACTTGGATCTTGGTTGGATCCACATACACCCCCCGCTCATTAATAATGTATCCTAGATACTAAACCTAGGTCATGCCAAAAGTGCACTTCTACAAATTGGCACACAACATGTGTTGCCGCAGTGTTTGGAAGACCTTTCGGATGTCGTGGAGGTGCTCTTCCCAATTCTGGATGAAGATCAGGATGCAATCCAAGTACACTACTAAAAATGAGTTGGTGAATGGCTATAAGATGTCATCCATCATCCTCATGAAGGTTGTGGGAGCATTTATCAACCCAAAAGGCATGACCAACCATTCAAAAATGCCCTCCTTGTCTTTGAAGGCACTCTTCCACACATCAAAGGGTTCGATTGGTACCTAGTGATACCCGGACTTCAAGTCAATCTTGCTAAAATATTTCGCCCCTTTGAGTTGGTCCAGAAGGTCATCAATCCATGGGATCAGGTACCTATTCTGGATAGTGATCTTGTTTAGTGCCTGATAGTCAATATAGAGTCTCCAAGTCCCATTCTTCTTCTGCACCAACACGATCAAGCTCCCATAGGATGATGAACTCGGCCGGATGTGACCTTTTTGCAGCAGCTCCTGAATCTGCCTCTTGATTTCATCATTCTCAAGAATAGAGTGTCGATAGATCGGTCCATTGGGAAGCGGTGCACCTGGGGTCAAATCGATGGGGTGCTTGACCTGATAGTGCAGAGGCACCCCTGTGGGTGAGGTGAAGATGTCCCTGTACTCCTCCAGGACCTTGTCCATTTGTTGTTGTCATGCGGAGGAGCCCCATCTGGAGGTCGTGGCCACAATATTCTTCTTGCCCTGAGAGCGGATCACTAGGAAAACAAATTTCCCAGTTTTGGAAATGAGGTTACCGCATTTTTTTGTAGTAACCAAAGAGATAGTGGTAGGCGATAGTACCTCTGGTACCTTGTACAACTTATTTCCCAAAGTAACAATAGCAGTGTGAGGTCGAGACTCATACACAACATGTTGTTTCCACAAGTACGGTTGGCCTAATAATACATCACAAACATCAAGAGGCTAATTGTCACATAATACCTCATCCGTGAAGGGCTTGATGCTGTAGGGAAGGCAACATTGTTGGCTGATGCGGAGATCCCGTCCTTGGTGAAGCCACCCAATGGTGTACGACTGTGGGTGTGTTGTGGTCAACAAGCCCAACCACTTCATGACATCTATTGAAATGAGGTTCTTTTGGCTCCCACTGTCGACAATGAATTGTAGTGGGGAACCCTTTACCCACATTTGGGAGTGGAAAAGATGCTCCTCCTCCTCTGGATCTTTCGGTTCCTCCTTCTAGATCTTCGTGGTGGAAACAACGGTGTTGGGCTCCACATCGATAATCTGCTTCCCTTTTTCATTCCACTTGTCAGGTTATGATTCAGAGTCGGAGCATGCATACGATTCAGAATCTTTCATCTCGACCACCAATGACTACTTGACCTGACACTCACTTGTGTTGTTACTGGATCTCTTTTGGAACTCACACCACTTTCCCATGTCCTTCTTCGGCTTTGCAGTGTTGTATTTGCTTACGGATTTTCTAGGTTGTCTTGGGCCGTCATGCCTTGGCTTTGTTCTTTGTTTTGCAGTTTGGGGACACCTTTCACTTGATTTTGATTCGCAGATCCAAAGTCTCGCTTCTTATGTTTTGAATTTATGCTCAATCTTGGCAGCATACCAGTATGTTGTACCAAGCGAGGAGATGTCGAGGAACTCCATTTCCTCCTGAATTTATCTGTGCAGAAAAATACGGTACTTCAACACCAAATGTTTCTCTGAATATTTGATACCCAACTTTGTGCACAGGGTATGGAACACATTCGTCAGCTCATGCACATCTTGATCCCTTTGCTATTGCAACGTAGTCCATTGTATGTACTTGTCCTCATAGCTCCCCACAGGATAATATTGTTCCTTGATGGCATCACAGAAAGAATTCCAAGTGGGTACAACTGAGAACAGAGAGGGTTCCCCCTCGTCCTTTTTCTCACAGTAGGTTTCCCACTGGTCCTTGACATGGGGGGTGGCTTTGAGGAGTGCAAAAATAATCTTCTCCTGGTTGGAAAATTCATGAACCGAGAAATATCCTTCTAATAGATTCAACCATCTATCTATGATGTCTGCATCTATTTGGCCCTCAAATATGGGAATGTCAAGGTTTACTTGTACCTTAAAAGGATTTGTGCCTCCAGAGTGGTTGTTGGATGCAGATGCGACGCCGGTGGGCAGTCGTTGAAGGATCTGGGCAAAGTTATCCATCATCGCATTCATTTTTTTTTCAATGGGCCTCCTTGAATAATATTTTGATAGGATTTCATGCTCCCTCGTCTTTCTTTTCGTCCCCCATAGCAGATAGTCGGGGTTTTCGAGGCTGATCTTTAAAAGGTTCAACCAGATTGAGCCCTAACTCCTTATACCCTGACCTTGTTGGGGACATGCAAAGAAGGATCAAGAAATAACAGACCACTCTGATACCATTGATCCAAATTTATGCAAGAATGCAACATAATACACATATTACCATAAATACAAACATGTAGCGGAAATAATATTTTATTTCATTAATATCAAAGAATTGAAATTTGTTTACAGACAGAATGGAAATAAACTAGCTAGGGCGCTGGTAGCTTATCTCTGAGAAGAGATGTGGTGGCTATAGGCCTCTGAAATGTGTTACAATGAGGCTCTATTTATTATTGAGAAACATTGGAAAACCCTAAACATCCAAAAACCTAACCCTAGGAGAAGAAGAGCCAAAACTATGGGCCCCGTTTGGGCAAATTGGTACATCAATTTCTTGAGGACGTAACTTTGGCATATGATCATCGTTTGACGCGCACAATACCTCGTTAGAAAGATCTATCAGAGGAATATAACTTTTGATGTGAGATATAAGAAAGGAACTTCCATGTTGCTCCCAGTTTTCCCAAAAAACGTCGTTTAGGGCCTCAAAATGGCTTCGGAAGTTCAAGACCCTAAAAAACTGCTAAAAATAGTAAATTATGCTACAATTAAGGAAACCAAAAAACTGAAAGAAACAATGGTGGGGCCCCAAGTGGAATAGGCAGGTGGCAACCAATATCCACCTAGATCAACTGACTGGTTTTCTTACACAATATCCTGCTTGTGATAGCTCAACCACTGAAACCTCAGATGTTGTGGTTGCAATTATTGAAATAATATTAGCTCTAATATTGTGGGCTGGAAGTTCATGAATCCCAAGAAATGTGCCTTTTGGAACGTTTGTTGATGCTAGTTGTGTCGCTTGCAGCTTTGTCTAGAAAGAGGAATTCATTTGTGTGCTCAATTTTTCAACTTCCTTCAATGATAAACTCCTTATCTTGAACTTCATAGAGACCAGACTTATCATGTGGAACTGAGATGTTTCCTTTACGAAATGATGCAACTAACACCTAGCTATTCGAGTCAAGAGACTGCCCCTTGAATTTTGATGTCTGTATAAACGGGTACCTGAAAAAACTACACACATCTATTCCCATGGCCATAGTAGGAATTCCAAAACTCCACTCCCAACCAACATTCTCTTGGACCCAAACAAGAACATTGCTAGCAACAAGAGCACCAATGTTAATTGAAAAATAAAACCAATTGAAAAATGAACTTTTATTTTTCTTTTCTACATCATCTGTCTCATTAAACTGGTCTGCTCCAAACGATGATACGCATGGCTTGATACCACCAGTCCCAAGCACAATAATGTAAATGGACAAGAAGAAAACACCAGTTTGACCCGTAGTTATATGGAAATTATGATATGACTATTTTCAGTGAGGCTTAAGTTTAATACCATTCCAAAGAAAATACATGATAGAAAACACATCAATTGTTTTATACCTTTGCCTCAAAAAGTGATATTTGATTTTCCCACAATCTTGCTTTCAAATTGAACAGAAATATTCTCCAAATTTCCTTTCGTTTCAAAGGATATGGCCTTGATTACGGACCCCCCCCCCTTGGAAAATTTTAAATGGAGCTCAAGGGCGCACAAAATATTCTCCGTTATTGATATTCTCCCATCAATGATAGGTGGCAGCCCACACTCGAAAAAAATAAACCCAACAACTTCCTTTAATAAATCTAAATCATTGAATTCTTGCATGAGTTTTGTTACCCACTTTGAATTGTTTCTCCAAAATTTGATGACTATCATCAAAAACGTTTGTTACATCTGTTATATTTCCATAACCGGGTGTTGAAACTAGTTTTGAGGGATGTTCAACTAAGACACTGTGATCATGCTCAACTTTAATCCCCTTTATTATTTATGTCATGGGATTTATCCCACATGTAGGCTTCAAAATGAAATAACTGTGTTTATAAACTCTAATACTTACAACACATTTCGATGCGTTTTACAGAATGTAAGGCTCTCGTAAACTCCTCCAATTGTTGTTTGGTGATGAATTGTGAATATTTGTTGATATTTGGCTTGGTTTGTGGCTTGTGAAGATATGTTACTCAGAGATTATCCCAAAGAGGCCAATATATTTTACCCTTCAAACCTGCACAAAGTCCTGAGAGCAATTTAAGACATAAAATGGCCTTAAAAGCCATATTATTTTTTATTAGGCAACTCAGCCAATTTACTGAAACCTACCTGCTCTGCTGCCCATATTGGCGAAGATAGCACTATAATTTTTTTGAAATCCTCCGGCACTACAAGATATCACGAGCAAAAGCGCTCATGAATATCACGAAATTTATGGAGTGATAACATCGGCTCCTTTTGGGGATGCGATCCTCCCAGTGAGGCAACAAAGAACCACAAACGTCTAAATTTTGCAGATTATTGCCTTGGTCATTGGTCTAATCCCAAAGCTTTATTTTGCAACCTGTACCTGTAACCTGTTATGATCCTAAACTGAAAACAAGTCAAACTGAAAACTAAAATTGAAATTCTCATTGAACTGGAAGTTGTACTGCAATTTGGAAATGAAGCTTGAAACTAAGAATGAAATCCACGATGAAAACAAATCGCTGAAAGGAATGCTTGCAAAGTCAATCTTATTCACGCACTCCTACTCTAATTTGCTGAAAAACCGTCGAATAAAATAATACAAAAGTGCCAATGAAGCCAATCAAGTAGCTACCGAAATAATATGGCTACTTGACTGGGTATCGATAAAAATAAAAAATAAAAAATTGAAACATACCATGGTAGTGGCAACTCATGATAGATCTGGTCTCCACATTGAAATCATGATCGAATACATGAACTGAAAAAAAATTCCCCTATAGTCTGCTACGGGATCAATAAAGACATTATCTATTGGTTGACCTTCAAAGTATTCTATGATTAACGTGTTAAGGAAAGGTAGTTCACATGTGTTCTCTTTATCACACCATTTCTCCAACTGTGAATTATCAAACTCATCCTCAAAAGCATTATATTTATTAATTATAGAATCATCGAGCATCTCTATATCCTCTTGTTTTAGCTGAAAAATACTTTCTAAAGGCTTAATATGATCTTGAAAATGATAAGATTGTATTTGAGCTTCTAAATCTTCAATATAATTTTTAAGCTTACTAAAAAACTCATCTAAAAATCTGATCTTGTCTTCAGGATTAGCTTTGTATGTCTTTAAATAGATAGAGAAAAACCTTGAAAAGGCTTCATCAATATGATAATCCTCAAAATGATCCCAATATTCTTTAAAACCATCAATAGAAAGGGGATGGGCCACATACCCTGTCATATTGATGAATGGAGCAAGTAGATTAATTATTTAGGTAATGAATTCTTCAGATTGTGGGTTCTTCAAGATTGGAGTCACCACAAGTGTTCTGCAATCAGGATTCTTTGACAATAGAGTCACCAGGTGAAAGATTCAGCCTACTTGTGTCCGATCATTGTCCACCATCAACAACAAAATCTAAGTCATTGTCATTCTTTACCAGGGAAGATAGATCTTTTGCTACCCAGCAACAACGCCAAATTTTTTATCCTCCACAATATCCCAAGGCTAAGAAGGAGAATGACGGAGGTAACCTAAAACCAACCTTTAGTTTGGAAGCTAGCCCTACCAAACCAGAGAGGGCTCTCTCTATATTCACAACCAAAGTTTGACTGGAGGAAGAATGGATTTTAGGCTAGGTAGTTCAGGTCATGTAGGTTGAGTTTTTAACGGTGGTGGTTTTCAAAGGAGTACCTCCATTGGGCGATGGAGTCATGTTAAATAATTTTTTTCTAGTGATATGATGCAAAGAGAAAGGGGTTTCTCCACAGAGGCAAGGTAGGCAGTCTTGGTGATGAAATAATTTAAATCATTATAGGAGGACAAGTGTGAGAAAAATGGAAGACAACAGAGTGAGCATCAAACTATAGATGAATTCTAAGTGTTGCTTTAAGAGGAAAATATTAACCACTTGGTAAAACTAAATCAGAGCACCATTTAAGATGAATTCTAAGTTAAACATCTGATTTTTATCCACATATAGTCAAGAGATATAAGAACATAAGACTAACTTACAAGAAACAAGGAGCACAAATAATCAATATCTAACACATGAATCCCCGCAAATCACCTCCTGTCTTTCATTTCATTCACTGGAATATATATATGTGTGTGTGTGTGTGTGTGTATATGCCCTCCGAACCATTCCTCATTCGAAATGAGGGGTATTTATAAAAATTATTTACAAAAATCTTGTCATAACTGACCATGATATATTTATGTAGTTCCTAAACAGAATCTATTTAACTGTTACAATAGTTGAGAAAAAAGTTGAAACTGCTTTCTAGTTTGCTTGAAGTGAAATCTAAAAAAAGAAGAAAACTATTAATTATTACAACTAGTTGCAAATATATCGAATTGCTTGGAGGAGGACCTTGCAAGCTTCCACCTATGAAAATTGAAAATGCCACCTTGAGCCTTCTTCTAGAAACTGCCAACAAAACTTTAACTAATAGATGTCGAATCTGCTATTTTGGAAAATATGAATTTCAAGGAGGACCTTGCAAGCTTCCACCTATGAAAATTGAAAATGCCACCTTGAGCCTTCTTCTGGAAACTGCCAACAAAACTTTAACTAATAGATGTCGAATCTGCTATTTTGGAAAATATGAATTTCAAGCCTTTATTTGCAGGATATTTGAAGACTCCTTGGATTAGTAATATCCATAAAAATATGATCAAACCAATGACTGACAAGTTGCCATAAATATTTGAATCATTAAATTCAAGCATGCTTGATTATTTGGCCAAAATTATCAACTCATGAGATACTTTTCCATCTGTTATTTGAATGATCCAATGTTGGTTATGCTCCTAAATGATTGGGATTTGATTTTTGTAAATATGAAGATGATAGATTCAACAATTGACCCTTCCTAATACATAAATTGGAAGTCTTTGAAATACATCCAGATGTGTTGGATTTGTGTTAAACAAATACCCATGGGATGGCTCGGAGTGACACAATGCTCGACTATAATACAATTCTAGGGTTTCCTGCAAAAAATAATAGACCTGTACTCTTTATTAGGATGAAACATAGTCATTTTAACCATCATTTCACGTCAAAGGATGGATGATGGAGGATGCTTTCGAGATTTCAGACTGGCTGCTATAGTAAATCTAAAACCCAAGCGTTCTTCCTCAAATGATTGCTCAGTGATTCCCCCTTGAAAATTGACCTGCAAACTAGAGCCATGAATTGTCTCTGAATACATTAATATCAGCAGATGTGCAGAACTTCCCCCTCTTCCCACGACTTCTCCATGACCATAGAACATTTTCAACATGACGCTATAGTTCTCAACGACCTATCTAAAGTCTTGCTAGGCTTTGTACAATTTCCAAGCAGTAGAAAACCGACCGACATCCTTTCGAGAATCAGAGAAGTAGCCTATCATTACCTTTTTCTTTTAATCAATTATGTTTTTGTACTAGCTACTTGAAAATAATATGACCAAAATAGTGGCTACATTTCCAATATTTTGAAACACTGACTAATTTTCTTAAATGTTATTCTCCTTATGATAACTCAACCACTGAAACCTCAGATACTTTGTTCGCAATTATTGAAATAATATTAGCTCCAATATTGTGGGCTGGAAGTTCATGAATCCCAAGAAATGTGCCTTTTGGAACATTTTTTTATGCTAGTTGTGATGCTTGCAACTTTGTCTAGGAAGAGGAATCCATCTGTGTGGTCAATTTTTCGACTTCCTCTAATGATAGACTCCTTATCTTGAACTTCATAAAGAATAGACTTATCATGTGGAACAAATATGTTCAATTTACGAAATGATGCAACTAACACCTGGGCTATCCGGGTTAAGGGACTGCACCCTGGATTTTGATGTATGTATAAATCGATACCTAAAAAAACTACACATAGCTATTCCCATGGCCACAGTAGGAATTCCAAAACTCCACTCCCAACCAACATTCTCTTGGACCCAAACAAGAACACTGCTAGCAACAAGAGCACCAATGTTAATTGAAAAATAAAACCAATTGAAAAAAAAAAAACCCTTTCTTTTTCTTTTCTACATCATCTGTCTCATCAAAATGGTCTGCTCCAAACGATGATACGCATGGCTTGATACCACTAGTACCAAGCACAATAATGTAAATGGATAAGAAGAAAACGCCAGTTTGACTCGTAGTTATATGGCAATTATGATCTGACTGTTTGCATTAAGGCTTATGTTTAAGACCATTCCAAAAAAAACACATGATATAAAACACAACAATTTTTTTATACCTTTGCCTCAAAAAGTGAGATTTGATTTAATCCCACATTTCTACATTCAAATTGAACAGAAATATTCTCCAAATTGCCTTTGGTTTCAAAGGATCCACTACAAGGAAAATACCATCTAGCGAAGGTTATAAAGGAGGTTTTTAGTGTTATAAAATTGGCCAAAATTGTTAAAAAAACATTTTCTACAACATTCGTTTTTGGTGGCGGATCTTCTAATGGAACTTCAACACAACTAAAAAAAACTGGGAGGATGAAAGTTTTTACGAATGTTTTTCTCATCAGTGCGCACATCATGTGTGAATGCACCAGTTCGTTTTACCATGTACCCACCGGTATTGTAAACATACCAAGCACCGGGATGGAAAACAAATTTCAGACGCCTTGGGGCGTTTAGCAACGTCTCGATGCATGTCACCCGGCAAGACGCACTGTGTCGATGGAAGGTGCATGCACAGGCACCGTTAAGGTGTAAAATCGCACCAGCCCGTTTGGGTGTTAAAACGCACATGGACGTTAAGTTATAAAAATGCACCGACGTGTTAGAGGCAAACCATACCAGTGCATGCAACGCCTATCAGATCGCCCGAGTGGCAGTCGTCGATAAAGCACACCAGGCGTTCTAATTGGTATTGGTATTTGTGTGGTGCCCATAGGTCGTAGAAACGCACCTGTGCGTAGTATCATACAAACGCACCGGTGCGCAGTAACTAACACACACTAGTGTGCGGTAACTAACATGCACCGGTGTTCATTTTCTATTTTTTAGAAACATCGACCTGTGACGGTGCATTTATTGTGGTTTTTAAAAATAAGTTATTCATCAAAAGTCAACATATATATTATAAAAGTATTCATATCAATTAAATTTTTATTAGTGCATTTGAATGTGATGCTTGGATTAATCTTTTATATCTTATCATCAGATTTCACATATCTTCATTATAATATTTAATCATCCATATATTTAATCAGTTGTGTAACATTTCACAACGAAAACAGAGAATATAATAGAATAAATTAAAACGTATTTCATTATATATATATGAATAATACACTCTTTGTCATAAAAAATGGGACAATTATTGGTATCCCTTTGTCTTTCAATTGGGACACAATGTCCATTACATTAAATAAAATGTCTGATTTCACAGACAAATATTTCAAAAAATACAACGCCTTGCTTTGATATCCAAACATATTGATCAACATTCTTCACTGGAACTACTAACACTGCTCAAGCTACTTCCATGACTTGGGTTATTTGGATGAATGTTTTGTTCATTGTGTTGATGTTTTCTTATTCTTTAAGTTCCATCTACAAACATAAAAATAAAGTGTAATGAGTGTAGATACATTGGCGAGAATAATGAAAATTGCAGTATTAAATAATATACATCAATGTAAATAAAAAAGAAATGTACCATAGTAATAATTGAATTGTGAACTATACACATTCTTTCAAAACCAAATTCCATGCATTCTCTCAACAATTCATTTGTTGGCGCAATTCCATACTTTGTTTCCTGCAAGTTTTATACCCCATAACAAATCATAGATTTAATATAAAAGTTTTTTTTGTTCTATTAATCATCGATGAAGCTAAGTAAAACATGATAGATGCTTACAAATTCCACAATTAATTTCTGATATGCCAACATATACCTAAAACCCATATTTAACTCAATGTCAGTCAATTCTTCTGATGGTTCTTCTTTGTATGTTAGCACCTCTTTGAAGACATTCATTGATGATTGTTGTAAAACCTAGTTAAATGAAATCTAGTTAAGTCGTAATAAGGAAGTAACAATTACTCACAAACATAGATATCAACAATTTTCTTCCTTGTTGTCCTGTTTTATGTGCTGAATGGGTTTCATTTTCTTTTATTTTCTGCAAGAAAATACTTGAAAATTAAAATTTAATGCTAAATTGTTTATTTATTGTACCTAATCGAAAAATTCAATGATTACATATTACATTTGAAGCACGTTGTTGTTGAGATGGCTTCTCGTGCGATGCAATTATGTCCATTTCTTTGACCATCTCCTTGTACACCTTTTCGGACACTCCTACTGGCATATTTATGATATCAGCTCGTTCATCCTTTGAGATTTTCATAATCTTCTTGAAAATGTAACATGACAATAAACTATTTAATTTTTATATTGATATATGAAAAGTAAATATAACAAAACTGATATTTATAAATGATTGCTTTGTAGTAATATATACATATAATTCTAGAAAAATATTTAAAACAATATTACTTTTTCCATCTTTCTTTTTTGTTGTTGTACATTTTTGCTATTAAAAGTCGGACATGTCTCATTGACCAATTCTCTGGAAACTTATCTTGTAGTTTAAATAAAATTTGGTTCTTGGAATCATTGGATTGATTTTTGTATTGTAAGTGGAAAGTACGTCTATACATTCGTTCCACTAGATCCCTCAAAGTTTTTCCCCTTTTCGTTAACCTCCAACACCACTCCACATGAGCTAAGGAGAAATTCATTTTCATTTGCATGTTCTATTTTTTTCTTTTCTTAGAATAACATTCATTTTCTTCGATGTTGGTCCCTGTAGAACATTAAACATACATGGATTAATAGATTGTTTGAAACATGTTATCTAATATTTTTAAGTATATTATTAATGAAAATTCAAAAAATAAACTCATATTGGATCGATAGAATTTTTTCATTCACCTGATTCATCCTTATGCAAATTTTCCATCAAGATTTTATGTTATTCTCGACTTAAATAAAAAAATAATCTTATCTAGCTTTGTCATTTTGTGGCTCTGCATGATACACACTAAACAATACATATTAGTTAAATTTACATATAGTTCAAAAATAATAATTTTTATAGAGAACTTGTCCTTTTTTTTCCTTTTTTTGATGTGCTATCAGTATTTTTGTTACTTGAACTCTTGTCAGCCATTTCTTTATCAATAAACTTGTACCATACCATTCATTAATATATTTTATAAATAAATCACATACTTTTTAGGTTAAAAAAAAAAAAAAAAAAAGAAGAAGAAGAAGGAAAAAAAAAACGTTGCTCCTTTCGCAAAGTATGTACTGAATGTGGTGCGGTAGGTTCTTATAAAAGCACTGCCAATATAGTAGAAACACCGTACGATGCTTGTTGTCAACAAGGAGACCCAGTGCATTATATGTTAACCGGTGCACCGATTAACACAAACATAAATTAATAAAAAACTATTTTTATCAAACAATGTTTTTTTTTAGTACGCACCCGGTACGCTATATTATAATAGCGCACTAGTGCACTATTTTAAACAGTGCACACCGATTAAAAAAAAAATTGTTTTTTAGAAAATCGTGCAAGGGCCAACATGGATTGGGATCCGACTCTGGAAGTGGTCCCGCAGGTTAGATGTCGCACACACACATATATATATATATATATATATATATATATATATATATATATATATATATATATATATATATATATATAAAATGAAAAGCCCTAATTGTGAAGTCACATAAATAAGAAGAAGTAAGGGTTTAGCGTAAGAATGGATTTTTTTGTTTTTTATTATTCATTTTTTATTTTATTATTATTATTATTATTATTATTTTTTTTTTTTTTTAATTTCTTCTGAAAATGCACAGTAAAATTTAAAATTTTGACTATGCATGTATTAAATCTAACAGAAATTGTAAAAAAATAATTATTATAGTAAAATTGTGGTTTTTGTGCGAATCACCAAATGTTTCAAATTCTGATTTTCTGAATAGTGCTGTTGTTCGAAAGTATTTTGCTACTCCACAGTGCTCTCGTGCTCTCTTGCTCCAAGTGTGTTTCTCGTGCAAATCCGTCCCTGGAAATTTTTGCAAAAATAATGAAATAATGAATAGCTTTTACTATTTAAAGAAAATTTTTATGAAATTAGATTTCCGAAAAATAATTGGCCGCCCATTTTTCAATTTACTGCTATTTTTTCACTTCAAAAAAAAATAAATAAATAAAAAATTATATATATATATATATATATATATATATATATATATATATATATATATATATATATATATATCCAGATATTCGGCGCGATTGTTAACTAACAACATCGGTGCATCTATTGATTCTGTGCGCTGGAGCGAACGCGTTGCTGCCTGCGCATCTAGATCCGGGCCGCGTTCTTGCTAAGGTTTGCGCCCATGGAGGGGCTGGGCTCTCCCCAGGGGCCTCGTCCCCCTCCTCCGCCCTCCTCTGCTGAGGCTTTCGATCGCTTATTGGCAGGGCTTCCTAAGAAGAAGAATGTTGAAGCTGCGAAATTTGTTAAGAAAATTGACGAAATACCTGAGATCTCTCTTCTAGCAGAGACTCCGATTCAGGTTGCTTTATCACTGGCTGAACGAGCTCTCATAGGCCAGTTCACAGGGCTTTGGCCATCTCCCAAAACCACTGAGAGCTGGGTCAACAGAAACTGGGCGCCTCTGATCAAAGAAAGCGTTACTTCTTATTTTTTGGGGAGAGGTTACTTTCTCTTCGAGTTCACTTCAAAAGATGACAAAGATCTGATCTTCCAGAATGGCCCCTACTTCATGGGCCCCCAGGGTTTGTACCTAAATAAGTGGACTCCAGACTTCGATCCTGCTGTGGATGTGCCCAAAGCAGTCCCGGTGTGGGTTAGACTCCCAAATCTGCCAGTTCACTGCTGGAATTGGGATTCTCTTATGCATATTGGAAATGCCCTTGGGAAGTTCATCGATCGAGCAAACAACAAGGACCAGTATGACTGCGCCAGGATCTGCGTGGAAGTAGATCTGGAGGTTGGGCTACCAGAGGCCATCAAAATCAAAGTCGGAAGCTGGATGCATGTGCAGAAACTGGACTATGAGCAGCTGCCCTTCAAATGCCGGAAATGCCATGTCTATGGCCACTTCGCCAGAGGCTGTCCATCCAACAATGAGGTTGTGCAAGGGAAGGAGGACGGATGGAATCAAGTCAAGCACACCAAAACCTCCCATAAGGCTCAAAAGTCGGGAGGCCCTAGTGGCAAAGGTCCCCAACAGGCCTCTTCTCAGCAGATCCCGTCGAAGTCCGCTCCTGAAAACAAGTTTGAACTCCTAAGCTCGCACCAAGAGGACACCCAGGAGGTGGAGGTTCAAAAGACAGCATCCCCGGTCAAAGGGACTCCCTCTATGTCTTCCAAAGACGCAAGTGTTGCAGAAAGCTCAAAAGGAATACCTATTGGCGTCGAGGAAGAGGACCTGGAGTCAGAAGATTCGGAGGAGGAAGGAGAAATAGGCGACTCTCAGGCCTCTGTTAGGAGATCCACAAGATGTCGCAAAACAGATCGGGAGAAAAGAGAGCAGGAAACGTACAAGGACAAGTTACAGGGCAGCCAACCAACTCTGGAGAAGCTACTAGCAAAAAAGCCGAAGATGGTGAGAAACCAGCCCCAAGGCTCCAAGGGAGCCCAGCAGAACAAAGGTAAATAATGAAAATAATCTCCTGGAATTGTAGGGGTATGGGGAGCAAGATCAAGGAAGAGGCAACAAGAAACTTAATAAGATTAGAAGCCCCAGACATATTCCTTATCCAGGAGACTAAGATGGAGGAAGCAGACTTCCTCCAAACAAGTAAAATAATCTGGAGTAAAAGCAAAGCAAAAGCTGTCTCAGCCCGAGGAGCCTCTGGAGGGTTAGGCACTCTTTGGAATGATAGCAAGTTCTCGTTAATTTCTGAAATTTCAAACACTCACTGGCTGCTCCTAAAAATGCAGCATCTTGTCACTAAAGAATACTTTTGTCTCTTTAATGTATATGTACCGGTCAATGCTGGAGAAAAAAAGGCATGTTGGGACTCTATAAGAAGCCAGGCAGAATTAGGGAACCTTGACAACATCATTATTGCAGGTGACCTCAATCTCACATTGCATTCCTCTGAAAAGAGAGGAGGCTGCATTGTGCGAGATCCGGCGAGGGAATGGGCAGAGGATCTTCTGCAAGATTGGGATTTGCTGGACATCAAGCCCTCTTCAGGTAAGTTCACTTGGTCAAACAAAAGAGTAAGCCCTGGTCACATAGCAGCAAGACTAGATAGATTTTTTGTACAAAGTTCCTTTCTATTGCTTGGTTTAGATGCTAGTATGCAAATCCTTCCTTGCAGCATATCTGATCATAAGCCTATCAAGCTTGATCTCCGGGCTCACCCCGACCTCGGCCCCATTCCGTTCAGATTTAGCCCCCTCTGGGTCAAGGAATCCAATTTCATGCAGATTGTCAAAGAAATTTGGTCTCATCCAGTCAATGGATCACCCTTCTTCGTGTGGGAAGAAAAACTCAGAAGAACGAAAGCTGCCTTAAAATGTTGGGCCAAAACTCTTTCTAACCCAGCAGCTGAAAGGAAAAATCTCCAAAGTCAACTGGAAGCACACCACTTGCTTTCGGAAGAGGCATATGTAACTAGAGAAATCCTTGATAAGGAGATTCAACTCCAACAACACTTCCACAAAGCCTGCCTGGCAGAAGAAGAGTTTTGGAGGATTAAGTCTCGTTGTCTATGGCTTAAAGCGGGAGACAGAAATTCCTCTTTCTTTCACAAGCAAACTCAAGCCAGAAAATGCTTCAACACCATATCTGAGATTAAGGATGACAATTCCAATCATAAAGATTTTGCAAGCATTAAACGAGCAACTTTTCTTCACTTCCAGAAGTTGTACAGTGAGGATGCGAGTCTGACCCAAAATTCTGATCTTCTGGACTGGGTCCCCCCTTCAATCTCTGCTGAGATGAACCATCTCCTAGAAGCAAAAGTCACCAAGACTGAGGTCAAGAATGCTCTCTTTTCCATGGATCCTGACAAAGCACCAGGACCGGATGGATTCACCGCCAGATTTCTGCAATCCTGTTGGCACATTGTGGAAAAAGATCTCTACAAAATGGTTCAAAAATCCCAAGACTGTCAGAAATTAGGAGGTAGCGCAAACTCTGCGTTCCTTGCTCTCATCCCCAAGGAGAAAGGTGCCAATTCCTTCAACAGATTTCGCCCCATCTCTCTCTGTAATATTGGTTATAAGTTGATCACCAAAGTAATAGCAAACAGGCTGAAATATCTTCTCCCCACAATCATTCCTGAAAATCAAGGGGGATTTATTCACGGTAGACAGCTAGTGGACAATTTCATTTTGGTTCAAGAGGCAATTCTCTCAAGCCAGCAGCGTAAGGAAAGAGGTATGGTTGTCAAAATGGACTTAGCCAATGCCTTCGATCGAGTCAGGCATTGTTTCCTTTTGAATGTTCTGAAAAAATTTGGATTTGGGGAGAACTTTATAAACTGGATTCGGGCCTGTATCTCAGAGCCTTGGATTGCTCCCCTTGTTAATGGCAGAGCAGCGGAATTCTTCAAAGCCTCAAGAGGACTAAGACAGGGCTGCCCTCTTTCTCCCCTTCTGTTTGTCCTCCAGGCCTTCGTTATCAGTTTCTATCTAAACAAGAAAATGCAAGAGCAGGAGATCACAGGGCTTTGCATTACCAGAGGAGTTAAAAGCATCAACCACGCCCTCTTCGCCGATGATACTTTGTTGCTGGGGGCTACAACACCACATTCAGCCAACAACTTTAAAGAAGCTATAGACGAATATTGTATGGTGTCGGGAAGTAGCCTCAACAAGGGGAAATGCCATATTTACAGTTGGAATACTCCTCCCAGCTTGCTCAGTTCCATTGCAAGGTGTTTTGGCTTTGCAGCCTCTCCAGCTTGGACTTCTTTCAAATACCTTGGGCTTCCTATCTTCCTTAAGAGGGCCTATAGTAAGGATTGGCTCCCCCAAGTGGAAAAATTCAAAAATAAGCTCCAGGCTTGGGGGCTCACCTGGCTCAATATTGCGGGCAAGTCTGTCCTCATCAAAGCTGTCCTTTGCAGTCTTCCCCTATTTTAGTTCTCTGTTCTTTTGGCCCCAATTGGCATCCTTCAGAAAATGGAACAACATATTCGAAACTTCTTTTGGAAGGGGGGCAAACATAATGAGAGGAAATTCCCACTGGTTAACTGGGAGACTGTCTCCAAACCGCTGAGGGAGGGGGGGCTAAACTTCAAGAATCTCTCTCTTCAGAACATAGCCATGGGAGCCAAGCTGCTCCGGAGAATCATTGCGCCCAAGCCTTGTTGGGCCCAATTAGCACTCTGGAAGAAATATTTTAAAGGCAAGAGACTCAGATGCCTGGATGGTCCTCTCCCCCAAGGCGTCTCTCCCTTTGCTAGACTCTGCTCCAAAGCTGCCCCCCTGATCAGCTCCAACGCCTTTTGGATTCCTGGAAATGGTAAGAAGATAAATATCTGGACAGATCGTATTCTGGGTCGTGATCCAATTGGTGACTGTTCCTCTTTGAACGCGATTCATTGCTGGTTGACTTCTGCTGGGAAAACTACGCTGTCGGATATCTCCACGTGGGATGGGACGCATTGGGCAGGCTGGAATTTATTTGACGTGCCTCCGGAGCTCCTTCAGGATTGCAATTGTCTTCGCTCCATGCTGAACGGTATTTCCCCCATTCATCTGCGCATAAGAGATTCGCGTGGTTGGGGTTCACTGGCTGCAGGTTACACGGTAGCCCAAGGCTACGCAAAGCTCTCCTTGAGGCCTCACGTCCCCCCGGACACTGCCCCTTGGACTGCGATCTGGCGTCTACACTCTCTGCCTAAAATTGACATGTTCTATTGGCTTCTTTGCCACAAGAAAATTCTTACAGATGACAAACAACAGAAACGAGGTTTCCATGGTCCGTCCAGGTGCTCATTGTGCAGAGAAAATGTGGAATGTGCCACACACTTGATCTTGAATTGTAAATTCACTGTGCAGGTTTGGAGCGAGCTGATGGATTACTGGAACCCCAATTTTGTCCTTCCCTCCTCTATTCCTAATCTTTTTGCAAATTGGCAGAACAGTTACCCCGGTCCTCCACCCAAAAACAAAGTGATAAAAAAGGTGTGGTTTTCCCTCCCCAAAATCTGCTGCTGGCAGATCTGGCTTGAGCGAAACAGCAAAATCTTTAGAGATACTAAGCATGATGTCAAGGTGGTGGCGGCCAAGATAAAATTCCAGTTAAAGGAGAGCTTGGATAATAAAAAAAGATGCCTCAAATCTCACTCAATTAGATTCAGTTTGGGGTACCTCCCTAAACCTGCAATTTCTTCAAGCCACCAGCAACATTTCCCTCATTGAAGATTGGCAAATAAGGGGGAAGAACAATGCTGAGTTTCAAGAATGGATCTCCAAGCAACAGGTGCACTCTTTCTTCTTTGATGGGGCATCAAAGGGTAACCCAGGAAGGGCTGGAGCAGGAGGAATTGTAAAAAATGCTGAAGGTGTTTTGATCCACAGCTTTGCATGGGGTCTGGGGATCAACTCCAGCATTCAAGCAGAGGCTTTGGCCCTCCTTCAAGGCCTTAAATCGCTCTTGAATCTCGAAATCAAGGAGGTTAATGTTTTTGGGGATTCCCAAGTGATAATCAAAATTATGGTGACAAACTCCTCCCCCCGGGATCTTAGATTGGCAAGGCTGATATCCAGAATCAGAATTTTGGGGAAATTGTTCAAAAAGTTGAGCTACTATCATGTGTTGAGAGACAACAACAAAGAAGCAGACCTTGAAGCAAATAAAGTTGTCCTCATCTCTGCTGGAGCAATAATTCGAGACGAGGACGAAACATGGGATCCAATTCCATAATCTGCCAGCTTAAATGTTTTACTGCTTGCTTTTAAATCAGTTTGTTTGTATTTTTAAGCTAGGGGAAATCACAAAAATCGAGTGCATAATTGTAGTCAAAAAGAGCTGGAAGCTGTCCACAAGTCTCATAGCACTTCTGGCTATTGATATTTCCTGGGCCCTTCTCCCTCTCATTGTAACCCGAAATCTGGCATTTAGACCCAACAGTTAATATATCTCATAACCGTTTCTGTAAAAAAAAAAAAAAAACATCGGTGCATCTATTAATGAAAACACACTAGTGTGTAGTAACTAAAACATACCGATGCGGTTAACAATACATTAGCACTGATAAAAATAAGTCCATTTTTAAGGCACCAAAATTACTTTTAGGTATGTACACCAAAATTTATTGTTAATTTTGCTCAAATGCAGGGAGATAATCTCATTATTATATCAAATGGACACTTTTTCAAAATCCAACTCATTCTATAAAATTTCTCAAAGTACATCGCAGAGTTCTCCCTATCCATCTCCAAACGTAATTATTTTAGATTTTATTTAAATTTTTTTTTTATCTAATTGATATATATATATATATTTTTTTTTTCCATGTCAATCAGCTGAGTAAAATTAATGTATACAAATTTGCAGATTCATGCAAATTCATAATCGAGTTCAGATGCACAAAATATTCAAACAACTCCAAAACGTCAGAAGCTTTTATTAGGAACAACATACTCCAAGGCGCAGTTGGTAGATGAAAATGGACAACCGCTTCACCCTGCCAATTGTAACATGCCATCTTCTAGCCACAATCTTGGGACAATGAGGGTAATAATAATTGTTTAGTATATTAATGTAATTATTTCAACGTCAAACCAATTAATCATGCATTGTCGACGTGCTTACTAATTGATATCATTGATTTTGTACTAATCACGTTCAAATATTTTTTTTGAAATTAATAGGATTCTAGTCATCGATGAGCGACCTACCTACCATCTTCCGTTACACCCCATGAAAATATAAAATCGAGAGAAAGTTGAATTAAGAGAAAAACTCGAAGAGGAACGATACCAAGAATGGTTGAAACAACCACCTATTGGATTCCCACTACGTCTAGATTCACCAATTAGGAATGACTACAACAATAATAGTTCTTCACAAGCTGGAAATGGAGGGAGTCAAATAGAAGTTGGTATGCATGATTACTTAAGGGATATGACTGCCATGGAGACAATGATGTTAGATCATGCATTTTAGAACTATGATCAACTAGGGGATGATGCTCATATCGCTAATACCTTTTTCGAAAGCCTTAAATTTTCTTCCACCACCCCTCTCTTTGGACCTGACGAAAAGTCAAAGTCTACCTAGTTGGGGACAACGATGTTACTGTACAACTTGAAAGCAAAGTTTGGCTTGTCGAATGCATGTTTCTCGGAAACTTTGAGGTAATTGACCATCAAGTCCCTTATATTTTGAGAAATATATTCACACAATGAACATTACAAATGGTCAATTTTATGGACGTTAATAATTATCAGCATTAATGTACATTTACTATTTTCCATGACCAACTACAGGTTATTCAAAGATAAGGTTCTTCTCAGTGATAATGTCTTGCCCAGTAGCTGCGAAGAGGCAAATAAATTGTGGAGAATGTTGGGTGTTGAGTACATATCATATCATGCATGTCCAAATGATTGTACTCTATATAGAGGAGAATATGCAGACAAAGAGATATGTATAAAATGTGGACATGACAAGTATGATAAATAAAAAATAAGGGTAAATCATGTGGTCCTCCTTTTAATATATCGAGGCACATGCCTATAATCCCAAGGATTCAAAGGATCTTTCGTTGCAAATAATTAGCTATGTTGCAGGGATGGCATGCCTCACACAGAAGTGAGTCGAGATTTATGCGAATCCCAATAGATTCAATAGCCATGAAGCATATAGAGGATACATGGCCCAAGAAATTCAAGCATGAAGTACGAAGTCTACGACTTAGCATAGCCATGGATGGCGTCAACCCATATTCCCTCCAGAACACCAACTATTCTGTTTGGCCTACAATAGTGATCAATAACAATAACCCCCCATGGTTGTCTGTGAACAATGAACATCTTATGTTAGCTGTCATAGTCCTTGGTAGAAGACAAGTGAAGAATATGGATGTCTACTTACAACCATTGGTAGATGAATTGAAGGAATTATGGGATGGGATAAATGTATATGATGTATCAAGGCCCATCGCAGCAAAGAGAAGTTTTACATTGTATGGCATATGTGCTTGCACGACACATGATTATCCAAGCTTAGGAGTTTCATCTGGTAAATTACATGTTTATTGATTTGTTTATATATGTAACAATATTCATTCGCATATTAGTTATTTAATTCTTTGTAATTGTTCTGATCTTCATGATATTATTTAACGTGCCATGCATATTGTATACAATAATTTTGCAGGTCTTGTAACAAAAGGGTATTATGGATGTAAATGTTGTGGACCTTCTATGAAATCTAGATGGTTCAACGAACTATGAAAGCTAGTCTATTACTGCTCCAGGGTATTCCTTCTAGAAGAACACACTTATAGAAGAGAAACATCTGCTTTTAATGGTAAATGAGAGAGAACCCAAAGGCCTGCAATAATGACACCAACTGAATGGCTTAGAGCATATGAGAGGGAGAATGAGAATGAGTTCATATAAATGTTCGATTCAAATGGGGAGCCTATGTTCGATGATTCAGAATTCTTTGACACCTATGTTGAGAAATTTCCCATTGGGATGAAAAGGAAATCTATCTTTTATAACCTCCCATATTGGGAGCATCCTAAGATTACCCACTTATTAGATCCCATGCATATATTTAAAAATGTTTAATCTTCTTTCCCCGGATGCGGGTGTATCCATATGATATGGGGAAGATTGGTGGTCAGGCTGGCGCGTGGCAAGGCCACATGGCCGCCGGCCACCTGCATTCAAGTCGCACTGGTTGCATTTATAACATAGCCCATCACCCAACTTGGCATTCAAGCCGGTGGGGAAGACGAGGCTGCATCCATAACTCGACGCCGTCCTCCAGCTACAGGCGCATTTTCACCTTCTCAATGCTTCACTACTGGGCTCTGCAATTTATTTGGCTCGTCACCATGCATAGTTTCATTGCTCCGCTCTGCTCTGGCTGTCCTCCGGAAGCCAAGCTCCCCAGCTCCCGCACTGCACTAGGAAGGCGGTGTAATCTCTATTGCTGCGTGGAGTTTATTCCTGGTTTTCATCACTCTCAAAGCCCGTTTTGCCCCTTGCTTCTTGCAGGCCCGCCTCAGTCTATCCCGCCTGTCACTCTGCAATTCTCTCCGACTCGTTTGCGCTCTCCAGGTGAGAAGATGCCTCGGCTTCGGCACAGGCTCAGATGCCACAGAGGCAGCACTTGAGCCAGGCCCTCCTTCAGGCGTCGCTCCCCCTCCAGCCATTCGAATTCCTCGGCTTCTGACTCCCCCCTTGGCGCCTCTCCTCGCGCTTCTAACAGGCGCAGGCCAGATCGTGCCCCCTCCTCGCTTGTCCATCACCCGCCCTTTCCTCCGCGCGACGCAATTGTCCCTTAGCCCCCCTCTGACCCTCGCAGCGCTGAGTCTGCCCACCTGGTCAACCCTTCCACGGCCTTGTTTCACTTCCCCTGCCTTACTTCCCAGCCTATGGTGGTGGCGACGATTACTGTAACGTTAAAAGAACTCCCTCAATTCGGCTCGATGACCTTGCCTCCTACGCATCTGGGAATTCAGCTTCGCACCCCTGGGTCTGACCAAGCTATCCAAACTGGTGCGCAGAACCACTCACAAGAAGCTGAGGGAGGCAGACATGGCGGTGGCAGTTCCAGTGTCAAAGGTACGCCAACGGAGCAACACGAAGTAGGCGCGGCAGCAAATCCCACTCCGGACGATGATGATGACAGCTATGGATGCAGAATCGAAGAAGAACCCCCCTCTGACGACTATGGTATTTAGGATTCTCAGTTATTTTTTGTCTTTCAGGTCAGATTTTCTGTCTAGATGGTGTCTTCAGAAATCCTGGCCTGCGGGCTTGACAAACCACTGTTACAGTCCTATGTTTATGTTTAATGCTGGTTTGTACTACTACAGTCCTATGGTTTTTTGCTTAATGCTGGTTTCCTCCTTAGAGGCATCAATTAAACTTTTATCGGGTTGGTTTTCCCCTGTGGGCAGCGCTATTTTTGATATTGTGCTGAACTCTTCACGCCTATGAAGGCACACCTCTGTATGTACCATATTTTTCCAGTAATAGAATCTAGTCTTATTTAGAAAAAAAAAAAAAAAAATGTTTAATATTCTTTATGGAGGCACATATCATCGAAAAAACGTGATACATTGGTTGTTAGGAAAGATCTTATTACTTCAAAAACTAAAAAGAAACATTGGCCATGACTATTAAAAAGTACAAGATTATAGGAAATTGGTCCCTCTAATTGGTATTTCAAAGAAGGCAATGTCCCATGGATTTAAAAAAAATATGATCTTTCTTTGGCAAAGGAAGTTATAATGGGTATGAGGGTGCCATCTTCATACAAATTTTCACTACAGCACTGCTTCATTGTGGATGACCATTTGTCGGGGTTGAAATTGCATGACCATTTGAATCTTCTAAGAGTATGTATAATGTCAAAAGCATGATTTTATTATTTTTTATATTAATAAATTTTATCCCATGCAGGGATAATAAAACATAACTAATTTTGTATATAATTGCATTTTTTTATACTTTTTCAGTGTCATTATCCTTTATTCATGCGTGGGTGTGTGAAACATGACTTCCCCCAAGACCTAGGATGTGCCATATCTAAATTATTTCCATTTGTACGTTGGATCACGTCAAAGGAGATTCATGTGGCTAACATTCCACGGTGGCATCAAGAGATAGTTGAGATTGTTTGTATGTTTGAGAAGGAACTGTCGACGAGTTTCATGGACTTGCAGGTTCATCTTCTAATCCACCAAGTAGATGAGGTCGAATTAGTTGGGGTGGTTTCTTGTCATTGGATGTTCTTCTTAGAGAGGTACATGAAGAAATTGAAAGGTTTTGTTCGACAAAGGGAAAAACCCGAGGGGTCTATGGCAGAGGGGTACATATCGTATGAGTCTTTCTATTATGCCAGTGAGTACATCAAGTAGATCGAAAATAGACCAGGTGCAGTGATTTCAGACGATGAAAGGGATGACGACAAAAGAGAAGGGGAGCTTCTCCAAACAAATGGAAAAATGTGCTTGATCAAGAGTAAGCAACTTATAATTTTTCAAATTTACACAAAGTAAATATTCGCGTTGAACTTCGATATAATGTATATTTTGATCTCATATATACTACATGTCAGTTTGATTTCATATGCGAATGCAGAAATTGAAGCAATCAATAAATTCATTCTTTACAATTCCAAAGTGACACAACTGTGGGTCGCATTGTACGAACAAAAGAGGATGAAATGGGATAGTGACAAGAAAGAATTCAGACGGTTGAATGGTGGAAGTGTGCCTTATCTCGATTATTTAAAAGAAAATATGCCAATTATAAGCCCCAATGGTTGAGTTGTTGACCAAGTCAGAGAGAAATACGGTGTAACTGGTCGTTACTCGCATGCTAAAGAGGATGCGCCAAACGTAGGGATTGGGTGCAAAAACTCGGTAATAATCTATTTATGTATATTTTGAACTTAATAATTCACCTTTGAAATGTAACATCTATATTTCATATTTTAATGGTTGGGTTATTATAAGACACATGACACTATGATTTTTTAACTTTTTTATAGGTGCATTTGTTCCCATCTATGTGGGCATATGGACACCATTTTCGCGTAGAAAATGTTGAAGATGGATACATGACACAAGACTGTGGAGTGGAAGTCGAGTTCGATCAATCTGGTCAAGCTAGCCACTGTGATCAAAATCTGTTACAAGGAACATTACGTTATGTCAGAAAGATACAAGAGATCTTTGAAGTGGACTTCTCTTCTTTCTAATGTGTTATTTTTAGGTGCAAGTGGTGGGACACCTTTGATCAGAATAATGTAAAGGAAGATCGTGATAGTAGGTTGATATGTATCAAATCTAGAAATATGTGGGATGAAGCTAAGGAGCCTTATGTTTTCCCCAAACACTGCAACCAGGTGTTCTTTTACCCAGATGTGTTGGATAGGGATTGGTGGTTCGTATTGAGAAATGACACTAGATCAAAACATATTTTTGAGAATAATGGTGTTATCATGCCAAGCGAGTTGGAAGATAATGAGGGTGATCATGAGAAGTGAGAGTGATATGGTACATGTGTTATTTCATCATTTATACTATTTAAGATGATTTTTTTTATAAAGAAGTGGACTTAACCTTATAACTAAGACTTTTTTTTTTTGAAACATTATAATATGTATTTTGAATTAATTGGTTTGCATTGTGTTAATGTTAAAATCATTTCACTTGATAATTTGCGATTATGTTGATCTAGAAAACAATGCACTGTATCAATTTTTTTTGGTCAATTCCTAAAATAATACAACTACTTGATTGCTTTAAATGTGTGTGAATGATATATTCAAAATTTTAAAAATGTATTAATGTATACTGTTATTTTTTATATGTAAGATCATAATAAAATAATGATAATTCTAAACATGAATTTATTTGCATTATTTTCTAAATTTTATTATGTCACAAAAATTCATATTATTCTAGATTAATTATTTTACAATTATTTATATTCATACAAATTTACAAATTTACAATTTTACAATTATGGTAATTTAACAATATTTACAGTATACATTTTACTTACGGTAGTTACGGTTCAAAATTGACAATTAATTTATAATTTTACAAATTTACAAATTTTAATAAAACCAATCACGACAATACATACAATTACAATTTCACAATACAATTATAATTTTACAAATATTTTACATACAATTACAATTACAATCATTTCACAATCCAATTACAGTTATAATTACAATTTTACAAATATTTTACATACGAATAAAATTAAAATTACAATTAGAATTATAATTACAATTTTACATATAATTACAATTACAATTGTATATACAATTACAATTACAATCACGATGCATACAATTACAATTACAATTTTACAGATATTTTACATACAATTAAAATTAAAATTACAATTGCAATCAGGACATAATATTTAATAAATATCATGATTTAATATTAAAAATAAACATAACGATCATGATAAACATTGTACAAACATCATATTCTAAAATACACATTCAAATTTGCTAACATCATCTAATCATTGTGATCACGACCATATAACAAAACACAAGCATTGTATAACATCATCACAACACAAACATCAAATATACATCTTATGTCAAATAACGACTATCACATACACATATATCTGCAAGCACATTAAATAAACATATCTAACATGACCTAACAATATACACATCATGATGAACACCAACATGTAAATTAAGTACATACACATAAATATAAAATACATGGACCATATATATATATATATATATATATATATATATATATATATATATATATATATATATATATATATATATATATATATATATATATATATATATATATATATATATAATGTAAAAAATATACAACTGTAATATAACTGCATATAAATGTCAAATATATGGTAGTACTACATCAATACGAGTACTAGTCGAGGTCTTCTCAGTCAATGGTGCAACCTCATGCTCAGATGGATGACGTGCCTGCTCCGTAGGTGCCTGTTGATTAGATGGTGCAGTCTTCTCAGGAACTGTCTGTTGATGATTCGTTGATGGTGCAACTTGCTTAGATGGACCTGCCTGCTTAGGATCAAGTGCCTGCTTAGTCGATGGCCTTGTCTGCTCTGGACCAGGTGTCTGCTGAGATGGTGCAGACTCCTCAAAAGATGCCTGCTGATCAAGACTAGATGCTAGTTGCTCATGATCTTCGGCATGAGGTGAAGGAGGAGGAGGTGGAGTACTAGAATGATAATCACTCCCCTCGTGATCCTGATCATCAGATGAGCTGCTCTGTCGTGCATCTCCATGACGCCTACCCCTCCTGGCCGCCAGTACTCTGGAAGATCCAACGATATGACGCATAAGGGTCATCAGATCACGGGGCATGTCTCTCCAGAGCTCTGTGAGCCTACGATTAGCCTATATCTCTATGATCGTAGTAGGGCAGAGTGACTCATCAATTAGGAGTTGACACAGTTGGTTGCCCAAATCCATCCCGAATCGGGTGTCCATCCTACGCCGCACCCCCGCGGCTATCTGCACCCGAGGATCAGGTCTATCACCCTGATTTGCCACCTCTGCCATCTCCTCGTCAACACCTACACCCGGATCATCTGGTGGGGGTGGAATCATGTCCCCAACGAATGTTTCAATATCTACAAAATATATAGTACACAACAATAATTAGATAATTTCATTAAACAATTTAATATAAAAAAATTAAAGAACATGTTAGAATAAATTTTATTCTAATTAATTAATTAAGACAATAAAATGAAACTATATTAATTTAAAGAAAACACTAATATTACCTCTCACATCTGATGGCTCATCTTGTGTGAAGAGGGTGTTGGTACACTCTCGGAAATCCAAACCGGCATACGCCGACACGACACCATCACGAACAAGTGATCATCAGCACTGGCTAGAAACTCTAGTGCATCAGTAGATATCCTAGCTAGAAAATTAGACAGGCCCCTCTTGGGCATCATCTGGCTCCACATCTGCATCCATACATGAAACATCAGCCTACGAGGCTTCCGAACAAAAGTAGGCCTTGTCTCCGAAAACCTCTCAAAAAATAAACAAAATAACTCTGAAGAAAAAGGGAAGGCTAACCTCCCACATGCCTGAGAATGACATCTATCTAATGTTGTACAAAAATGCCGCAAAAAAATTGCAGACCATCTCACAAGTCGTGGCACCTGGAATAAAGAATCAAAATAAAATAAAAGCGGACAACTATTGCGCTGCCCGTCACTAGTATAATATGCAATTGTCGTCAGTAGTAGTGAGAGGCACCTCACCTCCTCTAGACCAAACGAAGCAATGTGTAACTGACCACTGGACACCTGAAAATCTGCAGGAGAAACTATATCGTCCCTAATGTATCTATGGGAGTACGCCAATTGACTCCCTGTTCCATAACGGACAGGGACATCTGGGAATTGGGGAAAATCCTGCCCTCTCCTAGATAGGCCAATAATAAAATAGATGTTCTCCTCAGTGGGCTCGTACCACTGGCTAGGATCGACCCGAAAATCCTGTCGGTGGCCATCCCACCTGTAGATCAGTTGTCCCATTAACCCACTATGCCCCTTCAGGGATGTAGCCTCCTCATAGAACTTGAGGAGGCCTACCTCCCTTAGGAGCAACTGGGTGGCTATCGTAATAGGGTGAGGGCACAAAAGTATCTCCCTCTCTCGTGCCTCCCACAGCTAAATCACGTTATAACGGTCCTCCATATGCTCTTGTTGTTCCCTTATCTCTCTTTGTTGACGTCGCTGAATGATTCACATATTAAATACATTATTTTATTAAATGAGAAATGTGTGTGTGTATATATATATATATATATATATATATATATATTTTTTATTGAAAAAAAAAAACACTTGGTGCACCCAAAAAAACAGTAACGCACCGTTACCGGTGCGTACTTCTTTATCGCGTACCGCCCAACCAGGGAATATTTTTGTTCGGTGCGTTGAACAAACTAATCGCTCCGGGGAAAATAGTTTGGTCAGCGCACCGCCCAACAACAGTACATGGTCAATGATGTGGTCATGTAAATGACTGCACCGTTGACTATGTAATTCTGTCGGGCGAGTAGTGCATTGACCTAACTATCCGCCTCGAGGCAGTTAGTTTGGTCAACACACCACCCTCTCGAAAATATTACATAGTCAACAGTGCGATCATTTAGAAGACCGTACCGCCGTGTTATTTTTTAGAATATATCGATGCGTGTTTTCTCGGTACCACACTAGAACCCAGCGTGGTTTCGTTAACACCATTCGTGGTGCGACCTATAAATTTACAGGAAACACTGCGAACCGTGCGAGTCGAACGGATTGAACGCACCGCATATATATATATAAACGATTAATTTTGAGTTAATTTCAAATTTTAATCTGCTAAAAGGTTTCGTTATTGAGAAACAAGTAGATTACCTGTATATTTGCGAATCGAGGAGGCATCTTTGTTGAGGAATTGAAAAAAAAAAATTCCCAACGTTTTCGAAAATTCAAACACCACACAGTGTGCAATGGATGACAATAATGCGGGTAATGGGAGCACTGATGGCATGGCGCCTCACAGAAGATAAAATCACACTAGCTCTTGAGAGGTCTAGGGCACTGAGCAAGTAAAAATGAGGTTTTTATGGCCGGTATATATGTGTGTGTGTGTGTGTGTGTGTGTGTATATAAACCCTTTTTCGATATGCTTGATTTTGAGACGCACCAGGCGGTTTTATCAATGGTGCAACGCACATTGTTACGATGCACTGGATTATGGAGACGCACCGAGCCGGTTTGTACGCACAAAACTGGTTTGTATGTGTATGTATATATATATATATATATATATATATATATATAAACCCTTTTTCGATGTGCTTGATTTTGAGACGCACCAGGCGGTTTTATCAATGGTGCAACGCACATTGTTATGATGCACTGGATTATGGAGATGCACCGAGCCGGTTTGTACGCACAAAAATGGTGCGCTAGAGTACTTAGATGCACCAGGAGGGTTTGTATGGAGAGCACGATGTATCGGTGTGCCAATTTATTATATCGGTGCGTTTTATGATGCGAAACACACCCAAAAAAAAAAAAAAAACCTAGTGACCTAGACTATTTTTATAAGGGCTTCCTCAAAAACATCCGCTAGATGATATTTTCATTGTAGTGATTCGCTTCGCCCCCCCCCCTGGAAAAATTGAAATGGGGACCCGAAATTTTCTCAACGGTTGATTTTCTCCCATCAGCGATAAGTGGTAGGCCACGCTCCCAAAAAAAAACCCAACAATTTCCTTTAATGAATCTAAATCAATCAATTCTTGCCTCAGTTTTGTTTCCCACTTTGAATTGTTTCTCCAAAATTTAATGACAATCATCAGAAACCTTGGTTACATCTTTTATATTTCCATAACCGGGTGTTGAAACTAGTTTTGAGGGACTTTCAACTAAGACACCGTGATCATGCTCAACTTTAATCCCCTTTCTTATTTCTGTCGCGGGCTTTATCCCACATGTAGGCTTCAAAATGAAATAACTGTGTTTATAAACTATATTACTTACAACATATTTTAATGCGTTGTGCACAAAGTAAGGCTCTCGTAAACTCCTCCATTAGTTGTTTGGTGATGACTTGTGAATGTTTGTTGATGTTTGGCTTGGTTTGTGGCTTGCGAAGATATGTTACTCAGAGATTAGCCCAAAGGGGCCATTATATTTTACCCTTCAAACCTGCACAAAGTCCCGAGAGAAATTTAAGACATAAAATGGCCTTAAAATCCATTTTATATTTTATTAGCCAACTCAGTCAATTTGCTAAAACCTACCTGCTTCATTGCCCATATTGGCGAAGACAACACTATAAAATTTTTGAAATCCTCCGTCACTATAAGATATCACGAGAAAAAGCACTCATGAATATCACCAAATTTATGGAGTGATAACATTGGCTCCTTTTGGGGATGTTGTCCTCCCAATGAGGCAACAAAGAAATGCAAACCTCTAAATTTTGCAGATCAGTGCCTTGGTCATTGGTATGATCCCAAAGATTTATTCTGCAACCTGTACCTGTAACCCGTTTTGATCCTCAACTAAAAACAAGTCAAACTTAAAACTGAAATTGAAATGCTCATTGAACTAGAAACTATACTGCAATCTTGAATTGAAGCTTGAAACTAAAAATTAAACCCACACTAAAAACAAATTGCTGAAAGGAATTCTCGCCAAGTCAAGCTAATTCACGCACTCCTACTCTAATTTGCTGAAAAACCATTGAATCAAATAATACAAAAGTGATAATGAAGCAAGTCAAGTAGCTGCAAAAATAATATGGCTGCTTAACTGAGTATCGAAAAAACAAAAACCGAAACATACCATGGTAGTGGCAACTCATTGTAGATCTGGTCTCCACAGCGAAAGCATGATCGAATACATGAATTGAAAAAAATTCGCATATAGTCTCCTACAAGATCAATAAATACATGATCTATTGGTTGATCTTAAAAGTATTTTGTGATTAACGTGTTAAGGAAAGGTAGTTCATATGTGTTCTCTTTATCACACCACTGCTCCAGTTGTGAATTATCAAACTCATCCTCAAAAGCATTGAATTAATTAATTAGAAAATCATTAGGCAGCTATATATCCTCCTAGTTTAGCTGACAAAGACTTTCTAAAGGCTCAATCTGATCTTGAAAATGATAAGACTATATTTGAGCTTCTGAATCTTCAATATCATTTTTAAGCTTACTAACAAACTCATCTAAAAATTTGATCTTATCTTCAATATTACATTTGTATGCCTTTAAATAGATAGACAAAACCTTGAAAAGGCTTCGTCAATATGATAATCCTCAAAATGATCCCAATATTCTTTAAAACCATCAATAGAAATGGGATTGGCCACATACCCTGTCATATTGATGAATGGAGCAAGTAGATAAGTTATTCTGGCACTGAATTTTCTGGACAGTGGATTCGTCATGAAGCTTTGAAACTCTGGATTATTCAAGATTGGAGTCACCATAAGTGTCATGAAATATGGATTCTTTGACAATGGAGTCGATAAGTGAAAGATTCAGCCTACTTGTGTCCGATCACTGTCCACCATCAGCAACCACATTTATGTCATTGTCATTATTTCCTGGGGAAGATAGAGCTTTCGCTCCCCGACAACAACGCCAAAATTTTTATCCTCCACAATATCCCAAGGCAAAGAAGGAGATCGATGGTGGTAACCTCAAATCAACCTTTTATTTTTGCAGCTAGCCCTACCAAACCAGAGAGGGCTCTCTCTATGATCACAACCAAATTTTGACTAGAGGAAGAATGGATTTAGGATAGCTAGTTCAGGTCATGTATGTTGAGTTTTTAATGGTGGTGGTTTTCAAAGGAGTACCTCCATTGGGCGATGGATTCATGTTAAATCGGTTTTTTCTAGTGATATGATGCAAAGAGAAAGGGGTTTCTCCACAGGGGCAAGGTAGGCAGTCTCGGTGATGAAATTAATTTTAATCATTATAGGAGGATGAGTGTGAGAAAAAAGGAAGACAACACAATGAGCATCAAACTATGGATGAATTCTAAGTGTTTCTTTAAGAGGAAAACATTAACCACTTGGTAAAACTAAATCAGAGCACCATTTAAGATGAATTATGAGTTAAACATCTGGTTTTTATCCACACACATTCAGGAGATGTAAGCACATAAGACTAACTGACAAGAAACAAGGAGCACACATAATCAAGATCCGATATAGGAATCCTTGCATATCACATTTTGTCTTTCATTTCATTCACTGGATTATTTATTTATTTATTTATTTATTTTTTAATTTTAATTTATATTTTAATTTTAATTATATATATATATATTTTTTTTTTCTTTTTTTCTTTTTTTTCTTTTTTCTTTTTTTTTAACTAGAAAACATACAATGCCCTCCGGACCTTAGCTCCAAACACCAACCCTTCCTCATTCAAAATGAGGGGTATTTATAAAAATAATTTACAAAAATACTGTCATAACTAACCAGGATATATTTACGTAGTTCCTAAACATAATCTATCTAACTGTTACAAAAGTTTAGGAAAAATTGAAACTGCTTTCTAATTTGCTGGAAATGAAATCTAATAAAAATAATAAAATAGCAATTAATTATTACAACTAGTTGCAAATATCTCCAATTGCTTGGAGGAGGACCTTGCAAGCTGCCACCTATGAAAATTGAAAATGCCACCTCGAGCCTTCTTCTGGAAACTGCCATCAAAACTTTAACTAATAGATGTTGAATCTGCTATTTTGGAAAATATGAATTTCAAGCCTTTATTCGCCGGATATTTGAAGACTCCTTGGATTAGTAATATCCATCAAAACAGGATCGACCCAATGACTGACAAGTTGTCATAAATATTTGAATCATCAAATTTGGGCATGCTTGATTATTTGGCCAAAAGTATCATCTCAAGAGATACTCTGCCATCTGCAATCCGAAGGATCTAATGCTAGTTATGCTCCTAAAGGTTTGGGATTTGATTTTTCTAAATATGGAGATGAAAGATTCAACAGTTGACCCTTCCTACTACATAAACTCAAAGTCTTTGAAATACATCTAGATGTGTTGGAGTTTGTTTTAAACAAATACCCATGGGATGGCCCGGAGTGACACAATGCCTGACTATAATACAATTCTGGGGTTTCCTACAAAACATAATAGACCTGTACTCTTTATTAGGACAAAACATAATCATTTTAACCATCAGTTCACGTCAAAGGATGGTTGATGGAGGATGCTTTCGAGATTTCAGACTGGCTGCTATAGTAAATCTAAAACCCAAGCATTCTTCCTCAAACGATTGCTCAATTATTTCCCCTTGAATAGTGACTTGAAAACTAGAGCCATGAATTGTCTCTAAATACATTAATATAAGCAGATGTGCAGGACTTCCCCCTCTTCCCACAACTTCTCCATGACCATATAACATTGTTAACATGACGCTATAGTTTTTAGTGACCTGTGTAAAGTCTTCATGGGCTTTATACAATTTCCAAGTAGAAAAAAACCGACCGACATCCTAATCTAGGTGGATATTAGTGGCCACCCGCCTATTCCACTTGGAACCCCACAATTGTTTCTTTTAGTTTTTCAGTTTCCTTAATTGTAGCACAATTTACTATTTTTGGCAGTTTTTCGAGTCCTGAACTTTCAGAGCCGTTTTGAGGCCCTAAATGGTGTTTTTTGGGCATCAAACATGCAAAAAATATGATTATGTTCCAAACTCAATATTAGTTGTAAGCAGTTGTAGTACTCAGATAGATCTTTCTAACGATGTATCATGTGTGTCAAACAAAGATAGTATGCCAACCCTCAGATAGGTCGAGGGGGAACCCTCTCTATTCTCGGTCGTACCCACTTGGAATTATTTCCGAGACCCCATCAAGGAACAATATTAGGGGAGCTATGATGATAAGTACATACAACGGACTACGCTGCGACAGTAAAGGGATCAAGATGTGCATGAGTTGATGAATCTGTTCCATACCCTGCGCACAAAGTTGGGTATCAAATATTCAGAGAAACATTTGGTGTTGTAGTACCGCAGTTGTCTGCATAGATACATTCATGAGGAAATGGAGTTCCTCGACATCTCCTCACTTGGTACAACATACCAGTATGCTACCAAGATTGAGAATAAATTCAAATAGAAGAAGTGAGACTTTGGATCTGTGAATCAAAAGCAAGCGAAAGGTGCCCCCATACCGCAGAAAAAAGGACAAATCCAAGGCATGGAGGCCCAAGACAACCTCCCAAAGTTGCAAGCAAAGATCCACACCACGAAGCCGAAGAAGGACACGGGAAAGTGGTGTGAGTTATATAAGAGCTCCACTAACAACACAAGTGAGTGTCGGGCCAAGCAGTCACTGGTGGCCAAGATGAAGGCTTTTGAATAAGATGCATGCTCCGACTCTAAATCAGAACCTAAGAAGGGGAATGAAAAAGGGAAGCAAAATATCGATGTGGAGCCCAATGCCACCATTACCACCATGAATATCCAAAAGGAAGAACCAGAAGATCCAGAGGAGGAGGAGCGTCTCTTCCATTCCCATATGTGGGTAAAGGGTTCCCCGCTACAGTTCATTGTCGACAGTGGGAGCCAAAATAACCTCATTTCATCATAGGTAGTGAAGTTTTTGGGCTTGCCGACCATAGCACACCCATAGTCATACACCATCGGTTGGCTTCACCAAGGATGGGATCTCCGTGTCAGACAACAATGCCACCTTCCCTACAACATCAAGCCCTTCACCGATGATGTATTATGTGAAATTTCTCCTCTTGATGTTTGTGATGTGTTATTAGGCTAACCATACTTATGGAAGCGACATGAAGTGTATGAGTCCCGACCTCATGCTGTTATTGTTACTTTGGGAAATAAGTTGTATAGGATACTCGAGGTACCACCACTTGCCACTATCTCTTTAATTACTACACAAAAATGCAGTAAGCTCATTTCTAAAACCAGGAAGTTTGTTTTCCTGACGATCCACCCTCAGGGCAAGAAGAAGATTGCGACCACGACCTCCAAATAGGGATCCTCCGCACGACAACAACAAATGGACAAGGTCGTGGAGGAGTACTGGGACGTCTTCAACTCACTCCCAGGGGTACATTTTCACTGTCAGGTCAAGCACCCCATCGATCTAATCCTAGGTGCGTCGCTGCCCAATGGATCGATCTATCAGCGCTCTGTTTTGGAGAACGATGAAATCAAGAGGCATATTCAAAAGCTGCTTCAGAAAGGTCATATCTAGCCAAGTTCATCGCCCTGTGGGAGCCCGATCATGTTGGTGCAAAAGAAGGATGGGACTTGAAGAATCTGTATTGACTATTGGGCACTAAACAAGATCATTGTCCAGAATAGGTACTCGATCCCACAGATTGATGACCTTATGGACCAACTCAAAGGGGCCAAATATTTCAGCAAGATCGACTTGAAGTCCGGGTATCACCATGTACCAATCGAACCATCTGATGTGTGGATGTTGCCTTCAAATTCAAGGAGGGCCTTTTCGAATGGCTGGCACGCCTTTCGGGTTGACAAATGCTCTCGCAACCTTCATGCGGTTGATGGACGACATCTTGTGGCCATTCACCAACTCATTTTTATAGTGTACTTGGATAACATCATAATATTCATCCAGACTTCGGAAGAGCACCTTCACCACATCCTATAGGTCCTCCAAACAATGCGGCAACACAAGTTGTGTGCCAATTTGTAGAAGTGCACTTTTGGCATGACCCAGGTTCAGTATCTGGGATACATTATTGACAAGCGGGGGGTGCATTTGGATCAAACCAAGATCCAATTAATTCGGGATTTGCCAACCCCAACCACTCTAACAGAGCTTTGCAGCTTTATGGGTCTTGCTTATTTCTACCGCAAGTTCATTTTGGGATTCTCCCATATCGCTTGGACCTTGAGTCAAGTCACCAAGGGAGGAGCGAAAGAAAAATTATTTTGGTTAGAATATCAATAGAAGGTGTTCGTATAATTGAAACATTGCCTCTGCTTTGCCCCAGTGCTCACATTGCCAGACTTGCAACAACCATTTGAGATTAAGACAGATGCCTATGACTATGCTATTGGGGCAGTTCTTACTCAACAGGGGCATCCAGTGGCATATCACGGTGAGACATCGTCTGACACATTCCGGAAGTATCCCACTTAAGACAAAGAGATGTATTCCATTGTGCAGGCTTGCCAACAATGGAAGCATTACATTTTGGGGAAGGAAACGATCATGCACACAAACCACTAACCCCTGCAGTTCCTATAGACACAAGGGAATTTGCAGAACGATCACCTTCAGAAGTGGTCCACATATCTGTAACAATTTTATTTGAACATCAAGTACAAGAAGGGCATCACTAATAATGTTGCAGACCACCTCATCCGACCACCAATCATGGCAATAACCACCATGCTCAACTCTTATGGGCAAAAGACTTCTGATTGGCCACTTCTCTACAAGATCAATCCATAATTCGGCCACACATACAAGACGCTCTTGGAGGGTAACCGAATTCCAAATTTTCACCTCCAAGATGCACTGCTATGTCACCCGGGACACCTTTGTGTTCCTTCAAGCGAGCGTGTCAAGATGATTTGGAAAGCGCACTACAGTAGGGTCGTTGGGCATTTCGGGGTCGAGAGAACAGTGGCAGCACTGCAGAAGTATTTATATTGGCCAAATATTTGGCATGATGTCGGGAAGTACATCAGATCCTGCACTGCCCACGCCATTTCCAAACTGAACATCAAGTCGAAGCAAGGCCTCTATACTCTGCTCCCTACCCCTAGTCGACCTTGGGAATCCATCTCTATGGATTAGATGTCGGGCCTTCCTTCTACTAAGCATGGAAAAGACCTTTCTTTCGTGGTCATGGACAGATTCTCGAAGATGGCCATTATGGCGGCCTGCAAGAATAATATCACAGCAAAAGCCACTTCTAAACTCTTCTTTGAATGAGTGTGGGCACACTTTGGGATATTATAGTCTATCATCTCAGATAGGGACAACAAGTTCCTCAGTACATTCTGGTCCAGCCTTTGGTCAATGCTGGACACCAAGCTCACCAAGTCCACAACTTTCAATCCCCAAACTAATGGCCAGACAGAGGTCAACATGATGATTGTACAAATTATGTGCATGAACAACTCAAAGCATCCACAAACATGGGATGAGATCCTCCCCTATGTATAAAATAGATATAACCGGGCCCTCCATAGCTCAACCAACCACAATCCCTTTAAGGTGGGCTTGGGATTCCAGCCACTATGTCCCATTGACGTAGCCATGCCATTTGCAGCTACTCAGGCTGATTCAGCTCATGTCCAGTCTGAAGCTGCTAAGGTGAACAAATTTAGTAAGCGCATTCAAAACATTCACCAATAGGTTCATGACATATTGGATAGAGCCAATGCTAAGTACAATAAATGACATGATCAACATTGGGTGCAACATAACTTCCAGGTGGGCGACAAAGTGTGGCTACAATTGCAGAATGAGTGCCTCGCTGGACCCCACCGCATGCTTTGGCTGCTCCGATATGGGCCATACACCATCACCAAGGTTGTAGGGGACAATGCCTTCTAGCTCAATTTTCCACCATTCCTTGGTCTACACCCATTGTTCAATGTGGACCGCCTTCGGCCCTACTTTCCACCTCTACTGGACACATCCAACATGGCACAGCAACTCACACGAACATAGTTAAACCCAGACTACATGGAACAAGCCAAAAATGATCAAATTATGTACACACAATCAAGAACACCCGCCAACAAAGGATCCAACTATATCGAGTTTTCAAAGCAGGCCAACTCCTTCACCAGGGTAAGTGGCTCACCAGGGACTAAGTTTGGCATAATTTTCCTCATCTCATGGAGGAACTCAACGCAATGCGGACCACTGCTTCCTAAGGGGGGAGGAATGATCTAGATGGATATTGGTGGCCACCCGCCTATTACACTAGACCCCCACCATTGTTTATTTATGTTTTTCAGTTTCCTTAATTGTAGCATAATTTACTATTTTTGGCAGTTTTTTAGGTCCTGAACTTCCGCAGCCGTTTTGAGGCCCTAAACGACGTTTTTTGGGCATCAAACATACAACGAACATGGGTATGTTACAAACTTGATATTTTTTGTCAATAGTTGTAGTCCTTAGATATATATTTCTAACGATGTATCACGTTCATCAAACAAAGATAGTATGCTAAAGTTACGACCCCAGGAAATTGATGTACCAATTTACCCTGACAGGGCCCATAGTCTGGTGTTTCATCTCCTAGGGTTAGGATTTTAGATACTTAGGGTTTTCCTTTGTTTCTCAATAATATATAGGCCTTAGAGCCTCATTGTAAAATAGATTTCAAAGTCTTGTTGTGGCCATCTCTCTTCTCAGAGATAAGCTACCAGCGCCCTAGCTAGTTTATTTCCATTATGTCTGTAAACAATTTTCAGTTCTTCGATATTAATGAAATGAAGTGTTATTTCCGCTGCATCTTTGTATTTATGGTTATAAGTGTATTTTGTTGCGTTATTACATAAATTTGGATCAGTGGTATCATAGCAGTCTGCTCTTTCTCGATACTTCTTTGCATGTCCCCAACGAGGTCAGTGTATAAGGAGTTAGGGCTCGATCTGGTTGAACCTTTGCAAGATCAACCTCGCCAACCCCGATGACCATCCATGGGGAACGAAAATAAATACGAGGGAGCAGGATATCCTATCAAATATTGCTCGAGGAGGCCCTTGAAAAACAAAGGAACGAGATGATGGATAACTTTTCCTAGATCCTTCAAATACTGCCCACTAGCGGCGCATCTACATCCAACAGCCACTCTAAAGGTGAAACCCCTTTTAAGGTAAAAGTAAACTTGGACATTCCAATATTTGATGGCCAAATAGATTCAGACACCATAGATAAATGGTTGAATATATTAGAAGGATATTTCTCGGTTCATGACTTTTCCGACTGGGAGACGATTATTTTTGCACTCCTCAAAGCTACCTCCCATGTCAAGGACTGGTGGGAAACCTACTGTGAGAGAAAGTACAAGCGGGAGCCCTCTATGTTCTTGGTCGTACCCACTTGGAATTCTTTTCGAGATGCCATCAAGGAACAATATTATCCAATGGGGAGCTATGAGGACAAGTACATATAATGGACTACACCGCAGTAGCAAAGGGATGAAGATGTGCATGAGCTGACGAATCTGTTCCATACCCTACACACAAAGTTGGGTATCAAAGGTTCAGAGAAGCGTTTGGTGCTGAAGTACCACAGTTGTATGCGCAGATACATTCAGGAGGAAATGGATTTCCTCAACATCTGCTTGCTTGGTAAGACATACCGGTATGCTGCCAAGATTGAGGAGAAATTCAAATAGAAGAAGCGAGACTTTGGATCGGCGAATCAAAAGCAAGTGAAAGGTGCCCCCAAATCGCAGAAAAAAGGAAAAATCCAAGGCATGACAGCCCAAGACAACCTCCCAAATCCGCAAAGAAATACCAACACCGCGAATCCGAAGAAGGACACGGGAAAGTGGTGTGAGTTCCATAAGAGATCCAGTCACAACACAAGTGAGTGTTGAGGCAAGAATTCATTGGTGGCCAAGATGAAGGATTTTGAATGAGATGCATGCTATGAATCTAAGTCAGAACCTGAGAAGGGGAATGACAAAGGGAAGTATATTATCGATGCGGAGCCCAACACCATCATTGCCACCACGAAGATCCAAAATGAAAAACTAGAAGATCCAGAGGAGGAGGAGCGTCTCTTTCACTCCCAGATGTGGGTAAAGGGTTCCTCGCTACATTTCATTGTCGATAGTGGGAGCCAAAATAACCTCATTTCAGCAGAGGTCGTGAAGCGGTTGGGCTTGCTGACCACATCACACCCACAACCATACACCATCGGGTGGCTTCACCAAGGATGGGATCTCCGCGTCAGCTAGTAGTGGCGCCTTCCCTACAGCATCAAGCCCTTCACCGATGAGGTATTATGTGACATTTCTCCTCTTGATGTTTGTGATGTATTATTAGGCCAACGATACTTGTGGAAGCGACATGTTGTGTATGAGTCCAGACCTCTTGCTGTTATTGTTACTTTGGGCAACAAGTTTCATAAGATACCAGAGGTACCACCGTGTAATATCCCAAAATGGGAAATACAATAATATAGAACATTTATAACATTTCAATCAAGGAAATAACCAGAATGTAAGCACAAAACTATATAATACTGGAAATGTCGAAATATAACATCAAGACATTAAATCATTAACAAAAGCCATATCATTATGTATCATGAAAAAATGTAAGTACACAATGATCCAAAAGGAATGCACTCAAGCCACAAGATGGATGAAATACACTAATGAAACTTAGCAATGGAAAGTGTAAATTTCTGATGCTGGGAAGAAGATCTATGCAAGAGGATTTTGGAGTGCTCAGAACAATCTAGGATCTTAACCACAGACTCTACTCGAAAAACGGAGAAAAACCCAGAAATTGTCTGGCCAGATTATGAGTTTGGAACTTCGGACCTTTTTGGGTTGCACACTACACCCCTGTTGGATTAGATACGCATTCCTTGGAGACAAATGCTAATCTGGGGTTGAAAGAGTGATCTATTTGCTACAATAGAACCCACTCTTCTCACTAACTAAAGGGTTGGTCCCCTCCTGATCCTAAGTTGCGAAACTTAGGATCTACCTCCTCCACTGAATATACAGCTGCTGCATGCACAACTGCTATGAAATACTATGTTGTATAGGAGGGATTATGATGTAGCCTGATGATAGATAATACAATGCTAATCTCGAACTAATGAATTGATCCCCGAAGCGAAGGATTAATCCCTCACATAATTCCAAGTTGAGCTGCTTGGAACTTTCTCTTCTCCTCAAACCCACACTGTAGAATTATGCAATTCTTACAGGAAATTTTGTTGCATAGGAGAATAGATGGATGGCCTGATGCCAAATATGACAATGAAAATCCCAGAAGATTACAATGGATCCACAGTGTGAAGGGTTGATCCCTCCATAGGTTTCTCAGCTGAAGTACTGAGAACAACCTTCCAACACTCAAACCCAAGTTCAAGAATGCATAATTCATGTAGCTGGAAGTGCAGATGAGAGTGGCTGAATGTGGCACTGATTGTCGGATGATGAATGTTGCCTAAGAAAACCTTCCTAGAGTAGGAAATTGAAGTCCCTCATGGGCAAGGGTGGGAGTCCTGCTTAGGAACACTCGGTGTCAAATAACACAATAGACTTGGCTAAATAGTTGAAGCATGCAAAGAAATGTCTTACGACACTCACCAATAAAAATCTAGACTCGCTCTCCTTTGCTGCCCTCATCTTCCTTTTATGGTTGTGAGCCTTCCCTAGCCTTCGCTCACCTCATAACTGCGCTGCACATGTGGCCACTAGCCTCGATAAAGACTGCGATGTCCTCCATGATCGCCATCACTACTATTATTACTCTCCACTTCCTCCATCGTGTGTGCATTTATTGCACCACTTCCTCCATCATGTCTGCAATTGCTTCTCCACTATCTCCATCATCTTGCATTTATTCCTCCACTATCTCCATCATCTTCCTCGTTAATGCTCTATGACATCCATGTTTTCTTCATTATTATGCTGCTCCACTACTCTATAATGTTACTCCACTACTCAATTAACCCACATTCACACTATAGAAGTGGATTTTATTCATCTACTGGGTTTATGGGTCCCTCCACCATTTTATTTAATTAACTAAATAAGAAAATGATAGCAACAAGGTTGAATTTGTGCCCCCCAATACAATCGACGGATTTCAACTTAATTCAACGCCCATACCTTGCCTTATCTTCCGCGCAGATTCAGATGCGATCATCGTTCGATCTGCCTATCCTCAGATTGGACGTCCTCCATTGATATCGCGTTATTTTTGCAACCTGCCTTTAACACCTCCAACGAACGCGATGAGGGTAGTTTAAAATATGTGACGTGGCTTCATTTCATTGAATCGCATTTTTCTTGAGTAGTTTTGGCTCCAGCCAAAAGCGGTGTAATAGTAGTGGTTTCGGCTTCTCGAAACCGCTCGTGGTTTTGGAACAGTACCCGACCAGAGTTACACCGAGGTTGACGTAATTCCTTCTATTCACTTCGTTCCTCAACACTGGGTTCAAAACACGGAACAGTGTTTGCAATTAACAATAAAACAAGACTTGTTCTCTTATAATCGGTTTTTTTTTCACTACAGACAGAAGTCCACAGTTTTACGGGCAACAAATAATTCAGGGTGCGCTCTTACAATGGCTGGTTGAACGCAACTCAACGCCGATTACAAGGGCTCAATCCATTTTCTCTCAACCTCGTACAGGGGTTATAACACAAGAACGCCTTTCGGTAATTCGATGGGAATTCACGCTCAAGCATAGACAGAAGGGGAATTCGAAGATTAACACCGCATTTCTCTTATCACATTATACACAGTACCAGAGGTACAACACCTCGGAATCAAGAAATTGCATACACAGAGACAGTTATGTCTATTATCCCACACTGATGATCAATAAACATCGAATTTCATTCAACAGAAGGCAAATGCTTAACACACAATCTTACTGCGGAAATCCCCCCTTTCAAAGTATCCGGGGTTACATTATATGCATTGTTAGATGCCTCTTCGGTTCCTCTTTAAGGACCGTTTCTAATCTAATCAAAAGCCTAATTACAATTTATTTGAAAAACTGAAATAGGGCAGATGGACTGAACCCAAACCTATTCGACTTCTACTGACTCTAACTGTTCTAAAAGCAACAGACAGCTAAGGTATTGACACCTTGCTGTTACAATTCAGAATGATTTCAACCCTCCTAGCCACAACATGTGGACAAATTTCCTACATTGCTGGCTAGTGTCTAATGCATCAGACTCCCGAGGGAAATTTTCTTCATGGACTCCTGTCCATGAGCTCTTCCATTGATCTGCCTATCTTCTGCAACATCCCTTCAGTCATCCAAGTGGCATCTTCCTCTGGCTGGTCCTTCCACTTGATTAAGTACTGAAAGTACTCTTGCCCTCTGGTCTTCTTGAACACTCTTTTGTCCAATGTCTTATCTGGCTGCAATGGTTGTGTTGGAGGTAGCTTCTTTGCCCATTCAATCTGTTCCTTGTCTGCTAGTCCTTCTTTTGCACTATCATCTTCATACTTGTGCAAATCTGCAACATTAAAAATGGGAGATATTCGAATGTCAGGAGGCAATTCAATCTCATAAGCATTAGCAGGAAAAATTTCTAAGTATCTTGCATGGCCCAATCTTTTTAAACTTCAGTTTGTTATACTGCTTCCTTGGGAATCTCTCTTTTCTCAAGTGTGCCAAGACCAAATCTCCAACTTCAAAATGGACTTCTCTTCTTCTCAAGTTTGCTCTGCCTTTGTATTTGATGCTGCTGCCTTGTAGCTGCTATTTCACTTGTTCATGTATGGCTTGGATCTCTGAAGTAAATTCCTCACCATCAGCACTCCTCAACTCTACCTTTCCCAAATTTCTTAACTATGATATTCCTCTGGGGTGCATTCCATAAACAATATGGAATGGACTTTGCCCTGTGCTTTTGTTTGGTGAATCATTATATGCATATTCTGCTTGAGGCAAAATATGATCCCACTGCTTGGGATGCTCTCCTACAAGACTTCTCAATAGATTTCCCAGGCTTCTATTCACTACCTCAGTTTGTCCATTAGTCTAAGGATGATAAGCTGAGCTGAAACTCAGTTTAGTACCAAGTTTCTTCCACAGTGTCCTCCAAAAATGGCCCACAAATCTGGTGTCTCTATCTGAAACAATACTCTTGGGAAACCCATGCAACCTAACAACTTCTTTGAAAAACAAGTTAGCAACATGGGTGGCATCACTAGTTTTATAACATGGAATAAAATGTGCCATTTTGGAAAATTTATCCACTACAACAAAGACTGCATCATTCCTTCTCTGAGTCTTGGGAAATCCTAGTACAAAATCCATACTCACCATGTCCCAAGGCCTGTTTGGAATAGGCAAGGGAGTGTACAATCCTGCATTATGGCTCCTTCCTTTGGCATATTGACAGATTTTGCAATTCTTCACAAACTTGTCCACTTCTGTTCTCATCTTGGGCCAATAATAGAAATGACTCAATTGCTCATAAGTTTTATTAGTACCAAAGTGTCCCGCAAGTCCACCACTATGCTTCTCCCTGATCAAATTCTCCCTAGTGGAACATTTTGGTACACATAATTGGTTTCTCTTGAATAGTAAGTCCTCCTGCAAGAAATAATCCAGCCACTGGCTTCTATCTGTTAGAACAGGGTTACAGCATGCTTCAAATGCTTCCTTAAAATCCGAATCTGTTTTATACAGTTCTTTGAGAAAATCAAATCCTACAACTTCAAAATTGGTTTCTTGAACAAACATGTGTCTCCTACTCAAAGCATCAGCTACTTTATTTGCTTGGCCACTTATATGCTTCAAAACAAAATTAAAATTTTGGAGATACTCAACCCACTTGGCATGCTTATGATTTAACTTGGGTTGCTGTACAATGTACTGCAAAGCATGATTATCAGAGTATAATACAAATTCTTTAGACATTAAGTAGTGCCTCCACTTTTTCAATGCCTGAAAAATTGCATAAAATTCCTTCTCATAAGAGGAATACTTCCTTCTGGTGTCATTCAGATTTTTACTAAAGTAAGCTACAGGCCTATCATCTTGACTCAGCACAGCTCCAATGGCTTCTCCACTGGCATCACACTTCACTTGAAATGGTTTAGTAAAATCAGGCAGAATTAAAACAGGCTTCTCAGTTATCTTTTGCTTTAAAAGCTTAAAATTTCTTTCTGCTTCAGCAGTCCACTTAAATGGTTGTTTTCTCTTCTTTATTGTCTCAATGATGGGTGCATTGATCTTACTAAAGTTTCTTATAAATTTCCTATAAAAGCTAGCAAGTCCATGAAAACTTCTTACCTCAAAAACATTTATGGGTGAAGGCCACTCCACAATTGCCTTAACCTTTTCTGGGTCCATCTTCAATCCTTCTGCAGAAACCAAAAAACCTAAATGCACCAACTCTTCCTTCATGAATGAACATTTTTTAAAGTTTATCAGCAGTTTATCTTGGTGCAGCTTCTTCAAGACATAAATAAGATGTCTTAGATGCTCTTCTTTAGTTTTGCTAAAAACTAATATATCATCCAGATACACTATCACAAATTTACCAATAAATTCTTTCAACACTTCATTCATAAGTCTCATAAAAGTGCTAGGTGCATTTGACAACCCAAAAGGCATTACCATCCATTCATACATTCCTTCATTTTTTTTAAAGGCAGTTTCCCACTCATCGCCCTCCTTTATTCTGATCTGATGATATCCACTTTTTAAATCTAACTTTGAAAAATATTTGGCACCACTCAAACAATCCATTAAATCCTCAACTCTAGGCAAAGGGAATCTGTACCTGATTGTTATCTTATTTATTGCTTTGGAATCAGTACACATTCTCGAGCCTCCATCTTTCTTCGGGCTCAAAACTGCTGGTACTGCACATGGACTCAAACTTTCTCTGATCAGCTCCTTGTCCACTAATTCCTGTACTTGCTTCCTGATTTCCTCATTCTATGTGGGAGTCATTCTGTAGGCTACCTTATTTGGCAGATTTGAGCTTGGGATAAAATCTATTTGATGGTTGATCTTTCTCATAGGTGGCAGCTCATCAGGTAAATCACCCACAACAATGTCACAATAACTGCCTAACATCTCTTGGATTTCTATTGGAAAATCAGAAATTTTTGTAGAAGTAAGAACTACCTTAGGTTTGCAAACTAAAGCAAAGCTTACCTCTTCTTCTTCAATCTGTTGTAGATACTCCTTCCCGCTCAACAACAAGGTCTTTGGATCAGCTACTTTGCTTGATGGTTCTCCTTCCTCCATGGGTATTAATGTGTGGTGCACTGCTGCTCTGTCATACTGCCAAGGTCTACCCAGCAGTATGTGACATACATCCATAGGCATCACATCACGTAGAACTTTCTCTTTGTAGTTTCCCATTTGCAGCTCTATCTCACATTGTTCCTTTACAATCAGCTGGTGCCCTTTATGCAGCCAGGACACCTTGTAGGGAGTTGGATGCTCCCTTGTCTTCAGCTTCAACTTCTCTATCACCTCAGTGGAAACCAGATTGTCTGTGCTACCACTGTCAACAAATAGCTGGCAGCATTTCCCCTGGACTTTGCATATGCTTCTAAAAAAAGTCTTCCTTTGTGTACGCTCAGTGACCTCTTTGGCTTGTTTCAACAGGACCTTATTAACCACCAAGGATTCTTCTTTATCTGGTATAATTTCCTCTTCAATTGCTGCCTCTTCTCCAGTCTGCGCAACAATAGCATTTCTTGGACCAGCACCCATATTCTCTAGGCAATCATAGTGCTTGTGTCCCACTTGATGACATCTATAGCACCTCAATTCCCTACCTCTGCCTTTGCCTCCTCTTCCTCTATAAGAACTCCTTCTACCTCTTACATCGCCCTCTGTGGATGCATTTTGAGGTGAGCTTCTACTAGCTCCATCTCTAGGTGTAGTAGGCTTTCCTCTACCACCCTAACTTCCCTTTCCCCAGAAAGTACCTCTCCCCTTGGCAGACTGCTTTCTCAAGAGTTTCTCCTCTGCGTTCAAGGCCATCTGATAGGCTTCTTCAACTGTCTTAGGAGACAGAAGACCAATCTCATCTTGGATCTCCAGCTTGAGACCATTCACATATCTGGAAATCTTCTCTGGTGTGTCTTGAAATTGCCCAGCTCTTATACTTACTCTATAGAATTCTTCTGTGTATTCCTTTACTATCAGCAACCTCTGTCTCAGGTTCTGCATTTGTCTAAACAATGTTAGCTGATAATCACTAGGAAGGAATATACCTTTTAGTTTGGCCATCATTCTGGTCTAGCTTTTGATAGGCTGTTTTCCAGCTCTCCTTCTTTCTGCTTGCACTCCATCCCACCAAAGTGCAACATGTCCTTTCAGCTTTGTTACTGCAAACTTGAATTTCCTATCTTCACTCATTTCTTCATAGTCAAAGCACTTTTTCATTTCATTAACCCAGTCCACCAGCTCTTCTGGATTCAGTCCTCCTGCAAAACTTGACACTTCAAGTTTGGGCTTGACTACAGACCCCAGAACAGTTCTGAGGAGCCTCATCTCAAGAGGAATCTCAGCATTTTCTCCAGCTTCTTCTATTTCAGGTTCACTGATGTCTCCAGGATCTCTGGGCTATCCTAACTCCATGGCATCCAATCTGGCTTGGACCCTCTGCAAGGTCTCCAAAACTTATGCATTGGCAACAGGTCTTCCTATCCTTCAGCTAGCACCTCTAACAACTCGGATTGCCATGTTAATTCCCTGCAAAATATCTCAAAAGCAGCTCGGATACCACAATTGATAGCAACAAGGTTGAATTCGGGCCCCCCAATACAATCGACGGATTTCAACTTAATTCAACGCTCATACCTTGCCTTATCTTCCGTGCAGATTCGGATGCGATCATCGTTCGATCTGCCTACCCTCAGATCGGACGTCCTCTGTTGATATCGCATTATTTCTACAACCTGCCTTTAACACCTCCAACGAACTCGATGAGGGTGGTTTAAGACAAGTGACGTGGCTTCGTTTCATTGAATCACATTTTTCTTGAGTGGTTTTGGCTCCAGCCAAAAGCGGTGCGATAGTAGTGGTTTCGATGTCTCGAAACCTCTCGTGGTTTTGGTGTTTGTGCTCAACCTAGTGTTCCTAAATTGAGTTCATTAATTGTCAACCAGGGTTGGTAAACTGCTGAAGTGTGGTGCACTATATGTGCCTAGGTATTCGTTTCTTACTACGTTGTGTTTAGTGTTTTATGATGTTTTTGGTTTTATGGTTTTATGTTTGGAAAGGGAAGGAACTAAATGCTGGTGAAAAGAAGTTATTGGCCTAAACTATGGATGGCAAATAACAAATGCAAATACTAAAACAGAACAAAGCCTAAACTATGGCTAGCAAACAACAAATACAAAGCTTGATAATGACTTCAAGGAAATAAATCACAACATGAGCTTAAAATTGTCCAATTCATTCATTAAAGATTTTTTGGAAGAGCTTGAGAAATGGGCAAGTTAAGTGTAAATGAAGTTCTCCTAACTAAACAATCAAATAATCAATTTACAATGTTACAACATCTCGTCCATGATTAAAGGTCTATTGGAATATATTTGGAAAAGAACATTTGTAGCATCATAAGATTTCTATTCTAAACTAGATTCTAATTCTGTTCTGCAACTCAATCTAGCACCACTAGACCTCACTCAAAGGTTATAGCTTTCTTTTTAAAATGGTCTTTGTGAAAAGGCTTGTTTTTGAAATGGTAAAAATGTTGCAAAATACTCCAGGCCTTAGACTGATACTAGCTTCTGTCCAGATGATTATGTATTAATATGAGTTTGGAACAAAAGATTTTTTGTAAATAATGAAGACCATGGTATTTAAATTTAACAACTAAAAATGCAATGGATAACAACTAATCTGGAATGCTAATACAGTGAGCTATGACCAAACTAGAGTGCTACTAGTCTACTTGGAATACAGTAAACAATATTAAACTAAAATGCCATTATCAAGCTGAAATGTAGTGACAGAGCTGAATTAAATGCATTCTACCTCCGGAGTGTTGTAACTAAATTAACATGCAACTAGTCTATGGAATTCTACAGCCTATCTCGTTCAGAATGGATGATATTTTGGAAGAGTTTGTGAAAACAAGTATGGCTGTATTATTCAATGCAATTGAACATGAACATAAGACTGAAAGCAAATACAACTAGAATCTAAGACACCACATTTGTTTCTTATTCGTTGTTCATGATATTTTGGAAGAGTTTGTAAGAGTAAGACCGGCTGTGACACTTAGTGTAAACAAGCAACTAAAACCTACAATACCACAGTTATGCCTTATTCATCATGATGATATTTTGGAAGAGCTTATTAGAGTAAGTCCAACTGTGATAATTAACGAAAGGAAAAGCAACTAAAACCTACAATACCACAGCTATGCCTTATTCATCGTATTGATATTTTGGAAGAGTTTATTAGAGTAATTTTAGCTGTGATAATTAATGTAAACAAATATGAACATAAGCTTCAGAAATCTACTTAAGCTAGAAACTAAAACGAGACTAAAATACTTATCTAAACAGTATAAACAAGGCTGCTCAGGAGGCAGGGGCCCTCTACCACCAGAGTAGCACGAAATCTACTTCAATATCGACTTCAACGCTTTCAAGGAAATGCTGCTTCTTTCATTAAAGAGAGATTACTTCAAAACAGAGTGTTTTCGGACTTCAGAAATCTAGCAATCAACCATAAAATCTAACCTTGTCCCTCGGTTTCCCGAGCATATTTATATCAAAATTACATAACCGTATCTGAGATAACATAGGATCAATTGTATTTCCTAATAAAAACCAAACTAGGACTCTGATCATGATCACGTAACAGAATTAAGGACATCTGGACTGTCCTTATCCTATTAGGAGTCTACCTCCTAGTTTGAGTTCCCACGTGCTTAACCACCTACAGGATTCCGTTCAAACTTCGTGGAGAGCAACAAATGATGAGGACATGATGTGGAATACACCCATATGTGTTTTTCTCCAAGATGACACCTAGAACCTGTGTAGACATGAAGCTGGCTGCAGAATTGGCAACTAGCTACAGAATGTCTGCATTCTGTAGCTAGATTTAGTTCAAAAAGTACTACAATGACAAAATCATAAAAACATAGCAAGTTAGTCATGATATTTATTCTTAAAGCAATTTTAACTAATTTCATTGATCATTTGAGCCTGAGATTAACAATGGACAAAAGAAATGGAGTGGAATGTGGTGGAAGAAAGATCATTCTTGGAGCTCAACATTTGGAACAGTACCCGACCAGAGTTACATCGGGGTTGACGTAATTCCTTCTATTCACTTCGTTCCTCGACACTGGGTTCAAACCATGGAACAGTGTTTGCAATTAACAATAAAACGAGACTTGTTCTCTTATAATCGGTTTTTTTTTTTTTTTTTTTTTTTTTTTTCACTACCGACGAAGTCACGGTTCTACGAACCATGTGGGTCGGGGTGCGCTCTTGCGGGCCGTTGAGCAACTCAACAGGTGCAAGGTAATCTCCATTCGCTCTCGACCTTGTACAAGGGTTATAACATTAGAACGCCTTCCGGTAATTCGATGGGAATTCACGCTCAAGCATAGATAGAGGGGGCATTCGGAGATTAACACCGCATTTCTCTTATCACATTATACACAGTACCGAAGGTACAACACCTATGAATCAAGCAATTGCATACACAGAGACAATTATGTCTGTTAGCCCACACTGATGATCAATAAACATCGAATTTCATTCAACAGAAGGAAAATGCTTAACACACAATCTTACTGCGGAAATCCCCCCTTTCAAAGTATCCGAGGTTACATTATATGCATTGTCAGATGCCTCTTCGGTTCTGAGGACCGTTTCTAATCTAATCAAAAGCCTAATTACAATTTATTCAAATAACTGAAATAGGGCATATGGACTAAACCCAAACCTATTCGACTTCTACTGACTCTAACTGTTCTAAAAGCAACAGACAGCTAAGGTATTGACACCTTGCTGTTACAATTCAGAATGATTTCAACCCTCCTAGCCACAACATGTGGACAAATTTCCTACATTGTTGGCTAGTTTCTAATGCCCCTGCATCAGAAAAGTAAGAAATTTAATATTCCATTTATCTAATGGAAAATTTGGAATATTACACACTGCCTGCCGCTATCTCTTTGTTTACTACAAAAAAATGCAGTAAGTTCACTTTAAAAACCGGGAATTTTGTTTTCATAATGATCAACCCCCATGGCAAGAAGAAGACTCTAGCCATGACCTTTAGACAAGTCTCCTCCACATGAAAACAACAAATGGAAAAGGTCGTGGAGGAGTACTGGGACATCTTCACTTCACCCGTAGTGGTGCCTTTTCACTGTCAGGTCAAGCACCCCATCAATGTAACCCCAGGTGCGCCGCTGCCCAATGGACCAATCTATCAGTGCTCTGTTCTAGAGAACGATGGAATCAAGAGGCAGATTCAGGAGCTACTACAGAAAGGTCACATCCAGCCAAGTTCATCCCCTTGTGGGAGCCTGATTGTGTTGGTGCAGAAGAAGGATGGGACTTGAAGACTCTGTACTGATTATCGAGTGTTGAACAAGATCATTGTCTAGAGTAGGTACCTGATCCCACAGATTGATGACGTTATAGACTAACAAAAAGGGGCGAAATATTTCAACAATATCAACTTGAAGTCCAGGTATCACCAAGTACCAAACGAATCATCCGATGTGTGGAATACTGCCTTCAAATCCAAGGAGGGCCTTTTCAAATGGTTGGTCATGCCTTTTGGGTTAACGAATGCTCCCGCAACCTTCATGAGGCTGATGGAAGACATCTTGCAGCCATTCACCAACTCATTTGTAGTAGTGTACTTGGATGACATCCTGATCTTCAGCCAGACTTGAGAAGAGCACCTCCACCACATCCGACAGGTCCTCTAAACTCTGCGACAACACAAGTTGTTTGCCAATTTGGAGAAGTGCACTTTTGGCATGACCCAGGTTTAGTATCTGGAATACATTAAATATGAGTGGGGGTTGCATGTGGATCCAACCAAGATCCAATTAATTCAGGATTGGCCAGCCCCAACCACTCTAACATAGCCTCACAACTTTCTAGAACTTGCTAATTTCTACCACAGGTTCGTGTTGGGATTCTCTCATATCACTTGGCCCTTGAGTCAAGTCACCATGGGAGGAGCGAAAGAAAAATTCTTTTGGTTGTAATCTCAATAGAAGGCGTTCGTAGAATTGAAACATCGCCTCTGCTCTGCCCCAGTGCTTACATTACCAGTCTTGCAACAACCATTTGAGATCAAGACATATGCCTCTAAATATGCTATTGGGGTATTTATTACTCAATAGGGTCATCAAGTGGCATATCATAGTGAGACATTGTTTGGCATAGTCTTGAAGTATCCCACTTATGACAAAGAGATGTATTTCATTATGCAGGCTTTCTGACAATTGAAGCATTACATTTTTGGGAAGGAAACGAATAATCCACACAGACCACTGATCCCTACAGTTCCTATAGAGACAAGGGAAGTTTCAGAACGATCACCCTCAGAAGTGGTCCACATATCTGCAACAGTTTCATTTGAACATCAATTACAAGAATGGCAACACCAATAATTGTGCAGACTGCCTCAGCCGACCACCGATCGTGGCGATAACCACCGTGCTCAACTCTTATGGGCACGAGACTTCTGATTGGGTGCTTCTCTACAAGAGTGATCTATAATTCGGCCACACATACAAGACACTCTTGGAGGGTAACCAAGTTCCAAATTTTCACCTCCAGGATGCATTGCTATGTCACCTAGGACACCTTTTTGTTCCTTCAAGCGAGCGTGCCAAGATGATTTGGGAAGTGCACTACAGTCGGGTCGCTGGGAATTTTGAGGTCGATAAAACAATGGCATTACTACAGAAGTATTTCTATTGGCCAAACCTTCGACAGGATGTCGGGAAGTACATCAGATCTTGCACTACCAACGTCATTGCCAAACCGGCCATCAAGAAGAAAGACCTCTATACTCCGCTGCCTACCCATAGTCGACCTTGGGAATCCATCTCCATGGATTATATGCCGGGCCTTCCTTCTACTAAGCATGGCAATGACTGTGCTTTCGTGGTCATTGTCACATTCTCGAAGATGGCCATTATGGTCGCTTGCAAGAAGAATATCACAGCACAAGCCACTGCTAAACTCTTCTTTGAATGAGGGTGGGTACACTTTGGGATCCCATATTCTATCATATCAGATTGGGACAACAGGTTCCTCAGTGCATTTTGGTCCATCCTCTGGTCAATTCTAGACACCAAGCTCACCAATTCAACAACTTTCCATCCCCAAATTGATGGCCAGACAGAGGTCGTCAACAGGACGATTGTACACATTATACGCATGTAAAACTCAAAGCATCCACGCACATGGGATGAGATCCTCCCCTATGTACAACATAACTATAACCAGGCCCTCAACAAATCAACCTACCACAACCCATTTTAGGTGGGCTTGGGGTTCGAGCCACTATTCCCATTGACGTAGCCATGCCATTTGCAGCTACTGAGGTTGGTTCGGATCATGTCCAGTCTGAAGCTACCAAGGCGAACAACTTTATTTAGCACATTCAACACATTTGCCAACAGGTTCATGACATATTGTACAGATCCAATGCTAAGTACAAGCAGGGGCATGATCAACATCGAGTGCAACACAACTTCCAAGTGGGCGACAAAGTGTGGCTACATTTATAGTAGGAGTGCCTCGTTGGACACCACCGCAAGCTTCGACCGATCCGATATGGGACATACACCATCACCAAGGCTGTAGGGGACAATGCCTTTAAGCTCAGTATTCCACCATTCCTTGGTCTGCACCCAGTGTTCAATGTGGACCTCCTTTGGCCCTAATTTCCACCTCTACTGGACACATCTGACATGGCACAACAACTCACACAAACATAGTTAAACCCAGACTGCATGGAACAAGTCACAACTGATCAGATTATGGACACACAGATCAAGAACACCTGCTAGCAGAGGATCCAACTATATCAAGTTGTCGAAGCAGGCCAACTCCTTCACCAGGGTAAGTGGCTCACCAGGGAGAAAGTTTAGCAGAAGTTTCCTCATCTCATGGAGGAACTCAACACAATGGGGACCATTGCTTCTTAAGGGGGGAGGAATGATCCAGGTGGATATTGGTGGCCACCCGCCTATTCCACTTAGACCCCCACCATTGTTTCTTTTATTTTTCAGTTTTCAGTTTCCTTAATTGTAGCACAATTTACTATCGGGTCCTAAACATCTGCAGCTGTTTTGAGGCCCTAAACGACCTTTTTTGGGCATAAAACATGTAGTGAATATGAGTCTGCTCCAAACTTGATATTCACTATCAAAATTTGTAGTCCTCAAATAGATCTTTCTAACGATGTATCATGTGCATCAAACGGAGATATTATGCCAAAATTACGACCCCGAGAAATTGATGTACCAATTTACCCCGACGAGACCCATAGTCTGGCGTTTCATCTCCTAGGGCTAGGTGATGTTTAGGGTTTTCCATTGTTTCTCAATAATATATAGGCCTTCAAGCCTCATTATAACACAGAGTTCATAGGCCTATAGCCGCCCAACGCCCTATCTAGTTTATTTCCATTATGTCTGTCTTTGATATTAATGAAATGAAGTGTTATTTCCACTGCATCTTTGATTTATGGTTATATGTGTATTCTTTTTCATTTTGACATAAATTTGGATCAGTAGTATCAGAGTGGCCTGCTCTTTCTCGATCCTTCTTTGCATGTCCCCAACGAGGTCGAGGCATAAGGAGTTAGGGCTCGATTTGGTTTAACCTTTGCAAGGTCAGCCTCGAAAACCCCGATGGCCCCCCATGGGGGACGAAAAGAAAGACGAGGAAGCAGGAGATCCTATCAAAATATTTCTCTAGGAGGTTCTTGAAAAACAAATGAACACGATGATGGATAACTTTTCCCAGATCCTTCAATGACTACCCACCAATGGCGCATCTTCATCCAACAACCACTGTGGAGGTGCAACCCCTTTTAAGGTACATGTAAAATTTGACATTCCCATATTTGATGGCCAAATAGATGCAACCATCGTATATATATGGTTGAATCTATTAGAAATATATTTCTCGATTCATGACTTTTCCGATCGGTAGAAGATTATTTTTTTCACTTCTCAAAGATACCCCCCATGTCAAGGATTGGTGGGAAATCTACTATGAGAGAAAGGACGAGGGGGAACCCTCTCTGTTCTCGACCGTACCTTCTTAAAATGATTTATGAGACACCATCAAGGAACAATATTATCCTGTGGGGAGCTATGAGGACAAGTACATACAATGGACTACACTGCGGCAACAAAGGGATTAAGATGTGCATGAGATGACGTATTTTTTCCATACCCTATGCACAAAGTTGTGTATCAAAGATTCAGAGAAACATTTGGTGCAGAAGTACCGCAGTTGTCTGCACATATACATTCAAGAGGAAATGGAGTTCCTCGACATCTCCTCGCTTGGTACGACATACTGGTATGCTACCAAGATATTTCAGAAATTCAAATAGAAGAAACGAGACTTTGGATCTGCAAATCAAAAGCAAGCGAAAGGTGCCCCCAAACCACAGAATAAAGGACAAAGCCAAGGCATGGCGGCCCAAGACAACATGCCAAAGATGCAAGCAAACAACAACATTGTGAAGCCAAAGAAGGACATAGGAAAGTGGTGTGAGTTACATAAGAGCTCCACTCACAACAGAAGTGAGTGTCGGGCCAAGCAGTCACTCGTGGCCGAGATGAAGGCTTCTGAATCAGATGCACGCTCTGAATCTGAATCAAAACCCAAGAAAGGGAAGGAAAAATGGAAGAATAATATCGATGCGAAACTTAGTGCCACCGTTGACACCACAAAGATCCAAAAGGAAGAACCACAAGATCCAAAGGAGGAGGAGAATCTCTTCCACTCCCAAATGTGGGTAAAGGGTTCCCCGGTACAGTTCATTGTCGATAGTGGGAGCCAAAATAACCTCATTTCAGCAGAGGTCGTGAAGCGGTTGGGCTTGTCAACCACAACACACCCACAACCGTACACCACCGGGTGGCTTCACCAAGGACGGGATCTACGCGTCAAAAAGTAGTGTCACCTTCTCTACATCTTCAAGCCCTTTAACGATTAGGTATTATGTGACATTGTCCTCTTGATATTTGTGATGTATTATTAGGCCAACCATACTTGTGGAAGCAACATGTTGTGTATGAGTCCCGACCTCGCATTGTTATTGTTACTTTGGGCAATAAGTTGTACAGGATACCAGAGGTACCACTGCCTGCTGCTATCTCTTTGGTTACTGCAACACAATGCAGTAAGCTCATTTCCAGACTGAGAAATTTGTTGTCCTGATGATCCGCCCTAAGGGCAAGAAGAATACTGTGGCATTAGGGGAATTTTGAGGTCTAAAATGGGGCTCCTAAGAAAAATATACAACAAAAATAAACTTTATAAGAACAAACAAGATTCAAGATGATGATGTCAACCATGGGGGATGATTCACCAATTTTTAAGTAAAAGGGTAAAAAGATTAAAAAATAATAAAATAATAAACTACTTTTTCAACTCGTATTTTCAACTTATCTCCCAAAGTTTTTACTCAAATTTCGAGTGGTAGTACTCGTTAGATGCAAAATTTAATTCCTCATCCAAGGAGTACCCATGTTGCATTCTTTTGATAGACTACCAGAAAAATGAGAAATGCATGAAAAAAGGTGATTGCAATCATGTTTCCATGTATTTCTCATTTTTCGTGTTGCAGAATCCATCGAAAGTATTCAACATGGGTACTCCTAGGATGAGAAATTAAATTTTGCGTCCAATGATTACTCCCACTTGAAATTTGAGTTAAAACTTTGGGAGATGAGTTGAAAAAGTAGTTTTTTTTTTCCTCTAAAATTTGATGATGTAATCAAATATTGTTTGATTATTTCCACTATTATTTTATAATTTCCTTAGGAGGCCCATTTTAGACCTCAAAATTCCCCTAATTCCACGATCTCAAGATAGGGCTCCACCGCACGACAACAAAAAATGGACAAGGTCATGGAGGAGTATCGGGACATCTTCACCTCACACGCAGGGGTGCCTCTGCACTGTCAGGTCAAGCACCCAATCGATCTGACCCCAGGTGCACCACTGCTCAATGGATCGATCTATCAGCACTCTGTTCTAGAGAATGATGAAATCAAGAGGCAGGTTCAAGAGCTCCTGCAGAAAGGCCACATCCAGCCAAGTTCATCGCCTTGTGGGAGCCGGATCATGTTGGTGCAGAAGAAGGATGGGACTTAGAGACTCTGTATTGATTATTGGCCACCGAACAAGATCACTCTCCGGAATAGGTACTCGATCCCACAAATTGATGACCTTCTGGACCAACTCAAAGGGGCATAATATTTCAGCAAGAACGACTTGAAGTCCGGGTATCACCAGGTACCAATCGAACCATCCGATGTGTGGAAGACGAACTTCAAAGAAAAGGAGGGCCTTTTCGAATGGATGGTCATGCCTTTTGGGTTGACGAATGCTCCCGCAACCTTCATGAGGCTGATGGATGACATATTGTGGCCATTCACCAAATCATTTGTAGTAGTGTACTTGGATGACATCCTAATCTTCAGCCAGACTTGGGAAGAGCACCTCCACCACTTCCGACATGTCCTCCAAACACTGTAGAAACACAATTTGTGTGCCAATTTGGAGAAGTGAACTTTTGGCATGACCTAGGTTCGAAATCTGGGATACATTATTAATGAGCGGGGGGTGCATGTGGATCCAACCATGATCCAATTAATTCGGGATTGGCCAGCCCAAACCACTCTAACAGAGATTCACATCTTTTTGGGTCTTGCTAATTTCTACCGCAGATTCATGTTGGTATTCTATTATATCACTTGGTCATTGACTCAAGTCACCAAGGGAGGAGCAAAAGAAAAATTCTTTTGGTCGGAATCTTAACAAAAGGCGTTCGTAGAATTGAAACATCGCCTCTGCTCTGCCCTAGTGCTCACATTACCATACTTGCAACAACCATTTGAGATCAAGACAGATGCCTCTGACTATGCGATTGGGGAATTTCTTACTCAATAAGGGAATCCAATGGAATATCACAGTGAGATACTGTTCGACACAGTCTGGAAGTATACCACTTATGACAAAGAGATGTATTCCATTGTGCAGGCTTGCTAACAATGGAAGCATTACATTTTGGGGAAGGAAATGGTCATACACACAGACCACCGACCCCTGTAGTTCCTACAGAAACAAGGGAAGTTGCAGAGCGAATGCCATAATAAGTGGTGCACATACATGAAACAGTTTCATTTGAACATCAAGTACAAGAAGGGCAACACCAATAATGTTGCAGACTACCTCAACCGACCACCAATCATGGGGATAACCACCGTGCTCAACTCTTGTGGGCACGAGACTTCTGATTGGCCGCTTCTCTACAAGAGAGATCTAGAATTCGGCCACACATACAAGATGCTCTTGGAGGGTAATCGAGTTCCAAATTTTCACTTCCAGGATGCACTGCTATGTCACCTGGGACACCTTTGTGTTCCTTCAAACGAGCATGCCAAGATGATTTGGGAAGCGCATTACATTTGGGTTGTTGGGAATTTCGAGGTCAATAAAATAGTGGCATTACTACAAAAGTAAATCTATTGGCCAAACCTTCAACATGATGTCAGGAAGTACATCAAATCCTCCATTGTTTACGCCATTGCCAACCCGACCATTAAGAAGCAAGGCCTCTATACTCCGCTATCTAGCTGTAGTAGACCTTGGGAATCCATCTCCATGGATTACATGTCAGACATTCCTTCTACTAAGCATGGCAATGACTATGTTTTAGTGGTCATCGACAGATTCTCTAAGATGACCATTATGGCGGCCTGCAAGAATAATATCACAGCAGAAGCCACCGCTAAAATATTCTTTGAACGAGTGTGGGTACACTTTGGGATCCCACAATCTATCATCTTAGATCAGGACAACAGGTTCCTCAATACATTTTTTTCCAGCCCCTGGTCAATGTTGGACACCAAGCTCACCAAGTCCACAATTTTCCATCCCCAAACTGATGGCCAGACATAGGTCATCAACAGGATGATCGTACACATTCTGCGCATGTACAACTAAAATCATCCACGCACATGGGATGAGAGCCTCCCCTATGTACAAAATATCTATAACTGGGCCCTCCACAGCTCAACTGACCACAACCCATTTCAATTGGGCTTGGGATTCCAACCACTATGTCCCATTTGCATCTACTCAGGCTAATTTGTCTCGTGTCCAATCTGAAGCTGCCAAGGTGAACAACTTCATTGAGTGCATTAAGAACGTTTTCCAACAGGTTCATGACATATTGGGTAGATCCAATGCTAAGTACAAGCAGCAATATGATCAGCATCGGGTGCAACACAACTTCCAGGTGGGCGATAAAGTGTGGCTACATTTGCTGAAGGAGCGCCTTGTTGGACCCCACCACAAGCTTCGACCGCTCTGATATGGGCCATACATCATCACCAAGGTTGTATGGGACAATGCCTTTGAGCTTAGTATTCCGCCATTCCTTGGTCTGCACCTAGTGTTCAATGTGGACTGCCTTCGCCCCTACTTTCCACCTCTAATGGACACATCCGACATGGCAGAACAACTCACACCAACATAGTTAAACCCATCCTGCATGGAACAAGCCACAACAAATTGGATTATGGAAATGCAGATCAAGAACACCCGCCAGCAGAGGATCTATCTATATTGAGTTGTCAAAGCAGGCCAACTCCTTCACCAGGGTAATTGGCTCACCAGGGACCAAGTTCAGCAGAAGTTTCCTCATCTCATGGAGGAACTCAACGCAATGGGGACCATTGCTTCCTAAGGGGGTGGAATGATCCAAGTGGATATTGGTGGCCACTTGCCTATTCCACTTGGACCCCCCCCCCCCCCAAATTTTTTCTTTCAGTTTCTCATTTTCCTTAATTGTAGCACAATTTACTATTTTTGGCAGTTTTTCGGGTCCTAAACTTCCGGAGCTGTTTTGAGGCCCTAAACAATGTTTTTTGGGCATCGAACATGCGGCTAATATGAGTTTATTATAAACTCAATATTCACTAACATCATTTTTGGTCCTTGGATAGATATTTCTAACAATGTATCATGTGCGTCAAACAGAGAGAGTATGCCAAAGTTACGACCCTAAGAAATTGATGTACCAATTTACCCTGATGGGACCTAAAGTCTGGAATTTCATCTCCTAGGGTTATGTTTTTAGATGTTTAGGGTTTTCCATTGTTTCTAAATAATATATAGGCCTTCGAGCCTCATTGTAACACAGAGTTCAGAGGCCTATAGCCGCCACGTCTCTTCTCAGAGATAAACTACCAATGCCCTAGCTAGTTTATTTCCATTCTGTCTGTAAACAAATTTCACTTCTTTGATATTAATGAAATGAAGTGTTATTTCTATTGCATGTTTGTATTTATGGTTATATGTATATTTTGTTTCATTCCTGCATAAATTCGGATCCGTGGTATCAGAGTCGTCTGCTCTTTCTTGATTCTTGTTTGCATGTCCTCAACAAGGTCAGGGTATAAAGAGTTAGGGCTCGATCTGGTTGAACCTTTGCAAGATAACCATCACAAACCTTGATGACTGCCCATGGGGGACGAAAAGAAAGATGAGGGAGTGGGAGATCCTATCAAAATATTTCTCAAGGAGGCCCTTGAAAGACAAAGGAGCACGATGATGGATAAATTTGCTCATATGCTTCAACGACGTTAGACCAGCAGCACATCTGCATCCAGCAGCCACTCTGGAGGCACAACCCCTCTTAAGGTACAAGTAAAATTTTACATTCCCATATTTGATGGCCAAATATATGCAGACATCGTAGATTTATGGTAAAATATTAGAAGTATATTTCTCGGTTCATGACTTTTGTGACCAGGAGAAGATTATTTTTTCACTCATCAAAGCCGCCTCCCATGTCAAGGACTGGTGGGAAACCTAATGTGAGAGAAAGGATGAGGGGGAACCCTCTCTGTTCTCGGTCGTACCCACTTGTAATTATTTCCGAGACGCCATCAAGGAACAATATTATCCTGTATGGAGCTATGATGACAAGTACATACAATGGACTATGTTGCGGTTGCAAAGGGATCAAGATGTGAATGAGCTAACGAATATGTTCCATACCCTACACAAAAATTTGGGTATCAAAGATTCAGAGAAACATTTGGTGTTAAAGTTGGGTATCAAAGATTCGAAGAAACATTTGTCTGCATAGATAGATTCAGGAGGAAATGGAGTTCCTCAGCATCTCCTGGCTTGGTATGGCCCCCAAACTGTAGAAAAAAGGAAAAAGCCAAGGCATGGTGGCCCAAGACAACCTGCCAAAGCCGCAAGCAAAGAGAAAAATCGGGAAGCCGAAGAAGGACATGGGAAAGTGGTGTGAGTTCCATAAGAGCTCCACTCACAACACAAGTGAGTGTCAGGCCAAGTAGTCACTAGTGGCCGAGATGAAGGCTTATGAATCGTATGCATGCTCCAAATTTGAACCAGAACCCAAGAAGGGGAATGAAAAAGGGAATCAGATTATAGATGCGGATCCCAATTCCACCATTGCCACCACGAATATCCAAAAGGAAGAAATAGAAGATCTAGAGGAGGAGGAGCGTCTCTTCCACTCCCAGATGTGGGTAAAGGGTTCCTCGCTACCGTTCATTATCAACAATGGGAGCCAAAATAACCTCATTTCAGCAGAGGTCGTGAAGCAACTGGGCATTCCAACCACATCACACCCACAACCGTACACCATCAGGTGGCTTCACTAAGGACAAGATCTCCGTGTCAGACAACAGTGTCGCCTTCCTTACAACATCAAGCCCTTCATCAATGAGGTATTATGTGACATTGCTCCTCTTGATGTTTGTGATGTATTATTAGGCCAACCATACTTGTGGAAGAGACATGATGTGTATTAGTCCCGACCTCGCGCTATTATTGTTACTTTGGGAAATAAGTTGTACAGGATACCAAAGGTACAACCGCTTGCCGCTTTCTCTTTGGTTACTGCACAAAAATGCAGTAAGATCATTTCCAAAATTAGGAAATTTGTTTTCCAGATGATCTACCCTCAAGGAAAGAAGAAGATTGTGGCCATGATCTCCAAACAGGGCTCCTCCGCACGAAAACAACAAATGGACAAGGTTATGAAGGAGTACTGAGACATCTTCACCTCACTTGTTGAACCTTTTCAAGATCAGCCTCACAAACCCCAACGACCACCCATGGGGGACGAAAATAAAGACGAGGGAGCAAGATATCCTATCAAAATATTTCTCGAGGAGGCCCTTGAAAAACAAAGGAATGCGATGATGGATAACTTTTGCCAGATCCTTCAACGACTGCGCACTGGTGGCGCATCTGCATCCAACAACCCCTCTAGAGGCGTAACCCCTTTTAAGGTACAAGTAAACTTCGACATTCCCATATTTTATGGTCAAATAGATTCAAACACCGTAGATAGATGGTTGAATATATTAGAAGTATATTTCTCAGTTCATAACTTTTCCGACCTGTAGAATATTATTTTTGCACTCCTCAAAGCCGCCACCCATGTCAAGGACTGGTGGGAAACCTACTGTGAGAGAAAGGACGAGGGGGAACCTCTCTGTTCTCGGACGTACCCACTTGGAATTATTTCCGAGGTGCCATCAAGGAACAATATTCTACCGTGGGGATCTATGACGACAAGTACATACAATGGACTACGTTGCGGCATGAAAGGGATCAAGATATGCATGAGCTGATGAATCTGTTCCATACCCTGCGCACAAAGTTTGGTATCAAATATTTAGAGAAACATTTGGTGCTGAAGTATTACAGTTTTCTGCAGAGATACATTCAGGAGGAAATGGAGTTCCTTGACAGTTCCTTGCTTGGTACGACATACCGGTATGCTGCCAAGATTGAGAAGAAATTAGAAATAGAAGAAGCGAGACTTGGATATGAAAATTAAAAGAAAGTGAAAGGTGCCCCAAAACCGCAGAACAAAGGAAAAATCCAAGCACGACGGCCCAAGACAACCTTCCAAAGCCGCAAAAAAAGAGAAACACCGCGAAGCGGAAGGACACGGGAAAGTGGTGTGAGTTCCATAAATCTCCACTCACAACACAAGTGAGTGTCAAGCCAAGTAGTCACTCGTGGTCGAGATGACGACTTCTGAATTAGATGCATGCCCTGACTCTAAATCAGAACTCGAGAAGGGGAATGACAAAGTGAATCAGATTATTGATGCGGATCCCAACGCCACCCTTGCCACCACAAAGATCCAAAAGGAAGAACCAGAAGATCCAGAGGAGGAGGAGTGTCTCTTCCACTCCCAGATGTGGGTAAAGGGTTCCCTACTACAGTTTATTGTCAACAGTGGGAGCCAAAAGAACCTCATTTTAACAAAGGTCGTGAAGCGGTTGGGCACAAGGTCATCGACAAATTCTCGAAGATGACCATTATGGCAGTCTGTAAGAAGAATATCACAAAAGAAGCCACTTCTAAAATATTCTTTGAACGAGCATGGGTAAACTTTGGGATCCCATAGTTTATCATCTCAGATCAGGATAACATGTTCCTCAACCGACCACTGATCGTGGCGATAACCACCGTTCTCAACTCTTATGGGCACGAGACTTCTGATTGGCTGCTTCTCTACAAGAGCGATCCAGAATTCAGCCACACATACAAGATGCTCTTGGAGGGTAACCAAGTTCCAAATTTTCACCTCTAGGATGCACTGCTATGTCACCTGGGACACCTTTTGTTTTGCTTCAAACAAGCATGCCAATATGATTTGGGAAGCACACTACAGTTGGGTCGTTGGGCATTTCGGGGTCGATAAAACAGTGGCATTACTGCAAAAGTATTTCTATTGGCCAAACCTTCGATAGGATGTCGGGAAGTACATCAGATCCTTCACTGCTTGTGCTATTGCCAAACTGACCATTAAGAAGCAAAGCCTCTATACTCCACTACCTACCCCTAGGCGACCTTGGGAACCCATCTCCATGGATTACATGTCAAGGATTCCTTCTATGAAGCATGGAAATGACTATGTTTTCATGATCGTCGACAGATTCTTAAAGATGGCCATTATGGCGGCCTGCAAGAAGAATATCACAGTAGAATTCACTGTTAAAATCTTCTTTTAACGAGTGTGGGTACACTTTGGGATCCCACAAAATATCATCTTAGATCAGGAAAACAGGTTCCTTAGTACATTTAGTTCCATCCTCTGGTCAATGTTAGACACCAAGCTCACCAAGTCCACAACTTTCCATCCCCAAACTGATGGCCAGACAAAGGTTGGCAATAGGATGATCATACACATTCTGTGCATGTACAACTCAAAGCATCCATGCATATGGGATGAGGGCCTCCCCTATGTACAACATAACTATAACTGGGCCCTCCACAGCTCAACCGACCACAACCCCTTTCAGGAGGGCTTTTGATTCCAGCCACTATGTCCCATTGACATATCCGTGCCATTTGCAGCTACTCAGGCTGATTCGGCTCATGTACAATCTGAAGCTGCCAAGGTGAACAACTTCATTGAGCGCATTGAGAACATTCGGCAATAGGTTCATGACATATTGGACAAATCCAATGCTAAGTACAAGCAACGAAATGATCAACCTCTGGTGAAACACAACTTCCAGGTGGGCGAAAAAGTGTGGCTACATTTGCAGAAGGGGGGCCCATGGGGGACAAATAGACAGACGAGGGAGCAGGAGATCCTATCAAAATATTTCTCAAGGAGGCCCTTAAAAAACAAAGGAATGCGATGATGGATAACTTTTCCATGATCCTTCAGTGACCGCGCACTGGCGGCGCATCTACATCCAGAAACCATTATAAAGGCACAACCCCTTTTAAGGTACAAGTAAACTTTGACATTCCCAGATTTGATGGTCAAATAGATTCAGACACTGTATATATATGGTTGAATCTATTAGAAGTATATTTCTTGGTTCATGACTTTTCCGACTAGGTGAAGATTATTTTTTCACTCCTCAAAGCTGCCACCCATGTCAAGGACTGGTGGGAAACCTTCTGTGAGAGAATGGACGAGGGGGAACCCTCTATGTTCTCGGCCGTACCCACTTGGAATTATTTCCGAGACGCCATCAAGGAACAATATTATCCAATGGGGAGCTATGAGGACAAGTACATATAATGGACTACGTTGCGGCAACAAAGGGATCAAGATGTGCATGAGATGATGAATCTGTTCCATACCCTGTGCGCAAAGTTCGGTATCAAAGATTCAGAGAAACATTCGGTGCTGAAGTATCAAAGTTTTCTGCTGAGATACATTCAGGAGGAAATGGATTTCCTCGACACCTCCTTGATAGGTACGACATACCAGTATGCTGCCAAGATTGAGAAGAAATTCAAACAGAAGAAGCGAGACTTGGATCTGCAAATCAAAAGCAAGCGAAAGGTGCCCCAAAACCACAGAACAAAGGACAAATCCAAGTTATGGAGACCCAAGACAACCTTCCAAAGCTGTAAGCAAAGAGAAACACCGCGAAGCCAAATAAGGACATGGGAAATTGGTGTGAGTTCCATAAATCTCCACTCACAACACAAGTGAGTGTCGGGCCAAGCAGACAATCGTGACCGATATGAAGGCTTCTGAATCAGATGCATGCTATGACTCTGAATTAGAACTCGAGAAGGGGAATGACAAAGGGAATCAGATTATCGATGTGGATCCCAATGCCTTTGTTGCCACCATGAAGATCCAAAAGGAAGAACGAGAAGATCCAGAGGAGGAGGAGTGTCTCTTCCACTCCCAGATGTGGGTAAAGGGTTCCCTGCGACAGTTCATTGTCGATAGTGGGAGCCAAAAGAAGCTCATTTCAGCAAAGGTCTTGAAGCGGTTGGGCTTGCCGACCACATCACATCCACAGCTGTACACCATTGGGTGGCTTCACTAAGGACATGATCTCCACGTCAGCTAGCAGTGTCACCTTCCCTACAACATCAAGCCCTTCACCGATGAGGTATTATGTGACATTGCTCCTCTTGATGTTTGTGAGGTATTATTAGGAAAAAAATACTTGTGGAAGCGACATGCTATGTATGAGTCCCGACCTCGCGTTGTTATTGCTACTTTGGGTGATAAGTTGTCCAGGATACTAGAGGTACCATGGCCTGTCGCTATCTCTTTGGTTACTACACAACATTGCAGTAAGCTCATTTCAAAAACCAAGAAATTTGTTTTCAAGATGATCCGCCCTCAGGGAAAGAAGAAGACTATGGCCACGACCTCCAGATAGGGCTCCTCCGCATGACAACAACAAATGGAAAAGGTCATGAAGGAGTACCGAGACATCTTCACCTCACCCGCAAGGGTGCATGTGCACCGTCAGGTCAAGCACCCCATCGATCTGACCCTAGGTACGTCACTGCCTAATGGACCGATCTATCAACGCTCTGTTTTGGATAATGATGAAATCAAGAGTCAAATTTAGGAGCTGCTGCAGAAAGGTCACATCTCACCAAGTTCATCACCCTGTGAGAGCCTCATCATGTTGGTGCACGAGAAGGACGGGACTTGGAGACTTTGTATTGACTATCAGGTGCTGAACAAGATCACTGTCCGGAATAGGTACCCAATCCCACGGATTGATGAACTTCTGGACCAACTCAAAGGGGTGAAATATTTCAGCAAGATCAATTAGAAGTTTGGATATCACCAGGTACCAATTGAATCCTCTGATGTGTTGAAGACTGCCTTTAAAGCCAAAGAGGGCCTTTTAAAATGGCTGATCATGCCTTTCGGGTTGACGAATACTCCCGCAACCTTCATGAGGATGATGGACGACATCTTGTGGCCATTCACCAACTCATTTGTAGTAGTGTACTTGGATGACATCCTGATCTTCAGCCAGACTTAGGAAGAGCATCTCCATCACATCTGACAGGTCCTCCAAACACTGTGCCAACACAAGTTGTGTCCCAATTTGGAGAAGTGCACTTTTGACATGACCCAGGTTCAGTATCTGGGATACATTATTGATGAGCAGGGGGTGCCTGTGGATCCAACCGAGATCCAATTCATTCGGTATTGGCTAGTCCCAACCACTCTAACAGAGCTTCGCAACTTTTTGGGTCTTGTTAATTTCTACCGCAGGTTCGTGTTGGGATTCTCTCATATCACTTAGCCCTTGAGTCAAGCTACCAAGGGAGGAGCGAAAGAATAAGTATTTTGGTAGGAATATCAACAAAAGGTGTTCGTAGAATTGAAACATCGCCTCTGCTCTACCCCAGTGATCACATTACCAGACTTGTAAAAATCCATTTGGAATCGAGACATATGCCTCTCACTATTCTATTGGGGCAATTCTTACTCAACAGGGGCATCCACTGGCATATCACAGTGATACACTGTCCAACACAGTCTGGAAGTATCCAACTTATTAAAAAGAGATGTATTCCATTGTGCAGGCTTGCCGAAAATGGAAGCATTACATTTTTGGAAGGAAACGATCATCCACACAGACCACCGACCCTTGTAGTTCCTACAGACACAAGGGAAGTGGCAGAATGATCACCATCAAAAGTGGTCCACATATATGCAAAAGTTTCATTTGAACATAAAGTATAAGAAGGGTAACACCAATAATGTTGCAGACTGCCTCAACTGACCACCGATCGTTGTGATAACCACTGTGCTCAACTCTTGTGGGCACAAGACTTCTGATTGGCCACTTCTCTACAGGAGCGATCCAAAATTCGGCCACAGATACGAGACGCTCTTGGAGACTAACCAAGTTCCAAATTTTTTCCTCCAGGATGCACTACTATTTCACCTGGGACATCTTTGTGTTCCTTCAAGTAAGCGTGCCAAGATTATTTGGGAAGTGCACTACAATCAGGTCACTGGGAATTTCGAGGTTGAGAAAACAATAGCAGTACTACATAGGTATTTATATTGTTCAAACCTTCGGCATGCTGTTGGGAAGTACAAAATATCTTACACTTCCTACGCCATTGCCAAACCGACCATCAAGAAGCAAGTCATCTATACTCTGCTGCCTACCCCTGTTCGACCTTTGGAATCCATCTCCATGGATTACATGTCGGGCCTTCCTTCTACTAAGCATGGAAACGACTGTGTTTTCGTGGTCGTCGACAGATTCTTGAAGAAGGCTATTATGGCAGCCTGCAAGAAGAATATCACATCAGAAGCCACTGCTAAACTCTTATTTGAACGAGTGTGGGTACACTTTGGGATCCCATAGTCTATCATCTCAGATCGGGACAACAAGTTCCTCAGTACATTTTGGTCTAGCCTCTGGTCAATGCTGGACACCAAGCTCACCAAGTGCACAAATTTCCATCCCCAAACTGATGGCCAGACAGAGGTCGTCAATAGGATGATCATACACTTTCTTCGCATGTACAACTCAAAGCATCCACGCACATGGGACGAGAGCCTCCCCTATGTACAACATAGCTATAACTGGGCCCTCCACAACTCAACCGACGACAACCCATTTTAGGTGGGCTTGGGATTCTAGCCATTATGTCCCATTGATGTAGCCATGCCATTTGCATCTACTCAGGTGGATTTAGCTAATGTCCAGTCTGAAGTTGCCAAGGTCAATAGCTTCATTGAGCACATTCAACACATTCTCCAACAGGCTCATGACATATTGGACAGAGCCAATGCTAAGTACAAGCAGCGGAATGATCAGCCTTGGGTGCAACACAACTTCCAGGTGGGCGAAAAAGTGTGGCTACATTTGTAGAAGGAGTGCCTCGTTGGACCCCAAAGCAAGCTTCGGCCGCATCGATATGGGCCATACACTATCACCAAGGTTGTAGGTGACAATGCCTTCAAGCTCAGTATTCCACCATTCCTTGGTCTGCACCCATGCTGCATGGAACAAGCCATATCTGACCAGATTATGGACACACAGATCAAGAACAACCACCAGCAGAGGATCCAACGATATTGATTTGTCAAAGCATGCCAACTCCTTCACCAGGATAAGTGGCTCACTAGGGGCAAAATTCAACAGAAGTTTCCTCATCTCATGGAGGAACTCAACGCAATGGGTACCATTGCTTCCTAAGGGGAGAGGAATGATCCAGGTGGATATTGATGGCCACCCACCTATTCCACTTGGACCCCCACCATTGTTTCTTTCATTTTTTTCAGTTTCCTTAATTGTAGCACAATTTACTATTTTTGGTAGTTTTTCGGGCCGTGAACTTCCAAAGCCATTTTGAGGCCCTAAACGATGTTTTTTGGGCATCAAACATCCAATGTATATGATTATGTTCCAGACTCAATATTCGTTGTCGGAAGTTTTAGTCCTCAGATACATATTTCTAACGATGTATCATGTGCTTCAAATGGAGATAATACGCCAAAGTTACGACCCCGAGAAATTGATGTACCAATTTACCCCGACATCCTATCAGAATATTTCTCAAGGAGGGCCTTGAAAAGAAAAGGAACACGATGATGGATAACTTTGCCCAGATCCTTCAACGAATGCCCACTGGTGGCGAATATGCATTCAGCTGCCACTCTGAAGTTGCAACCCCTTTTAAGGTACAAGTAAACTTTGAAATTCCCATATTTGATGGTCAAATAGATGCAGACATCGTAGATAGATGGTTGAACCTATTAGAATGATATTTCGCGGTTCATGACTTTTTCGACCAGGAGAAGATTATTTTTTTCACTCCTCAAAGTCATCCCCCATGTTAAGGACTAGTGGGAAACCTACTGTGAGAGAAAGGAGGAGAGGGAATCCTCTCTTTTGTCAGCCATACCCACTTGGAATTATTTCCGATATGCCATCAAGGAAAAATATGATCCTATGGGGAGCTATTAGGAAAAGTACATACAATGGACTATGCCATGACAAAAAAGGGATCAAGATGTGCATGATCTGACGAAGCTCTTCCATACCTTGCGCACAAAGTTGGGTATCAAAGGTTCAGAGAAAAAATTGGTGTTGAAGTACGGTAGTTGTTTGCAAAGATACATTCAAGAGGAAATGGAGTTCCTCAAAGTCTCCTCGCTTGGTATGACATACCGGTATGCTGCTAAGATTGAGCAGAAATTCAAACAGAAGAAGCAAGACTCTGGATCTGTGAATCAAAAGCAAGCGAAAAGTGCCACAAAACCGCAAAAAAAATGGACAAAGCCAAGGCATGGCAGCCCAAGACAACCTGCTAAATCCGCAAGCAAAGAACAACACCGCGAAGTTGAAGAAGGACACGGGAAAGTGGTGTGAGTTCCATAAGAGCTCCACTCACAACACAAGTGAGTGTCGGGCCAAGCAGTCATTGGTGGTCAAGATTAAGGATTTTGAATCAGATGAATGCTCCAACTCTGAATCAGAACACGAGAAGGGGAATGAGAAAGGGAAGCAAATTATCGATGCGGAACCCAACGCCACCGTTGCCACCAAAAAGATCCAAAAAGAAGAACCGAAAGATCCAGAGGAGGAGGAACGTTTCTTCCACTCCCAGATGTGGGTAAAGGGTTCCCCGCTACAGTTCATTATCGACAGTGGTAGCCAAAAGAACCTCATTTTAGCAGAGGTCATGAAACGGTTGGACTTGCAGACCACACACACCCACAATCGTACACCATCGGGTGGCTTCACCAAGGATGATATCTATGCGTCAGCCAACAGTGTCGCCTTCCCTACAACACCAAGCACTTCACCAATGAGGTATTATGTGACATTGATCCTCTTGATGTTTGTGATGTATTATTAGGCCAACCATACTTGTGAAAGCGACATGTTGTGTATGAGTCCCAACCTCACGCTATTATTGTTACTTTTGGCAATAAGTTTTATAAGATACTAGAGGTACCACCGCCTACCGCTATCTCTTTGGTTATTGCAAAACAATGCAGTTAGCTCATTTCCAAAAATAGGAAATTTGTTTTCCTGATGATCCGCCCTTAGGGAAAGAAGAAGATTGTGGCCATGAAATCCAGATAGGACTCCTCAACCTGCTAACAACAAATTGACAAGGTCATGGAGGAGTACCGGGACATCTTCACCTCAGGTGCCTCTGCACTGTCACGTCAAGTACCCTATCGATCTGACCCTAGGTGTGTCGCTGCCCAATTTACCTATCTATCGGCGCTCTGTTCTCGAGAACAATGAAATCAAGAGGCAGATTCAGGAGCTGCTGTAGAAAGGTCACATCCGTCCAAGTTCATCGCCCTGTGGGAGCTCGATCGTGTTGGTGCATAAGAAGGATTGGACTTGAAGACCCTGTATTGACTATCGGGAGCTGAACAAGATCACTGTCTGGAATAGGTACCTAATCCCATAGATTGATGAACTTATAGACCAAATCAAAGGGGAAAAATATTTCAGCAAGATCGAATTGAAGTCCGAGTATCACCTGGTACCAATCGAACCGTCCAATGTGTGGAAGACTGCCTTTAAAGCAAAGGAGGGACTTTTTGAATGGCTAGTCATGCCTTTCTGGTTGACGAATGGCTGCAAGATGTAGAGTGTACTTGGATGACATCCTGATCTTCAGCTAGACTTGGGAAGAGGACCTCCACCACATTCGACAGGTCCTCCAAACACTGTGGCAACACAAGTTGTGTACCAATTTGGAGAAGTGCACTTTTGGAATGACCCAAGTTCAGTATTTGGGATACATTATTGATGAGCGGGGGGTGCATGTGGATCCAACCAAGATCCAAGTCATTTGGGATTGGACAACCCCAACCACTCTAACAGAGCTTCGCAAATTTCTGGGTCTTGCTAATTTCTACCGCAGGTTCATGTTGGGATTCTCTCATATCACTTGGTCCTTGAGACAAGTCACCAAGGGAGAAGTGAAAGAAAATTTATTTTGGTTAGAATATTAACAAAAGGCGTTCGAAGAATTGAAACATCTCCTCTGTTATGCCCCAGTGCTCACATTACCAGACTTTCAACAACTGTTTGATATCGAGACAGATGCTTCTGACTATGCTATTGGGGCAGTTCTTACTCAACAAGGGCATCCAATGGCATATCACAGTGAGACACTGCCGACATAGTCTGGAAGTATCCCACTTATGAAAAAGAGATGTATTTTGTTGGCACTGGAATGAACACTTGGACTGCATCAAGCACTTGACCAGACACATCTTAAGCTCTGAGAGCTATTCTTATGATTTGATTGGGTTTTTTGGAAAGTGGTTGGATCTCAAGCACTCTGAAAGGAATTTTGAATAGATAAAAGGCTCTCACACATATGAGGGCACTAGTGTATGATGTGGTAGAAAAATTGAGTTTGTAGCCTGATGGTTATAAGAATGGAAGAAAGACAGTGGGTCTGTAGGACAAAAATCCATTGCTGAGAGGAAAAATGACACAAATTCCAGATCTAAAATGTATAGTGAAAGAATTATTTTAAAAGACTTACAAGAATCTCACTTTACATTTAAAGAATCCCAATACAAGGAATGCTTCTAACTAATATGACCTCATTAATCAAGAATTCTTTGTGAATCAAGATTGACAAAAACAAATTAACATGCATGCTAGATCAAAAGACTTACAAAAACATGAAACAGGGTTTAATTCCACCTCAAGGAATGCTTATGAACAATCTTCAATTTTGAATCAAGAAAGCTTGGAACAAGACTTCCAAAAACAATTCCATATGACTTGGAGGTTCACAAGACTAATAAAAACATAAGATAGAACTTTTATGATAAATCTGGAAAGGGAGCTAAAGTATGTAAAAACAAAAGGGAAAACAATACACACACCATAAGATTTTGTGAATCCTCAAGAGTGTAACTGGCATATATTATGAGTTCAACAATACACAACTTCAGGAATAGCATGAAGATTAGCAACAAGGCCAGGGCACTAGGCCCTATGCCACCAATTCTCTCTCCCTTTTATTACATCAAACTCAACTCTTAAATAGAGTTGCACAAAACAAACTTTTGCTAAATTTTAGGAATGTAATTAAATAAAACAAACAGTAAACAAATCAAACTGTTGCATGAATTTAGAAATGTTGAATGGTTCGAGGCTTCAAAATCTGATGTATGAAACTATTTGACTACCACATAAACTTCTTTTTTCCACTTGCCCTAATTGTCTTCAACTGCTGCAAGAAAGGTGGAACTGTAAAAACTGCCACCTAATAGAACTCTAATGGAATTAATCATATCGACAAACTGTCTTTGAGCTTTAAGAAGATATTGTTATTTGCTGATAGGTGTCAAATCTTTAAATTCTTTGCTGTCGGATTTTTTGTAAACCTGTGATTGTGTCTTCTGCGCCAGTTACTGCTACCATATCATTACAGTTACATAGAGATGCCTTTTTCTCGACTTGACCTGTGGATTCTATCTCCATATCATTGTGATTTTCAACATTACTATTCCCTTTGCTCTTTGTCAGGTCTTATCCTACCCGAGTCATTCTGTCGTGTTTAGCCTTTTCTTCGTAAACAACGTAAAAAACCTTATACACTTGGACGTGAAGTCTTTTAAACTTTATCTCTGAAGTGGTATCGCATCCACGTACTTCGCAACCTTTACAGTTTAGTTTATAAAAAACATAACTGACAATGTGATGCGAAGGGGAGGTGACGTGGAGGATCGGTGGGACTGGACTGCAACGCATATCGCAATTCGTAGTGTTTAATTATAAGCACGGAATATGTAAACTTTACAAACTGCGAAGTGCGATACGTGGGGGAGGTGACGTGGCAGGGAAGAAGTGGGACTGAACCATAGCAAAGATCACAACATTTAGCTTTTAGTTATAAGCTGCGGGGGTTAGCTTTTAAAAATTGCGAATTGCAGGGAATAAGGACCCACTAGTTATGTGGCATAGTTTTATGAATCGACAAAGGTTTAAGTGGTAAGTGATATCACATATATAATATATGATATGTTTAAAAGGTTTGCTGTGGGGGGTGGAGCTGCTAAGGTGGGGCCGACTTACTTCATCGCAAACTAAATAAAATAGATTGTGAGCGCTCACAAGGTAAGTCAAAACATATGCGATGCGATATCTCAAATCGGAGATCGCAGAATTTAAGTTTTGTTACATTAAAAAACATGCAAAATCAGCGAAATGCGATGAGTGCCCCACTTTAATTGTGATTGGGGAATTAAGGAAGCGAAGTAAGTGAAAAGCGATAAAAGGTAAGGGTAAAATAGGTAAAAGCGGAAAGGCGGAAAAAGGGTAAGTTTAATGATTTTCAATGGAAAATGATATGAAAAAGGAAGTGTGGTAGGGAATGGGTCCTGCTCCATCGTGTATGGTATTTCTAAAAGGTTTGTAGGAGACGACAATGTAAATGATTTTGGGTTTAATTGAAACATAAGGGGCTAGAGGCAAAATAGAATGACAGAGAGGGAAACTTTGAATATGAGTCAAAAATTAGTGCTAACATATTCCATTGTGGATGCTTGCTGACAATGGAAGAATTACATTTTGGGGAAGGAAACGATAATCCACACAGACCGTCGACCCCTGCAGTTCCTACAAATATGAGGGAAGCTGCAAAATGATTGACATAACAAGTGGACCACATATCTGCAACAGTTTCATTTGAACATTAAGTACAAGAAGGGAAGCACCAATAATGTTGTAGATTGCCTCAGCCGACCAACGATCATGGCAATAACCACTGTGCTCAACTCTTGTGGGCACGAGACTTTTGATTGGTCGCTTCTCTACAAGAGCAAACCAGAATTAGGCCACACATACAAGACGCTCTTGGAGGGTAACCAAGTTCCAAATTTTCACCTCCAAGATGCACTGTTATGTCACCTAGGACACCTTTTTGTTCCTTCAAGCGGGCATTCCAAGATGATTTTGGAAGCGCTCTACATTTGGGTCGCTGGGCATTTCAGGGTTGAGAAAGCAATTGCATTACTGCAGAAGTATTTCTATTGGCCAAACCTTTGACAGGATGTCGGGAAATACATCAGATCCTGCACTACCTGTGCCATTTCCAAACCAGCCATCAAGAAGAAAGGTCTCTATACTCCGCTGCCTACCCCTAGTTGACCTTGGGAATCCATATCCATGGATTACATGTCGGGCCTTCCTTCTACTAAGCATGGCAACGACTGTGTTTTCTTGGTTGTCGAAAGATTCTCGAAGATGGCCATTATGGCGGCCTGCAAGAAGAATATCACAGCAGAAGCCACTTCTGAAATCTTATTTGAACGAGTGTGGGTACACTTTGGGATCTCACAATCTATCATCTCAGATTAGGACAACGGGTTCCTCCATACATTTTGGTCCAGCCTTTGGTCAATGTTGGACACCAAGTTCACCAAGTCCACAACTTTCCATCCCTAAACTGATGGCCAGACAAAGGTCATCAACAGGATGATTGTACACATTCTACGCATGTACAACTCAAAGCGTCCACGCACATGGGATGAGAGCCTCCCATATGTACAACATATCTATAACATAGCTCGTGTAGGTTGAGTTTTTAATGGTGGTGGTTTTCAGAGGAGTACCTCCATTATGCGATGGAGTCATGTTAAATCAGTTTTTTCTATTGATACGATGCAAAGAGAAAGGGGTTTCTCCACAGGAGAAAGATAGGCAGTCTTGGTGTTGAAATTACGTCAAATCATTGTAGGAGTATGAGTGTGAGAAAAATGGAAGAAAACACAGTGAGCATCAAACTATAGATGAATTCTAAGTGTTGCTTTAAGAGGGAAACATTAACCACTTGGTAAAACTAAATCAGAGCACTATTTAAGATGAATTTTGAGTTAAACATCTGGTTTTTATCCACACGCATTCAATAGTTGTAAGCACATAAGACTAACTTACAAGAAACAAGGAGCACACATCATCAAGATCTGGCACAGGAATCATTGCAAATCACCTTCTGTATTTCATTTCATTCACTGGCAAAAATTTTCAGAAAACATACAATGCCCTCCAGACCTCGGCCCAGAATGCCAACCCTTCCTCATTCTAAATGAGGGGTATTTATAAAATAATTTACAAAAATACTTTCATAACTGACCAGGATATATTTACGTAGTTCCTAAATAGAATCTATCTAACTGTTACAAAATTTTAGGAAAAATTGAAACTACTTTCTAATTTTCTAGAAATGAAATATAATAAAAATAATAAAAATAGCAATTAATTATTACAACTAGTTGGAGGAGGACCTTACAAGCTGCCACCTATGAAAATTGAAAATTCCACCTCGACCCTTCTTCTGGAAACTGCCAACAAAAATTTAACTAACATATGTTGAATCTGATATTTTGGAAAATATGAATTTCAAGCCTTTGTTCACGGGATATTTGAAGACTCCTTGGATTAGTAATATCCATCAAAATAGGATCGATCCAATGACTCAAAAATTTTCATAAATATTTGAATCATCAAATCCGGGCATGCTTGATTATTTGGCCAAAAGTATCAACTCGAGAGATACTCTATTATTTGCTATCCGAAGGATCCAATGTTGTTTATGCTCCTAAATGATTGGGATTTGATTTTTCTAAAACTTGAGATGATAGATTCAACAGTTGACCCTTCCTAATACATAAACTTGAAGTCTTTGAAATACATCCGGATGTGTTGGAGTTCGTGTTTAAAAAATACCCATGGGATGGCTCAGAGTGATACAATGCCCGACTATAATACAATTCTAGGGTTTCTTGCAAAACATAATAGACCTGTACTCTTTATTAAAATGAAACATAGTCATTTTAACCATCAGTTCATGTTAAAGGATGGATGATGGAGGATGCTTTCGAGATTTCAGACTGGATGCTATAGTAAATCTCAAACAAATGCGTTATTCTCAAACAATTGCTCAGTGATTTTCCCTTGAATAGTGACCTGCAAACTAGAGCCATGAATTCTCTCTGAACACATTAATATAAGCATATGTGCAAGAATTCTCCCTATTCCCACAACTGCTCCATGACCATAGAACATTGTCAACATGACGCTATAGTTTTCAATGACCTGTCTAAAGTCTTCCTTGGCTTTGTACAATTTCCAAGCAATAGAAAACTGACCGACATCCTTTCCAGAATCAGATAAGTAGCATATCCTAACCTTTTTATTTCCATCAATATGTTTCTGTACCGGCTACTTGAAAAAAATATGGCCAAAACAATGGATACATTTCCAATCTTTTCAAACACTGACTTGTTTTCTTACACGATATTCTCCTTGTGATATCTTAACCATTGAAACCTCAGATTTTGTGGTCATAATAATTGAAATAATATTAGCTCGAATATTGTGGGCTGGAAGTTCATGAATCCCAAGAAATGTGCCTTTTGGAACGTTCATTGATGCTAGTTGTGTCACTTGCATATTTGTCTAGAAAGAGGAATCCATCCATGTGCTCAAGTTTTTAACTTCCTTCAATGACAAACTCCTTATCTTGAAATTCATAAAGACCAGACTTATCATTTGGAATAAAGATGTTTCATTTATGAAATGATGCAACTAACACCTATGCTATTTGGGTTAAGTGTTAGGTACCTATATTACTAGTACAGTCCCTTATTGTTGTTAGTGTAACACCCATACTGTTATTGGTATACCTCTGTAACCCCAATATTGTTATTATTGTTCCCTTACATTATTATTGTTAGGTCGGCTAGGATTATATTGTGACCCCATGTAATCCTATATATAGAAGGAGGTTTTGTCATTTGTATCATCCAATAATTTTTAATTTATGTAATGCATTGAAGGTTTCCCCCTCGAAGTGGCTGATTTCTAAGGCATTGATCTCTCTTTTCTTCTATTTTTGGAGTTGGTTTCATAATATTTGGTATCAGAGCTTTGGATTCTAGGGTTTCGCTGCTCCAAACAAGTCATTGTGGAATTTTCACTATAACATTTTTTCTACAGGGGACAAGAAGCTGAAATTTTTACAGAGCAAAGTCGAAATCCTGAGGAATGTCGTATAAAAATTTCAGATTTTGGTTCGCAATATTTTCGGAGATATGATCTATGGAAGTTAGGGTTTTTTTAGGCTCCCGAATTTCACCTAAGCAAGTCATTGTGGAATTTTCGCTATAAATTTTTTTCTACGAAGGTTCAAAAGCTGAAATTTTTACAAAGCAAAGATGAAATCCTGAAACACTCCCTGTACAAATTTCATATCCTGGTTAAAAATATTTTTGGAGATATGATCTATTGAAGTTAGGGTTTTTTCAGGCTCCCAAATTTCATCTCAAAGAGGTGACCGTGGGAAAATCGTCATAACTCTCTCTCTAAGTATCAGATTGGAATTCTGTAAAAAGTGACCACAAGTACACAAAATTTGGTTTCATGTACATCAATTCAAAGCCGAAAGAAAAAACAGTGACACGTGGCACGTCATACAAGTTATCTCTAGTGAACCAGTCCATAATTAGGTCATTGTGGGAGATTGGGAAAAACTTTGACTTGAAGAACCCAAATTAGGTCAGACCTGTGGCATTCGAAAGAAGGTTCAGAGGGATACTACAGGGCCAAATTTTAGATATTGAAGATACAAAATCATAGAGATAATTCAGTTTCAATATCGAGCTCCTCAAAAGAAAGAAAAAGGTGTGTATTTTGTTTTTTCGAATTGCATAAGTCTTCTGTGAAAAATCAGTTTGAAGTGATTCCAAGGGAATATTGAAGCATAGACATTAGTATTGGGTTCAAAAATTCCACCTAAAAATAATTCAACACCCATTGAGCCTTCAGAAGGCTCTACTATGATTCATGAAGAGGAAGAATCGCAACATGACATATCAAAATTATAAGAGCAAGTGCACCAAATTTCGCTCTCACAAAGAGCAACAAAAAATGAAATGGAAGTTTTGAAGAAAGGCATGGAAGATAATATGGATGGTTTGAAGAAAGGCGTGGAAGCTAAGATGGATGGTTTGAAGAATGGCATGGAAGCTAATATGGATGGCATGGAAGCTGGCATGGAAGCTAAGATGGATGGCATGAAGCTAAGATGGATTAAAAAAAGAAAGACAACACAAAAGACATGAAGAATGATCTAAAATTAGACATAGAAGGTTTGATGACAAGGTTAATACAAGAAATGTTTCCTAAGGGCAGAAAGATAGTAGAGGAAACTCATGATGAGAACAAAATAAATGTTGATCGTGATTTCATAAACTCTAACGTTGGATTGAAGAACCACTATATTCCAAAGATGGATATGAGGAAGTTTGATGGCAAGGATCCCGTAACATGGATACTATAGATGGAGAAATATTTTGATCTCAATAATGTGAAAAACACACAAAAGGTACGCATTGCAGCTTTAATTTAGAACAAAATACATTTGTATCGTATCGATGGCTTTGCTCTCGTAACAAAATTGTCACTTGGTCAATTTTTACGGAGGAAATGATAACACATTATGAGGATACAAGGAGCAACACCTTCTTTAGCCAATTGATAAATCTCAAACAAAAGGGTTCAGTAGTGGAGGAAATTGAGGACTTCCAAAAATTGAATATAAGGGTAACTGATATTCCAGAGGAACACAGGATTGATGTCTTCATAGGGACTTTAAAGGATAAAATCCAACATGAAGTTCGTTTGGGAACCTGATTCATTGGAGAAGGAATTCATGTTGGCAAGAAAATATTAATGTAAAATTATGGCGACAAGGAAGCCTACCAATCACATATATAAAGATGGATGTGTTGCTACTCCTAGACTTACACAACCTACAAGGTTGACACCACAAAAATTGGAAGAAAAAAGAGAAAAAGGGATTTGCTACAATTGTGATAGCAAATACACTAAAGGTCATAAGTGTTTTGAGAAGAAATTATTTTACATAGATTGTGAAGAGGAGGAATAAAATGAACATGAAACTTCAAAAGAAGAGGATATACACCAGGAACCAACCCTAGAAGAAGAAGAAATGAGTCCGACCATATCGTGTAATGCATTGGCAGGAATTACCACTCACCAAACTCTCAATATAGAAGGACATATCAAGAAGAAAATGGTAATAGTGTTGATTGATTCGGGTAGTGCCCATAATTTATTTCATTGTAAGGTAGCCAAGGAATTGAATTGTTTCCTATACCCAACACCGTAATGTCAAGTGATGGTTGCAAATGGAGGAACTATAAATTTCTCTGGAAAAGGCCATAATATCAAGCTAACTATGGGGGAATATGTATTGAATAGTCCAATGCTTTCCATTCCAATGGGAGGTGTTGATGTTGTACTAGGAGTACAATGGTTAAAATCTTTGGGGACGGTAGCTTTTAATTTTCAAGAACTTTTTTTGAATTTTTTTTCGGAAGGAAATGAAATCGAATTACGGGGTATCACAGGGAAGTTAGGAAAGATAATAAGCTCTAATGTCATGACAAAGCTTCTGAAGAAAGAACAATGAGGCGTAATTGTACAATTATGCTCACTAGAAGTTCCAAAATCAAAATCATCTATTTCTCTAGATCTCCAAAAGGTCTTGGACAATCATTCCAAGGTGTTTGAAACTCCCAAAGGACTCCCACCTATTCATGATCATCATCATGCTATTCATTTGATTCCAGGAAGTGTTCCTCCAAACATCAAACCTTACAGATATCCTATGTCCAAAAAAGCGAAATTGAACCAATGATTTTAGAAATGTTAGAGGCTGGTATAATTCAACCTAGTTAAAGTTATTTCTCTGCTCTAGTAGTATTGGTGCACAAGAAGGATGGATCATGGCGCATGTGTTTGGATTATAGGGAGCTCAATAAGATCACTATTAAAGATAAATTTCCCATTCCTGTGATTGATGAATTATTTGATGAATTGAATGGAGAAATTTATTTTACCAAGTTGGATCTTCGTTCAGGATATCATCAAATTAGAATGAAGACTGAAGATATTATGAAAATAGCATTTCAAACTCATGAGGGTCATTATGAATTTTTGGTCATGCCTTTTGGCCTTACCAATGCACCTTCTACATTTCAACGGTTGATGAATTCCATTTTTAAACCCTTCCTTAGAAAATTTATTTTTTGATGACTTACTAATCTACAACAGGTCTTGGAAGGATCGTGTTCAACATGTTGACAGGGTGCTAAAACTATTGGAGGAGAAACAATTATATGCAAAAACATTCAAATGTTTCTTTGGAGTATAAGAGGCGGAATATCTGGGTCATATGTATCTCACGAGGGTGTTAATGTAGACCCTAACAAAATTAAATCCATTAAGGAATGGAAAGTCCCCACAACCATAAAGCAGTTGCGAGGATTTCTCGGGTTAACAGGGTATTATCGCAAGTTTGTTAAGAATTATGGGAGAATAGCAGCACCTCTAACAACATTATTGAAGAAAGATGCATTTTCATGGACTCCTCAAGCAACTAAGGCCTTTGAACGTCTTAAAGAGGCAATGTGCCTAGCACCGGTCTTAGCTACACCAGACTTCACAAAAACCTTTATTGTGGAATGTGATGCCTCAGGAAATGGAATTGGTGCAGTTTTAATGCAGGAAGGAAGACTCATTGCTTTTGAAAGTCGTCCAATCAAAGGAAAGTATTTACAAAAACCTATTTATGAGAAGGAAATGTTAGCAATACTGCATGCACTAAAGAAATGGTGAACTTACCTAATGGGAAGACACTTCAAGGTAAAACTGATCATGATAGTCTTAAACACTTTTTGGAACAAAGACTATCTTCAGAAGAGCAGCAAAAATGGGTCACAAAGATGTTGGGTTATGACTTTGAAATCATCTACAAAAAGGGAAGCTAAATGTTGTTGCAGATGCACTCTCAAGAAAGGATGAAGAGGTGGAAGCATTGCTTTGTGCCATTTCTATTATCCAACCAGATTGGATAACCAAAGCAAGGGATGAATGGAAGAAGGATGAAGAAATGTGGACACTCATTCAAAAGTTGCAGCAAGATCATAGTACATCTGATATATTTAGTTGGAATTATGATTCCTTATGGTACAAAGATCGCTTATATATTTGCAAGAATTCCCAGCTAAAACAAAATATTATTTTGGAATTGCACACTTCTCCTTTAGGATGACACTCAGGATTTTTAAAAACTTACCACAGGGTGAAGAAATAATTTTTTTGGGATGGCCTTAAATCTGATATTCAAAATTTTTGTGGCGGAATGTTTGGTTTTCCAGCAAAATAAAGTTGAGACAATTAAGACCCCGGGTATTCTACAACCTTTATCCATTCCAAGTCAACATTGGGAGGAGATTTCAATGAATTTTATCACAGGTTTACCTAAGTCGGAAGGAAAGAGTTTCGTCATGGTGGTAGTTGATAGACTTACCAAGTATGCACACTTTTGTTCATTATCTCATCCATTTAAATCCAGTACAGTTGCTACTGCATTTATGGAAACAATTCAAAAGCTACATGGAAACCCAAATATTATTTCAAGTGACAGAGATCCCATTTTTACAAGAAATTTTTGGATGAAATTATTTTCTAGTTTGGGTACTCAACTAGCTCATAGCTCATCTTGTCATCCTCAATCCGATGGTAAAACTAAGATAGTGAATAAATGTTTGGAAGGATATATTCGTTGTTTTGTATCGGATAAGCAAACACAATGGGTCAAGTGGTTACCTCTCGCTGAATGGTGGTATAACACTTCCTTCCATACTGCAGCAAAAATGACCCCATTTATGGCACTTTATGGATATCATCCATCGTCCATCACATCTTCTTTAAGAGAAAATTCAAAGGTTAAAGCAGTGGAAGATGACATCGAGCATCAATAAGAAGTTATCCAACTCTTAAAGTATAACCTAAATTTGGCACAAAATCGAATGAAATAACAGGAAGATCAACATCGCAACGAGAGAAGTTTTGATGTAGGAGACTGGGTATTTTTATGGCTACAACCATACAAACAAATGTCCCTCAAGCAAGCTAAGAAGGATAATAAATTATTGCCAAAGTACTATGGTCATTACAAGGTGTTGCAAAAGATTGGTATAATGGCATACAAATTGGAGCTTCATGCTTCTTCACGAGTGCATCCAGTTTTCCATGTTTCATGCTTAAAGAAGTTTATAGGGGACAAACTTCCAGTTCAAACAATATTTCTAGAACTTGACGATGAAGGAAAAATCATATTGGAACTTGAAGCAGTCGCTGAAGCAAGAACTTGACAACTACGAAATCGATCAATTTCAGAGTATCTCATCAAATGGAAGAACTTTCCCACTAAAGATTCTACATGGGAGGATGAGAATTTTATATAGAAGCATCCGGAGCTACTCAAGTGTTGAGAACAACACTTTTTTGAAGGAGAGGGGCATGTTGTGTTGATTAACCAGCTCCAAAAATAGAAGAAAAGAGATATCAACGCCTTAGAACTAAGCCACTTCGAGGGGGAAACCTCCAATACATTACATAAATGAACAATTCTTGGATGATACAATTTACAAAACCTCCTTTCTGTATATAGGAGTCCATGTGGCCATAATGCAATCCTAATGGGCCACAATGTAATCCTAGTCGACCTAACAATAATAATTTAAGGGCACAATAATAACAAAATGGGGGTTACAAGGGTACAATAATAACAATAAGGGGGTTACACTAATAACAATAAGGGACTATACTAGTAATATAGGGACCTAACATGTTGGGTCTCTATAGTACTAGTATAGTCCCTTATTGTTGTTAGTGTAAACCCCTTATTGTTATTGTTGTACCCCTGTAACCCCAATATTGTTATTATTGTGCCCTTACATTATTATTGTTAGGTCGGCTAGGATTATATTGTGACCCCATGGACTCCTATATATAGAAGGAGGTTCTGTCATTTGTATCATCCAGGAATTTTTCATTTATGTGGAGGTTTCCCCCTTGAAGTGGCTTATTTCTAAGGCGTTGATCTCTCTTTTCTTCTATTTTTGGAGCTAGTTTCATAACATCAAGGGACTTGCCCCTGGATTTTTATGTCTGTATAAACGAGTACGTGAAAAAACTACACACAACTATTCCCATGGCCACAGTAGGAATTCCAAAAATCCACTCCCAACTAACATTCTCTTGGACCCAAACAAGAACACTGCTAGCAACAAGAGCACCAATGTTAATTGAAAAATAAAACCAATTGAAAAAAGAACTTTTCTTTTTCTTTTCCACATCATCTGTCTCATCAAAATGGTCTGCTCCAAATGTTGATAGGCATGGCTTGATACAACCAGTCCCAAGCGCAACAATGTAAATGGAAAAGAAGAAGACATCAATTTGACCCGTAGTTATATGGCAATTATGATCTGACTGTTTGCAATGTGGCTTAAGTTTAAGACCATTCCAAAAAAAATACACGATAGAAAACACAACGTTTGTTTTATACCTGTGCCTCAAAAAGTGAGATTTGATTTAATCCCACATTTCTGCTTTCAAATTGAACAAAAATATTCTCCAAATTGCCTTTGGTTTTGATGCAGGAGCATCAAGGCCAATTTTCATTTTTAATTATGTAATAAAGGGGGGTGTGACATTTTAATTGTTTTATTAATTAATTTGTTATTTTTAAATAAAATAGGAGATAAATTATAAAAGTGAGGATTTTGTATATATTCTTTTAAATAATTAAAAGGATATGAGAGAAAATAGAATTAGGTAGAAAATTTAGGGGGTAGGAATTCTATGTACGGGACTTTGTTGAGTCCACACCTAAAATGAATTTAAATTAGATTTAGTTGAGGATTAGGTGGAGAGATTTTTGGAATGAATTAAATTCGTTATTTGTGTATAAGTGTGAGTGTTTTTGTGAGGAAAAAAATATAGTTGAAGAACTGAGATAGTGAGGAGTTGAGTGAGTGAGGAGAGGTTTGAAGGGCCAAGAGCCAGAGGCTGCCCAATGTAATATATGGCCAGAGAATTTTTATATTTATATCTGTAGTAGTTTGCACGACTCTTTTCGCCTTCATGTAAATTTGAGTTGAATGTTTTTCATGATTTTATTATAAAAAAAATTGAGCATTTTCATAGTTTAGTGAAGCAATTGTATTCTTATATGCCAGGATCTGCTTTCTAGCAGAATTCCTGCATCATTTGGTATCAGAGCAGGAAAAAAATATCTGTTTTGGATATATGCATAGACTGTGTGTGAACATGTAAGTGCAAGAGATTGACACCAGATTGAAGACACATTCTGCGTTGGGGAAAAGAGTGCGACTATGGGTGTAGCCGAAGCCACGGGGCGATGCAGTCTGATTTGTTGCAGCACCGTACTAGCTTGAAGGCTAATTACGCAAATATGAAATGCTGTCAGGTCCGTGACAGTGATCAAGTAAAATCACCACAACGTGGGAGTGATGACAATTTGTTTTACAAAACCGTGATGGTGAATGGGTTAGCATAATCGATTTGCATTAAACTAGAATTGACTTCTAGTATGGAGGCTCTGTTGTTGATACATCGTTGAACATCGAACCCACAATGGCCTTCCGTGGAGGCTACACGAGGTCTGGTTGATACATACATGCGTTGTATTGTATATGGTGGAAGGCGCAAGTTCCAAACATTGATAAGCACTCTTGAAGAGATTACACCTCACGGCATTGTGTGGATTCTTGGGCGTAAATCCACAACCCGGTTTTCATTTTGAAATAGCGCACGCAAAAGAAGACTCTGCGTTGAGTTTGGAGCTGAAGTTGCATTTATTGTGAAGGCCGGTGATTGGTAGGTTTGAGTCAGCCGTTCGTGGTGAGCGTTGAATGGCGTTAAGCAAGTGCATGACCAGCGTTAAAGCAATGGTGTAATTTTCCAGAGGTAGCGTAACTTCCTTTGCCTGAAGCTGCGATTGAAGAGTTATGTTGAAAGTCGTCGACTCTTAAGTTGCGTTGGATCTGGAGTGCACACAGGAGCAAAACTCTGCGTCGAATTGATTCTTACGTTATGTAAGAGTTGAATTACAAGTGCAGTGTTTTATATGAAAGCTTGTGAGTGTAAAACTTGATTTAGCAGTTAGTGTTGAGTGCTGAACAATGTTGAGCACGTCCAACAATTGTATATTCAGCATTAAGCAGTAACATCACTTGTCAAAGGCAGCGTGCTTGAAGGTTATATTATGGCGAAATTATAATATGCAGAACAGTGGGCACGTTTGATCAAAGATGGGAAGGTAAGTTGTGGACCTGAATTATATGATTTTATTTAAAAATCGACTTCTGAATGGAACATCTATTCTTATATGGGTTGGATTTATGGTGAATGGAAGTCGTGGCGCATTTAAATGAAGTTTTGTAAACTTCGAATGTTGGTTTAAGCTCCTTTGAGGTGAGGACAAGTTTGAACCTTTGATTTATGGAAATGTTCGAATGTTCATGAGTATGGAATTCTAATGGTTTTATAATCATTGTTTTATTTTGTAAAAGTAAAGCTTGAGTAAAGAGATATTGAGTCTGAGTATTATGATGAAAATAAGCTTCCGCAAGGAGATGGTTTGGTTTGTAATAACCATGAGATCAAATTTTTCTTCCATGTAGTTTAAGATTTCCCAGATTGTTGGGATTGTTGAGGTTGCAGATTTATAATTATTTGGGAAAAAACGTGGAGTGCAGGTTTATATGCATGGAAGATAGTGTGTTTGTGGGTAAGTGGGGTTTGCCTGCTATCAAGTAACACATTCATGCTAAGGTGTTTTTTGCAGCAAATTGTAGCAAAAAGGTTGCCAGGGATTAGTCCTAGGACAAAAAGAAGTGAAGCGCAGGAGGAGAAGTTGCATTTTGATGAATGACAAGTGTGAAGGATTGCGGGAAAGTGGCTTAAATGAAGTCCACACGTGAATAGAGGAAGTTCACAAAGGAGGGGAAGATGACTGTTGATAGTCATTTCCAGAGATCTGATGAAGAGTATGAGCGAGAGAAGGCTTAGATAACAATTCACCTTGAATTGTTAATGGAGTTGCAGGAAAATGTGAAATACCAGACACATGGTTGGACCATGAGAAAGAAGGTGAAGTGGCAAAAACTACACGCAAAGAGGTAAAAGCAGGTAAACATACAGTCGATGGAGGAGCTGAGGAAGCTCGAGCAGATGCTGAATTGTGAAGAACTCATAGAGGCTGAGTTAAAAATGGATGTTTCCATTTGTGGCCTGGAACATGGTGAACTTCTGGGTGACGAGATCAGTGAGGAAGATCTCATGAACTATTGGGATAGTTCAGAAGCATCTGAAGATGTGTTCGTAAAAGAAGCAGGTGAGGCTATGAAGCCTTGCAATTTTTCTCACAATTTATGTATGTTTGCAGGATGTGCGAAAGACGGTGAACAGTCTGATGGAACTGTCACAAAGGAGAATGAAGTTATTGAGGTAAAGTCTGGTAGAGAATTCCTTTCAGAGAAGGAATGTGATGATTGGTCAACAACAAGTGAAGGTATGGAAAATTGTGTAAAATTTCTGAGTTCTACTCCAGTTGAGATTGTTAGGTTATACAGAAAGTTAGATCTTTAGAGAAGAAAGTTGGAAAAGCAGAGGATCTATTTTCAGGGAAAGTTACTGAAAGACACAAAACAGGGAAACATTTTTCAAATAGATGATGTGGAGGAGGGACTAACTGATAGTCTCACAGAGGAATTAAATCAGCATACTGATGTGCTGATGGATGAAGGAATTTCAGAACAACATACGGAAATGTTGCCAGTAGCAGAAGGGGCACTAAAGCCTTATGTTTTTTATTCTAACAATTGTTTTGTGAGTACAGGTTTTATTGCTGATACTGGAGGAAATATATTGGATCGAGAAATTGAACTAACAAGGAGGATAATGATGAAGATATCCCGGAAGAGGCCAGCAACAGTAAAACAAAGAAGAAGCAGTAAGAGAAAGACAACAAAATATTGTGAAAGCATAGCCAGTGGGGCAATGCAGCATAAAGTGTGGAGACCTAGAGAAGAACAACAGACAGAAGCGTCGACAAATGGAAAGTTACAACACAAGATATGGGATCCAGGAAGACACAGATCTGAACACATGATCAAGCGATCATGATTAATTTCAACCTTGGGAGTCTGATGCAGGAGCATCAAGGCCAATTTTCATTTTTAATTATGTAATAAAGGGGGGTGTGACATTTTAATTGTTTTATTAATTAATTTGTTATTTTTAAATAAAATAGGAGATAAATTTTAAAAGTGAGGATTTTGTATATATTCTTTTAAATAATTAAAAGGATATGAGAGAAAATAGAATTAGGTAGCAAATTTAGGGAGTAGGAATTCTATGTACGAGACTTTGTTGAGTCCACACCTAAAATGAATTTAAATTAGATTTAGTTGAGGATTAGGTGGAGAGATTTTGGAATGAATTAAATTCATTATTTGTGTATAAATGTGAGTGTTTTTGTGAGGAAAAAAATATAGTTGAAGAACTGAGATAGTGAGGATTTGAGTGAGTGAGGAGAGGTTTGAAGGGCCAAGAGCCAGAGGCTGCCCAATGTAATATATGGCCAGAGAATTTTTATATTTATATCTGTAGTAGTTTGCACGGCTCTTTTAGCCTTCGTGTAAATTTGAGCTGAATGTTTTTCATGATTTTATTATAAAAAAAAATTGAGCATTTTCATAGTTTAGTGAAGCAGTTGTATTCTTATATGCCAGGATCTGCTTTCTAGCAGAATTGTTGCATTAGGTTTTAGAGGATCTGGCCTTGATTTCAGACCTACCCCCCTTGGAAAATTTGAAATGGGGCTTAGGGGTGCCCGAAATCTTCTCTGTCATAGATATTCTCCCATCAACGATAGATGGCAGCCCACACTCCAAAAAATAAAACCAACAACTGCCTTTAATGAATCTAAATCATTGAATTCTTACATGAGTTTTGTTGCCCACTTCGAATTGTTTCTCCAAAATTTAATGACAATCATCAGAAACCTTTGTTACATCTGTTATATATCCATAACCGGGTGTTGAAACTAGTTTCCAGGGACGTTCAACTAAGACAACGTGATCATGATCAACTTTAATCCCCTTTCTTATTTTTGTCGTGGGATTTATCCCACACGAAGTCTTCAAAATGAAATAACGGTGTTTATAAACTCTATTACTTACAACACATTTCGATGCGTTGTGCACAAATTAAATCTCTCATAAACTTCTCCATTTTTTGTTTGGTGATGACTTGTGAATGTTTGCTGATGTTTGGCTTGGTTTGTGGCTTGAAAAGATATGTTACTCAGAGATTGAGAAATTTAAGACATAAAATGGCCTTAAAAGCCATTTTAATTTTTATTAGACAACTGAGTCAATTTGTTGAAACCTACGTACTCTGCTGCCCATATTGGCGAAGATAGCACTATAAAATTTTTGAAATCCTCCGGCACTACAAGATATTGCGAACAAAAGTGCTCATGAATATCATGAAATTTATGGAGTGATAACATCGACTCCTTCTGGGGATGTTGTCTTCCCAGTGAGGCAACAAAGAACTGCAGACCTCTGAATTTTGCAGATAAGTGCCTTCATCATTGGTCTGATCCCACAGATTTATTCTGCAACCTATACATGTAACTTGTTCTAATACTCAATTGAAAACATGTAAAACTGAAAACTCAAATTGAAATGCTCATTAAAATGGAAGATGTACTACAATATGGAACTGAAGATTGAAACTAAAAATGAAATCCACACTGAAAAAAAAAAAAATCGCTGAAAGGAATTCTCGCCAAGTCAAGCTTATTCACGCACTCCTACTCTAATTTGTTGAAAAACCGTCAAATCAAATAATACAAAAGTGCTAGTGAAGCCAGTGAAGTAGCTTCTGAAATAATATGGCTCCTTGATTAGGTATCGACAAAAGAAAAAGTGAAACATACCATGGTAGTGGCAACTCATGATAGATCTGGTGTCCACAGCAAAATCATGATCGAATACATGAACTGAAAAAAATTTCCCATATAGTCTGCTACGAGATCAATAAAGACATGATCTATTGGTTGATCTTCAAAGTATTCTATGATTAACGTGTTAAGGAAAGGTCTTTCATATGTTTTCTCTTTATCACATCATTGCTCCAACTATGAAATATCAAACTCATCCTCAAAAGCATTATATTCCTTAATTAGAAAATCATTGGGCAACTCTATATCCTCCTGTTTTATCTGAAAAATACTTTCTAAAGTCTCAATCTGATCTTGAAAATGATAAGACTGTATTTGAGCTTCTAAATCTTCAATATCCTCTTTAAGCTTACTAACAAACTCATCTAAGAACCTGATCTTATCTTCAGGATTACCTTTGTATGTCTTTAAATAGATAGATAAAAATCTTGAAAAGGCTTCTTCAATATGATAATCCTCAAAATGGTCCCAATATTATTTTAAACCATCAATAGAAATGGGATCAACCACATACCCTGTCATATTAATGAATGGAGCAAGTAGATCAGTTATTTAGGCTCTGAATTCTTCGGACAGTGTATTCATCATGAAGCTTTGAAACTCTAGATTCTTCAAGATTAGAGTCGCCACAAGTGTTTTGCAATATGGATTCTTTGACAATGGAGTTGCCAGGTGAAAGATTCAACCTACTTGTGTTTATTCATTTTCCACCATCAACAACCACATCTAGGTTATTGTCATTCTTTCTCGGGGAAAATAGAGCTTTTGCTCCCCGAAAACGGCGCCAAAAATGTTATACTCCACAATATCCAAAGTTTGAGAAGGAGATTGATGGAGGTAACCTCAAACCAACCTTTTAGTTTGGAAACTAGCCCTAACAAACTAGAGAGGGCTCTTTATATGATCACAACCAAATATTGGTTGGAGGAAGAATGGATTTTAGGCTAGGTAGTTCAACTCGTGTAGGTTGAGTTTTTAATGGTGGTGGTTTTCAGAGGAGTACCTCCATTGGGCAATGGAGTCATGTTAAATCAAATTTTTCCAGTGATATGATGCAAAGACAAAGGGGTTTCTCCACAAGGGCAAGGTAGGTAGCCTTGGTGATGAAATTAAGTTAAATAATTATAGGAGGATGAGTGTGAGAAAAATGGAAGACAACACAGTGAGCATCAAACTATAGATGAATTCTAAGTGTTGCTTTAAGAGGAAAACATTAACCACTTGGTAAAACGAAATCAAAGCACCATTTAAGATGAATTCTGAGTTAAAAATCTGGTTTTTATCGAAGCAAGAAGACATACATTCAAGATATGTAAGCACGTAAGACTAACTTACAAGAAACAAGGAGCACACATCATCAAGATCTAACACATGAATCCTTGCAAATCACCTTCTGTATTTCATTTCATTCACTGGCAAAACTTTTCAGAAAACATACAATTCCCTCCGGACCTCAGCTCCGAACGCCAACCCTTCCTTATTCGAAATGAGGGGTATGTATAAAAATTATTTACAAAAATCCTGTCATAACTGACCATGATATATTTACGTAGTTCCTAAACATAATCTATCTAACTATTACAGAAGTTTAGGAAAATTTGAAACTGCATTCTAATTTGCTGGAAATGAAATCTAATAAAAATAATGAAAATAACAATTAATTATTATAACTAGTTGCAAATATCTCGAATTGCTTGGAGGAGGACCTTGCAAGCTGCGACCTATGAAAATTGAAAATGCCACTTCGAGCCTTCTTCTAGAAATTGGCAAAAAAAACTTTAAATAATGCCGTAGTCTAACTAGACTGCTTTTTCGCCTTGAAAATCATGGAAATTCCGGTAAGATTTTAAGAAAATTCAGCAGGGATTTTTGTAAATCCACGTTAGAAATATTAAAATTTAATGTTTTGGGTGTCTTAGAGGTTTTTGATGGTGCTGAATCCATTTCAACCATCAAAATCAAAATCATGATTCAAACACTGTTACTATAATATTTCTTAATTTTTTTTTTGCCCTGGATTCAGGGTAAATTTGGCCGTCCAGGCAATTCCTCCATCTCGTTAGACAACTCCTTAAATAAATAATAGATGTTGAATCTACTATTTTAGAAAATATGAATTTCAAACCTTTATTCACGGGATATTTGAAAACTCCTTAGATTAGTAATATCCATCAAAACAGGATCGATCCTGTTATCACCCTAGTAATTCTCAGGTTGTGGGATGAGGATTTTTGTAGTTAAGAAAACCAGGGGTAACCAAGAACCTCTTTTAGAATTCAGGATTTAGCCTTCCTGAGTTCTGGAGGGGGATCTCTCCTAAAGATTTAACTTTGTTTTGTAATTGGATTTTAGGCTAGCTATGATTGGACAATGAGACTTGTTTTGAAAGTGTGGTGGAAATAAAAAGTGCTTCAAGGTAAACCAGAGGGATCTACCAGAACATTGGGCTATGGAGTCAACTTTCTAGGCAAGCAGAGCTAGGAAGTAAGACTTAAAGATGCAAATGTACTAAGGGTAGGGTAGATGACCTTCAAAGGATTTGAATAGGCTTTGTTGATGGAATGGGTGAAATCTGAACAAAAGGGCATTTAAGAATCCTTAAGTTACAGAAAAGAATATTGAAGGAGGGGATCAAACAGGGACCTAGAGCAATTAAGAATTCTATAGTCCGGTTATCAAGCAGAAAACATAATAATGCCAACTAGTAAAAAACATGGAGCTTTTTATCACTAATCCTGTCTAAATTCTCCTAGTTTATCGTTAAAGATAGAAACACATTAAAATGAATGTATGGAAACTTTTTGAAAGAAAAACAATGAAAACAAGAAAAAGACTAGACTTATCTGGTCAGCACAATAATCCTGAGTTATGATGTCTTTAATCTCAATTCCAGTCTGCTGCTTTGCTAATTGACTCACACCAACTTCAATATATCCAGCAACACGACTATAGTAGTCTTGATAAATTTTATTCCACACAAAATACTTCAAGGAGTGAAGTATTTATACAAATTCTAAACTAAAATATCTTGAAAAATATCAAGATTGGTTTACAAAATATCTTTAACTGTTTTACATAAATAGAACTTAATTAAAGGACACTCAAGACTAATGCATCTATTTGGCACTATTTTTTATGCATAGGTGATGAAAAATAGCAGAATTCAAATTTGATCCAACTCTTAGTTGATGATGAGGCATCCAAAAGTCACTAACTGTTTCCTTTCTTTGTGCATTCTGCTCCAACAATTCTGCAAACTTTGGGTCCAATTATATTTTTGTATTTCTCAATCCGAAATAGATATATAAAGAGTGAAAGAAGTTATTGTAGATAAATATGTTGGTGAAATAAACCTCTTTCAGTTTCCTAAAATTCCTCTCCAGCTGTCTATAATAGGCTCTGCAAAAATATGTGTAAAACAGAGTTTTACAGAGTCTGAAAAATATCCTGTAAAGATGTGCATGTATCTCTCATTTTGAAATGACTGTGCAAAAAGTGTGATAGGTTTTTGTAGATGGGTCTATTTGTAACAAAAACCTCCTTCAGTTTTGTATGATGTATTTCTGATTGACCACAATATTCTCTGCAAAATGATGACTTAACAGGAATTTTCTGCAAAAAGTGCTCTCCAATATTGTTTAATATTTCCCAATGCATACTGGATATTAGAAAAGTGAGAGATTTTTTTGTAGTTGAACATCTTAGGAACATAAACCTCCTTCAGTTTTGTAAAATTCATCTTGGATTGGTCACAATAGTTTCTGCAAAACAATGACTTAAACCTGAATTTCTGCAAAAATGTTCCTTCTTGTTGTGTTTTCATCTTTTCACCTTTTTGTTCTTTTTAACTGTTTTACTTTCACTTGGATAAACTTCATTGTTGGTGAAATTATTTTCATCTCTTTTTACCTTTACTGCCTCCATGTTTTACTTTTACCGTTTTATTTTGATTGTCATGTAACTTTGTTTTGACCTTTCACTCTGACTTTTACCTGATACACTTTATCCACTGATACTCTTTAATTGTTATGATTTTCTTTATCCCTGTGAATTCTGATTTCATTTTTATCATTCACTGTGAAAATTTCATCATTCTGATCTCTCCCTGACTTGATTTTACTCTTTTTTTGTATACAAAACTGTTTGTTGAATGAAGCTTTTGAATTAAAATCTGAGAAATTGAAGCAAACAATTTTGTCAACCAGTATTGAAACTGTTGGCCCAATTTCTTATTCTGACAATAACCTGTAAAAATCAAACAATTTGTTAATGAAACAGAGGCCTGCAAGGAGGTGATTGAAGTCTCTTGAAAGATCTGTGGAATGAGATCAATATGTGGAGTTTTAACTCTGTTTTTTAGGCATTGTTAGGCTTACTTCTGCAAGTTTAAACAGTTTGCAGGAGTATTTCACTTTAACAGAGGGAATTTTTGAGCAATTCTTGGGTAAAGATAGTCTCAATGGGTATTTTAGTGCTTAATTAGGAATATGAGAGATGAAAAACTAGGTTAAGACAGGAAACAAGGGTTTCCTGAATGGTTGAGAGTATAAAATATGACTTGTCAGGAGATCTGTAGGTTCAAAGACCTTTTCAAGCCATGGAAATGTTTTTTTTTAAGGGTTTATACTGAAGATTGAACTTAAAATAGTGGCTTTTGATGTTTATATGCTGCAGTTGAAAGGTGTCTTTGGCCTTCAAACAAAGAATTTGTTGGTCAAAATGGAGCTTTCAGGCGTGAAATGGGTCTTTTATGTACAAAATAGGCACACAGAGGGTAAAAATTGGATTCGAGAGTCAGAAAGGATTTACCAGAGGTTTGCCAGTCGGGCGGAGTTTATAATGTTCACATAAACCTTATAACAAAGGTTTTAACCTTTATTATAAACCTTATAAAATGTAATATTGGTGAGTTACATGTATGGTGGGAAACTTTTATTGTTTGAATTGTGGAAAACCACTGGTGGTTTTCGCGTTGGCTGCAGGCGGTAAGCTATTTTTGGCTTTTGGAACGCTATCAAATGAAAAGGGGACACATAGCATTGGGTTGTATTGGAAAACAACCCATATCGCGCAACTTTTACAAAACTTTGATCGGGGACTTTATTTGCGCGATACGGGATATTCACTGTTAGATCTGGCTTTCAAAAGCGAATGGTCTAGATTCAAAGGAAAGGTGCGGGGAAATTGCGGTGGGACTAGGGCTTTGGTTATTGATCATTGATTCGACAGATGGAAAATCAACGGTATGTATTGAGTGCGATGACCAGTGATGGGGTCGGGGACTGGAGCTGTCGGGTTACATATGAATCGTTGGATTGTGAAGGGATGATCGATCGGCTATAAAGCAGCGCGATAGGATGTGAAGAGATATGGGGATAAGAATATCACGTTTGTTTGGAGTCGTTGGATCAAATGATTGTTAGGGATTGGAGGGTCAATATTGAATTCGATACCTGAAAGATGTATGAAGGTTTTTATATATAAAATAGACTTTATACATAAAAAAGGTGGTCGGGAGGGGTAAAAGGGCTTTGAACCAGGGTTAATATTTGCGGAGATGGGATACATATCGCGGGAAAGGTTGGGTTATATTTTTAACCTTAGGTTAAGGGCGTAGGGAAGGAAAATAAACAAGGGAAAGGGTTATGAAGTTTAATTTGAACGAAACTTCGGGTTTTCAATATTTTTTGTTTTAAACATATATTTAAACATGTTTAAGGGTTTTTTGCATATTTTTATTATATAGTAATTAAATCAAAGAGATTTTAACTACCATAGGGGCGAGATTATTTATATAAAGATATATTTTAGCCAAAGGGGTTGTAAGGTGGGTATTTTATTTAAACATGTGGGGATTCAATAACTTTAGCTAAAGTTATAATAAATGGGTTTTTGGGGCTTATTATATAAAAGGGAGTTTTATAATATAGGAAAAGGTTTTTTCTTTAGGGAGTTAATAGATAAGTTAAAATTAATATGAAAATGGGACAAGGTATACTCAAAATACATAAACATAACCAAGTAAAGTGAAGTTTTAAAGGTAAATTTGCATCATACTAACCTCATCACTTTAACTTAATGATATAATGTAACTTTGAGGGTTTTGTGTTTTCAAATGATGTGGGAAGTTAATCAAAGAGAATTATAGTATCTTTAAGTAAAAATGAGGTTTTACTTAGGATTATTCAGGGAAATGAATGCATGATATGGAGTAATGATGTGATTTTAGGGATTAATATAGACATTTTACATTTTCCACTTATCAACCATAGAGCCTTGGGTCCGGTCCCAATAGAAGTCAAGGAAATGCCTTGAGCCTTTCTGACTGATAGCTTAGAATGCTTAATGTCTATGGGAAGGGGAAGTTAGTTATTTGCAGCCCCGATGAATGATATTTACATTGATGCTTCTCACCTTCTTCTACCTACCCAACTTACCATGCTAACATTTTTTCTTCCATTTTGATTAGGTGCATTTGAGCTAGCAACCTTTACAACATTTATTCTTTCTGAAAGAAATAAACTATCTACTTCTACACTTATTACATCCAAGAATCCAGATTAAACTGTTGGATTCTTTTATTCTCTACCTAACTACTGAATTGTCATGATTAAACTGTATGACAATTCTTCATTCTCTATCTAAAACAAGTAAAATTGAAACATGACAAGTCAAGATTTAATTGTTTAACTCATCATGGACTATGGCATTTATTGACACTTTGCAATAGTCAAAAGGTAAAAGTAGTGGCATTTATACTTGCACACTTTCATGTTTTATTGATATTTTTCTTTTGGGGTCTGTTATTTTTTCTGTCCTTTTATTGTTCTTTTAGGACTTTTTTACCCTCTTTTTGATTTTTATTTTTACAAAATATGTGAATACAACTTGCAGAAGGCAAAGCATGTATAGATTTACAAAATTACCAATAGTCAAGTCAAAATTATGAATCCTATATTTGTAGGTTGCTAACAGTAACAACCACTGATTCATCGATTGAGCCATTGGATCACAATTGAAATGTTAGTATTGATTATTTAACAAGTGCTCCAACCAACAGGTCATAGTGTTTACATTTGATAAGGTCGGTAACTTGTGGTTGTAATATGGTTAAAATTCGTTGCAAATGGAATTACAACAAATGCCACCAATTGGGTGACAATATAAAATATGTGCCATTTCATATCAATTAAGGGCTCAAATAACCATATGGTTGTAATTTGTTATAGCAAATGTTTATATTTGAACACAAATATGCATGCAATATGGGATAAGGCCGACAACCCACCGACTCGACCTCATGACTATCAGACCCCCAATGTTATTTATACTAAGAGGTTGCGCCATTGCACCACAATATTTGGGTGTTGAAAATTTACATTGAGCAGAGTTTAAGCCCACAATCCTTTTTTAAAACAAGCTTTTGGAGTTCATTTTTTTGCAGCAACTGAAGGAGGTTTTGAGTGGTATTTTTAAACCGCTTATTGGTAGCAAAGAGACCATTTTTGTTGTAGCTTTGGAGGCTTTTGTTGATGTAACAAAGCATTTTTAGGCTTAGCATTTGAATTAATAAAGAGGCCACTCCCTTTGAGGCAGGACTCAGAGACGTAGTCCACACTGGACGAACTTCGTTATCAATTGGGTTTTGTTTCTATTTTTTTCTCTTCTCGATCTTCTACATTTCTTATTAATTAGATCTTCATTTAAGTCTTTCATGCTTGATTTAATTGTTAAGCTGGTTTAGTTTAATCATACACATATGATTTCATTTCAAATTGATCCCAAATTTCCTAAATTCTGGTGAGGAAGGGATCTATGCCTTGACCCTTCTGCATCCTGATGTTTATCAACTTCTCTTGCAGGGACATCTTCCGCTGCTCGGAAGGATTATGATATAGCTGAGTGAGAGCATCCCACATTTTCTTAACAGTGTTCATTCCAGTTATATGTGAGACTATATGGTCCCAGATGCCATCCAGGATCATCTTCTTCACCTTTTCCATCTCTTTCCTATACTCTCGGAGCTAATCTAAATCTGTCAGTGATGCCACAACATTCTATGCATAGATATTCAAGCCAAATTCATCTAGTAGGAAGACATCCTAGCCTTTCAGATGACATAGTTGGAGGCTCCCTCCAACCTATCCTGATCTCTAAGGCCAACTGTGGCTATCTCTGAATCTGGTAAGAAAGTATCCCTCTTCCCCCTGTTCGACTGTTGAATCTATTATTCACGCTCCCTTATGGAGTGAGAAAATATGCTTGCAATTACTGTTGGTTGAAACTAGAAATTTGGATTTCTAAACTAGAAACCCTCTGAGGGAAATTCCCTTTGTGTGTGCACTTTCTCTTCCCACAAAGCTGATTCTGTTTCTGCAAACTACTCCAAAACCCTTCTGTGCCCAAACAAGGAATTTACTTGGCGAAATTTACTGAGTTGTTGCCCCCTCTACCTTATAAAATCACTCGAACTGACAAGCCAAATTTTTTTACCAACCTGCTATGAAAAAACAAACTGCCCAACAATTCACACTACCTGACTTAGGCTCTGCGCAACCCCTAAAAATTCCTCTTACTTCTCCCTCTAAATAACAGATATCTTCTTCTGATTCTGAGCTTCCCTGTTTGATCAAAACCTCCCTCTGATACTATGTGAAAATTTCACTACCGGAAATTCTATTGCAGCAACTGGAATCAATTAATTCTTCTAACTGTAAATTAATTTTGCAGTTTATTGCTATGAGAACAATGAATTGATCACACTGCAATATTCACAAATAAAAACACTACAAAAGATAAATTGGAAACTGAGAAAGTATTGACACAAAAAAAAAATATGACATCGATGTTTTTGGACAAAAGTCCCCGGAAAGACCCAACTTGGGAAAATTGGTGCAACAATTGAGGGTTTTTATTATTAAGCAGCAATGAGAAATTCCGAGTACTATAAATATCACCAAATTGGTAAATATATATAAGAGAAATAATGGCAAAAATTCTTTGAGGGAAATTATCCTCTCTTTGAGCAATCCTGACACTTGTCTGCCTCTGAAAAGCTAGTTGTCCAACCAGCTCTGTGCAGGCCTTGCGTCACCCTAACGCAGTCCCTCATATGCTCTGCTTGAATCAACTATCAATCTAGACGTCTTGCATGATGCTGACTGGGAAAATGCCTCTCCAACCCTCTGGAAAACTTTACCGACCTCTATACTTGAAAATATCTTCCTCTTTAGTTGGATCAAATTTATTTTTTGAAGCAACTGTGCAAAAATAGCGCTACTTCTTGGATAAAATACCGACCTCCTCTTTTTGACTCTCTAGAATTGGAAAACTTCCTTCGGACTCACTGTCTCTGCCCCTCTTTGTCTATGCTTCCCTTCTCTGGCTCAAAGTCTTCCGTAAATTGCTACTGCTCTATGGAGAAATCAAACTGCCCAAGGAATCAATCTCAAGTGTCACCAGTGTATTTCTCCATCTACCCATCGACTTCTTATTATAATCTCACTGTGGGACTCCAACAACCAAGGTTAAAACTTAATCAATGGCTGAGATTATTTCCTAGTTGATTCGTGTGTGTTTCTAGGTAATTCTCACATTTCTCAATTAAAACTTATTAATTAACCAATTTTCCTAAGTTTAAACTTGGGAAATATTCAAAAAGTGGATAATAATCTAAGTGAAACATTTCTAGGTGGAATTTCCAGAAACAATTTATGGGTTTTGGAGAACTCCTATGTTTTAGCCTCTCCACAAAGTTTTGAGACTAAAACACCTCCGATGTTACAAAAACTAACATGGAGTGAATGAGTCGTTTTGTCATTTTTTCTATGACCTTTTTTTCCCTAGGCTGCTTCTAGTGGTGAAATTTTGAGCATATTTAGGAGATTGATCCAAACAATTGGTTAAAACTTTAGATCTTGGTTCACTATATTTTCAGAGATATATGCTATGGAAGTCAGGGTTTCGAGTTGATCCTCAAATTTGCTTCAAATGAGCCATCTTAAGATTTTCACTATAAATTATTTTTTGGATGTTTTAGACTATGAATTTTTAAGGAGATGAAGGCAAGATCTTTAGGTGCATGTGGTCAAAATTTTAGACATTGATTTATTATACTTTCTATACATTCCTTGTGGAAGTGAGGGTTCTTGAATGCTCCCAAAAACAATTTCAAACAAGTTAGTTTGAATTTTTCACTATAACTTATTTTTTGGGATACTTTAGACCACAGAATTTTGAGGAGATGAAGGAAACATCTATAAATAGACGTGGTGAAAATTCCAGACATTGATTCATTATACTTTTTTGAGATATGCCATGTGGAAGTTAGGGTTATTGAATGCTCTTGAAATATAGGTCAATTTGGCATTTTCAATATAACTTATTTTGTATGATGTGTCAAACTACAAATTTTGAGGAGGAAGAGAGGAGATCTTTGGATACATTTGATCAAAATTTGAAGCATTGTTTCATCATACTTTCAAAGATATGCTCCGTGGAAGTTAGGGTTTTTGAATGGTAGTAAAACCAATTTCAAATACATTAGCATGACATTTTTGCTAAAACATTTTTACTAGGACCTTTTAGACTGTGAAATTTCTAGAGATCTAAGGAGACATACAAGAGTACATGAGGTAAAAATTTTAGACTTTGGTTCACTATAATTTTAGAGATATGACCTAATGAAGTGAGGGTTTTTGAATAATGTTGAAATCATTTTCAAACAGGTCAACTCGGTATTTTTGCTATATTTTTTTTTGGGTCTTGTAGAGTGTGAAATTTTCAAATATATAAGTACCTCAAGTAAAAATTTTGTAATCAAATTTTCAAAATTAGATATGTGACATGCTATACAATTTTGTTCTTGGGAATAGGCAAAAAACAACAAGCTTTGAGAGAGTTATCATAAACTTCATTTGGAGGTTCAAATTTTGGTCAAACTTGGTGAAGGTAGAAACAACAAGTAGGTCGAGTGAAGGCAAAAGTAACAAGAAAACCTATTGAAGTAACAAGTGGACTTGGTGAAGGCAGAAACAATGAGTAGACCTTGTGAAGGCAGATGTAGATTTGTGTCTCTTGCTAAGTTAGTGCTTAACATTGGGGATTGGTGTCTCTAGTAGATTGATGTCTACAAAAAATTATAAAAAAAGTTTCATAATTCACCTAAAAAAATTTCCATGTAAAACTTATGTTTTGTGTTCAATCTAATAAATCTCATATATAATTATTTTTTTATAATTCAAGAATATTTAAATAAGTAAACATTATTTTATACTGATTGAATCCCCTATCTTAATATAGATGTGTAGTCAACACATCTACAATGAAACACAAACCCACTTTAATAGTCAAATGTTTTAATACATTAAAGCTTTCCCAACTAAAGTGATCAAGTCACATGAAGTTTTTTTTTTTTTTGCTTGGTAATGTGGGTCCTTACATGATTTCACACCAAACCTATAGTTTGAGACACTGATGAACATCTAATCCGTCAAAATCACCCGCACACCAAACCCTTATCATGACTAATTTTTTTTTGCCTTTAGCGAATTGGAACCCATAACCTTTTAATCATAAGTGATTTAAAAACAAGTATTTTAACAACACACTCTTCATTGTTAACCAAACCCCAATTTTTTGAAAATAATTTCAAAATAAAATCCATATCTTGTGTTAAACAACCCATTCCACCGACAACCATAATATATATAAAGTTTATGAACAAACGATTTGGCACGCGCAAACAACGCTATCGGTAGAAACTTCAAACATCCCCTAAAAGGGCAATGATTCGATAATTCTCAGTGCAATAGAGATGGAAACGCACCATATTGAAAACCCGACAAATTTACATCAAAAAATTCTTCAGTAAGTGAATTTTGTTACCCAATTTTTCTGTAACTCGAACTTACATTTGTTCACATACGCGCTTACTTCCCGCAGAATGCTATCTCAGAGATGAAACCTGTAACAGTGTATTTTTATTAAAAAAGAGGCATACTAGTCTTATCATTGCTTTAACTTCTCTGTGTATTCGCATTACAATTTGTTTGTTAATAGCTGTAGCAAATTATGCTACCAGTGAGTAGTAGGGAAGATATTCTGTTTACACATTGACCCATGTTTTCATACTGTAATTTGGACTTTTAGTTGTGAAAAATCTATAGTTGTAGCAAAATATGATTCCAGTGGATGGTGGGAAAGATACCTCTGTTTCATACTGTAATTTGGACTTTTGTGAGCTGTGAAAAATCTACTCGCAACCATGGAGGACGTGTCCATTTAGAGAATAGGATCCTTTATTGCCATCCTTATATATTGTGATTTTAAGCTGGTAAAGCTCAGGTTTTAAATGTAACTTCATGCATATTAGGCACCATGTTCTAATTGCCCTATGCGAGGTTCACGTCGGCTCCTTGTGAATTTTCAATCGTCAGTTTAAGTGATTATAAAATTAAGCTCTCACTTTGTTTTCTGATCATAGTCCGCATCTCACAACTACTATTCCTGGAGTTTTCTGATTACCATAGGAGATCTTTTTAATATCTATCCAGATTTCTTTTAGACTATGGTAGGAAATTTGGGCAAAACCATTTTATTGACACAATTATAGGATAATAAATATGTAAGTGAAGTGTGTTTTCTTTGGAAGTTGCCTGGAGATATATGCGTGGAGGGGCTACAGCCGGATAAGTATTAGGTCTGCATCTGATCTCTTTCTTTTGAAACTTATGCCAATGGTTGGCGTAGATCACAAGAAGCTGGGGGATGGATTGACACTCTGTCAATGGTTTGTTGGTTAAACAAAGATCTTATTGAGAAGCAGTTGTAATTTGCTTCTATTTTACTTTTAAGTCTAGGTGGGTGGGACCACCCACAGGGGATTTGAACTGGTGACATGTCGCAAGAAGTGCCTTAACAGTGCATCCATTCACTGTCAATCCAAAGCCTGGTGGGCTAGAAGCAGTTGTAATTTTTATTTTCTCTTGCTAGGTTGAAATTTGCAATGCTTTCTGAATGGTGCTGGCTAAGTGGCAAGTATGAAACTCATGACAAATATCTTAACTGCATACCTGAGATTTTGAGACTGCTTAAATGATTCATTTTATGTTCCAATTAAAATGACTCCACTGCTCATCTTTGTTTACCAAGTGGAATCGAGAACAGGGGGATTATGTAGGAATCTAATTCTCTAGCACAATTTATAAAGAGCTTGAAAATATACATTAATGGACAGGGCTGAAAGCAAATAATGAAATGAAAATAATTAACTTGCAATAACATAAATTAACTCACAATTATATACAAAGACTGAAAGCACAGTGCCTCACCTCAAGTGGCCCCCTCAATGCTTGGCCTGTGCAGAGGCACTATGAAATCACCAGGGCAAAGTTGTTACCACAGACCGTGCATAAAACTCAGAAATGAATATTAGAAATATAACGAGTAGCTTATATTAAAAGAGTCTGTTTATGGGAGTGTACATGTAACAAGTCTGCGAGCACCAGGAATTACAGGGATTCTCATGCACTCTTCGTGTGAGCACATGGATCATGCGCTGTATGGTGAGCACATGCCCCCGTGTTGGAGGTAGATGTTATCCAGATGAAAATTGGTAACCCCTAAGAGAATTTTTTTCTCCTTATTGGTTGGCCACCTAGCCAACAACCCTATGATGATCCACAGATAGCTTTACAGTTCTTCACCTTTGCTCTAGTTAGTGCTCTCTCCCATCTGACATACTTCTCGAAGGAAGGTGGGTCATCTATTAGAAGGTACACTAACCATTCCTGTAATCATGTGCTTTCATTAATGTTTCGGGCATGCTAATATGGATCACAGGCCAAGCTGGATGATTGAATGCTCTTGGTTGTACCCTTGCCTCCCATGCTTCACCTGGGAGATTATCCTTTGTCCCTAGTTCGGTGTGACCTACCCCGAGGCCTTTTTCTTCTATTGTTGGCATGGGCACTAATAGGAGGCACTGATTGATATAGCATGCCCAAGGTAATCCATACTTGCCACCTTCCATGTTTCCCTTATATCCATTTCTATTCTTTGGATTGATTTTCATTGATCATTGGGATTGTCACACTATATCTGCATCTATAAGTTAAGGCTCGGAAATTTTCCCTATGAGGTTGATGCAGTTGAAAGAAAGATAAAAGCATATGAATCCACAAATGCAATAGATGGCTGGGACTTATAGAAGCATGTAGGAAAAAGCCCAACATGAGCTCTGCGCCCCTCATTAGCCATCCACCAAGTTCCTAAGAATTTCATGTTTTATCTAACACCAAGGAATTTATGACTCTCCCAACCATGATGAGTAATAAATTGCTACATTTTTAAGGGGTATTGGAAAAAGCATAAAGCAGACTGGGTCACCTAAGCTATGCAAGAAAGAAAGAAAAATCATTAAAGTAAAAGGCGCACTAGAGGGGTGGAAAAAGTAGGCCGAGGAAAGAGGTAATTCATGCCTCCACGATTGCTTCCTCTTCTCATCATTATACTCAAATTGGACCTCCTTCAGCTGGTACCATGGCTATGGCCATCCTTCTTAAAATACTTCCCATTCCATGATCACATTTATCATATGTATCTATGGATTGATGGGTCTACCTGTGAAATGTCCTTCCTCTTAGGGTTGGAAGCACTTAATAAGGATAATTGCATAATCATCCCTAACAAAGTGTGTAAACATGCTTACAAATTAGGAGTTAGAAAGACATTTGAAGACAAGGTTTGTGTGAAGTATATGTGCGCCCTTGACATTAAATATGGTCCACTATGATACTTTAATGGTTTGTCCCGTATGATGTCAAATCTCACTTGATCTTGAGAGTATGTTTTAGGTGGTTCATCCCATATGCAATAGAGATCCCTTGAGGGATGGCTTGACACCTTTCCAACATAGTGAAGGGGATGTCTAGTCGAACTTTGAGAGCACATATGACATTGCAACTCCAACGTTGCCCCTCCTAAGATAAGTGTTGGGCTTTGAGGAGCCTCCACATGGTTGTATGCCTCATTCTACACCTTAAGATGCTGAAATGCTGAGCCAAGAAGCCTTTGGCTTGGTTGATGAAGTGCCCAAATGGACCTAGGATCCCCCTAGGCTAGCCTTGAACTTGTTTGATGGACACTGCCCTGTCCCAAAGCCCAACTGATGATAGAGACCACTTGAGATGGTTTGGGAGGGTTACCACACCATGTTTTGATGCCAATGCTTTCTCCTAGGACTGCCACATCACCCATACATTACTGACAGTGTGAATATATGTTTCCCTATAATTGGGCATACTCACATTACACTATCATTTAATTGTCAACTTGAAGTCTTGTAGGATCTTGCGAGGCACCCAGTGCAATATACACAAAAGAAGGGTGTACTTTAGTCATGCTTAGCAGTATGCAATCTAATCTACTGAATATAAAAAGAAAAAGAAAAGTAATGTTAACCACACATTCAACATAAAGAAAAGAGAGTCAACAATGTTCTAAATTCTATGCTTGGTTGTTGACACCTCACATGGTGGAGTCCTTGGAAACGAGGCCCATGACTTTGCCATTCAACTTTGTTTCCCAAGTGGAATAGAGAACAAAGTGATTCTAGAACACTCTAATTCCATAGCACAATTTATAAAGAGCTTGAAAACATAAAATTTTCACACAGTGCTGAAAGCAAATAACAAAATGAAAATAATTAACGTGCAATAACATAAATTAAATCACAATTATATACAATGATTGAAAACACAATGTCTCACCTCGAGTGGGCCCCCTCAACGCTCATCCTATGCAAAGGCACCATGAAATCACCAGTGTAGAGTTGTTACCACATACCACACATAAAACTCAGAAATGAACACTGGAAATACAATGAGTAGCTTATGTTAAAAGAGCTCGTTTTGCATACATCGATACCAACCATCCTCGCCTAAGAGGATCATCACACACGCACACACAAATATACACACACACACACACATAGGTCAAATGATGATACTATTTACAAACAACTACAAGTACGATTAGGTTTGTTTATTGAGCAGTTTTATTAGTTGATATTTGGCTTGGTCCTCAGCCGACTAGGCTGTTGGGATCCCTCGCATTGGTTGGTCGGTTCCATTCCAACTTGCAAGTCATGTTTTAGTTCTAGATGTTGGAAGATTCAAGAATACCATTTTGGATTTAAACTAAGAGCCGCTATGAACAACTATTTGGCTATGCATGAAACTAGTTCCAATAGTGATTAATGCTCCATGCGTGGTTATGCCTGTTCACTGGGTGCTCGTAGTGCTACCCTCTTAGTCTGTTCATGAGATTCCCATCAATCGAACTCTCACCAACATCTCGGAAATATTGTGCCAATTAGAAAAGGCTTGTGCTTTCTCCATGGGTTACTAGTTGTGCTTGTTACCCACCATTTTGTGGGTGATATCCCTAGGAGAAAAATTTCTCCAAGATGGTCCTTAGCTGGCAGCTAACAACCCCTTGCAGCCTCCAACTAGCTCTTTGTGCCATTTCTCCGCCACTTGAGCTAGCCATGTGGTCCCTCACCCATCTGCCATGATTATATGTTTGAAGGTGGGCCTCCCGAACCTAAAGTATGCCTTGTCATTTGGTAATCAAGTATTGTAGTTTGCTTATCATGGATACTTCTGGGCATGGATTAATGGGGCGTTTCGGGGGAAAGTGTGGGCTAGGTCTGTGCTTATTTCTCCTAGATCTATTTCTGATGTTACCCTTAGATCGTTGTCCAGTGGGATCTCCTTTACTGATCTTTGGGTTTTAGGGTGGTACTACATGGGAAACCCTGATTTTGGTTGCGTGGTTCCGCTCCCTCATCCACATACATTACTCCCCTTACATTCATTATAGCGTCATTCATTACTCTTCCCACCTGGGTTCACATTTTCCCACCGGGTCCACATAGGGTTGGTCTCCCCTTCCCCTTTCCCACACCTTAGGTTGGGCTTGAAATAATGCCCTAGAGGTTGATGCAACTGAAAAGAAAAGTAAAAGCATAATTGGCCACATTCAATAGGAAAATGTACCACAAAATGCAAAATATGGCCGGGACAAACACATTTAGCACATAGGCAAAAGCCAAATGCATGAGCTCTAACCCATACCCATGGCCATCACCCTGGTTCCTATAGGCTCTAGATGAGCCTCCTTTGTCATTCTGGAACCCATGATTGTCCCAATCCCTGGAGGGCAATGAACCGCCCTACCTTGAAAGGGGTATCCACTGTTATACTTTACACATCATGCTCTTATCCTTTGAGGCCCGAGCAGTTAATCAAAGAAAAATCATAAAAGGCAAAAGGCATAAAAAGAAGGGTGAAAAAATCAAGGCCGGGGTATCTCATGCACCACGATAGCTCCCTCCTACACATTATATACCCAAGTGTGGGCTTCCCTTTACTAACTACCCTTGTACCCTGACATGTGGCCCAGGATTGCACCATTTCATTGCCCAGGATTGCCCCATTTCATTCCGTACTCCATTCATCTCTTTATCACATGCCACCACCCTTTGAAGGATCTACCTTGGACATACTATCCCCTCTAAAGGTAGAAACCACCTAATAGGGTACTTGGTTAACCCCCTTTGGAGCTTGGAAACTGCCTCCCTCCAAGACTGCGTAATCTCCCTTCACTCTCGGTGCTGCCTCCCTCTAAGACTGCGTAATCTCTGAGTGTGACTGCGTTGCCTTAGTGACTACGTGGCTCCTAGCTGAAAGGCTCTGTGTGCTCTGCTTTGAAAATCAATGATGAAGCTCCTCACTTGAGCGGGCACTCGAAGTCCCCCGAGGCTGAGGTTGGGATCTCCGCTCGGAGACAACTGTGTGTTGAACAACACTTGCAGACTTAGCTAAACAGCGTAAGCGTGCTCAATATCTGTTAGATAGAAATTCTGAAGATGCATAATAGAATGAATGAGTAGCTAGCCTCTGCCTCTTTTTATGCTTGAGACCCTAGCTCTCCCTTGGGCCCCACTAAGCTGTGCTGTCTCCTTCTGCCCCGTTGTCCTGCCTACACTGCGTTGTCCTGGCCCATGCTGCCTCTGCACTGCCTGGCCCATGCTGCCTCTGCACTGCCCCTTGCCCTGCGCTGTCACTTGACTCCCCTGGGCCCCATGCTGAAATCAAAATAATGTTAAGTGACTTTAGGGAGTTTATTTATCCTAAGTTGGGTTGTGGGCCCCATCACCCCTTCATTTTGTGATTGAACATTAGAAAGGCAAAATCTAAACAAAATTAATATTGCCAACTAGCTGCTGCTAATTGGGAATATTATAAAAGGTGAATATATCAAAATGGCACTGAGTGCAATACATATCATCGACAAAATACATAAGCAATGAGGCTCCAAATGGCCTATAAAGTCCAAAAGCAATGCTACAAGCTATGAGGCCATTGGTCTACTACAAGACTACAAGTCTAGAGTCTAGAATCTACAGTGTACACATGATCAATATTCAAATTCATCACCACTACTAGACATAGGATCATCATCAGGAGCTTCATAAACATCATCTCGATCAGAGTCTCAAGAGATGTCACTTTACTTGCAAATCAACATTGCTACCACACAATAGAAGGGACCAATGGAAGCACGGTTATCAAGTTTATACGACTTGGTGCTCTTCAACATTGGTTGCTTGCTCTTCTTGATGTGAATACAGCTAATCCTGGTTATGACATGCTTCACCAAATCGCTTCATTCCTCTACTAATGGCACAACAGGACCAAATTTCAAACATCGATCTTTAGTCTCCAATCTATTTCCATGGTTGGATCAATATCGGTTCAACACAATGGGATCTAGACTGTGTGTTTTGTTTATCATTTGGTTTTGTCACCAGTTATTTTCACAGAAGAAGTAAAATAAGACTTGAGCTAATCGCGATATATATAAATAATAAAAGTATAAAGGTATATATGAATGGTTTTTTTTAGTAAATAAAAAGGGATCAATTTAGACTCACAACCTTGTAGCAATCTAGGTTGGTTTATATTCACTTCAACTTTAACAAGAGAATGGGTTTCAAATGACTCTTACCAATGTGCTGCAAAGAATAAGACATTAATTAGTAACTTAGTTCATTTCATTACTTATTTACAAACAATTTAACTTGAAAAGAAAAACAAATTGGAATTTCTTATCTGGTTGATCCACATCTTGCAATTTTTGCCAAGTTTTTTCCAAAAGTACCAGCTGCCATACTAAAAAGAGTAAGTTATTTATGTATTTCCAACTGGTTTGCATGGATAGGGACCATGCGCTCCAAGCAATCAATCAATCCAACTCTGACCTCCCCATCCTGCAAATCTCCTAGCCGAGCTTTATAATGATACTTTGTGTTCAAAAATTACCCACTTGCATGTATAGGACGATGGAGTTGATTGTTCCATCTGTTAGCAATGATCTCCCATATGTGGCCATATTTAGCTAACCTGTCCTTGTAAACTGCTCGTATTTGCGCCTTTGTGTAGAAATTTTATAACCAACCCCGGTTTTCAGTTTCTCGTTATTTCTCCCATAAAGTTAAATGCCCATTCCCATAGCCATACATTCAACAAGCTGGAAAAATAAATATTTTCTGAAAACACTAATTCTGGAAATTTCACAATGCTGAAATGCAGAAATAAAAACTTAGAAAATTAAATCAGCCACACACAAAATTTTGACACGCTGATTTTTGGTCAATTTAACCCTGGAAAACCCCCCTACAACTCTTGGGGAAAACCAGTTCGAAAGCTTCTTCTTATTTCTGATAAATGCTTTTACAGTGAACAACAATACACAGTAAAAATTACAACAAACACTAAAAACCACTTATCTCGATTTTCGTGCCACCTTCCACCTTGAAAACCTTGCCAAACAACAAATAGAAAATTTACAGAAAATTACATGCCAGAACTGCCTGTACGGATTCTGTACGGCAGGACAACAAACCCTTCCTCGATTTTCGTGCCCAAAGATTATGCCTCGAAAATCGTGCTCATTTGCTGTTGATTATGCTCTTCGAAAACAGTGTTGTCCTTTCCTTGAAATGTGTGCAAACTGTTGTATGGATTTTTTGCCTCAATAACCGTGCCAATAAATGCTACTGTATGGATTTTCAGCCTTGGGAAGTGTGCCCTCCTCTTGTACGGATTTGCTGTGTGTCTTTTGTTGCTCTCTCTCCGCTCAGAAATTTCTCTTCAGCTTTCTCTCCTCCTCTCTCAATCTGCTCCTGAAAGAATGAATGACCTTTTCCCTCCTTTTCCTCCTTTAACCTAACCCTTCAGTCTGCACACCTGGGACTCCTTCCCATGCACCTCAAAGCCCTGTGGCTGCTCAATGTACACCTCCTCCTGTATGAAGCCATTGAGAAATGCAGTCTTCACATCCATCTCGTGGATCTTCCAACCCATCTCTGCTGCTATCGATATGATGGAGCGAATCGAAGTATATCGAGCCACAGGAGCGAAGGTCTCCTCATAATCAACTCCCTCTTACCTGGGAGAACCCTCTAGCCATAAACCTTGCTTTGAATTTCTCAATGCTGCCATCTATAGCATGCTTTACCTTGTAAAGCCATCTAGAAGTAACCACGGATTTTCCCTCAGGCCTCGGCACCACCTCCCAAACATCATTCTTCACGATAGAAGAATACTCCTCCTGCATGGCCTCTCTCCAGACCTGCTGGCTAACTGCCTCCTCATAGCTAGAAGGCTCAAAGTCAATGATGTTGGCAACCATTGCCATATAGCTACAAAACCTATCAAGTGGTCTGCTCTCTCTGACTGGCCTCTTAGGCCTAGCAACAGATGTGGCCTCTCTCAAGGTATCCTGAAGCCACTTGGGCTTCCTCTTCCCTGAGCACACTTCTCCCACCAGAGAATGAAACTCCTCCTCATCATCAGGAGCCTGAACTCCTGACTGTCTGTCTGCTGTCCTCCTACTTGAACCTGAACCTGTAGACGCTGGAGTACCGTGTGAACTGTCCATCAGTGGACTCCCTAGTGAACTGCTCTGCGAACTGTTCTGCATGCTGCCCGAAGCACCACCCCTTTGACTTTGTGAGCCATTGCTCACTGATGGACCTGACACCGTAATCGATGTACCTCCGGATCCTTCTGATCCCTGCCCACTGGATCCCTGCGACTGACTCAACTGCTCCTGAGGGTCTGACTGATCCAGATACTCTAACTCCTGACCTTCTGAAAGCCCTGTCCTCCTCGAACTTCACATCCCACCTCACAACAACTCTCCTTTGTGTGGGAATATAAATCTGAAAGGCTTTCGAGGTCTCACTATAGCCCACAAAGACACCCTTCTCTGCGGTGGGTTCTAGCTTGGTCCTCTTCTCCTTGGGTACGTAGGAGTATGCATTACCCAAAGATACGAAGATGACCAACATTAGGCTTCTTCCCAGAAAAAGCCTCCTCCGGAGTCAGATGCCCCAAGGCACGATGCGGACTCCTGTTCGGCAAATATACAACAGTGTTGTAGGCCTCTGCCCACAAAAACAATGGTAACCCCTGATCATGTAACATGGCTTTGGCAGCCCCTCCGATGGATCTGTTCTTCCTCTCCGCAACCCCGTTTTGTTGGGGGTTGTAAGGAACTGTGAACTCCCTCCTAATGCCTGCCTTCGCACAATAATCAACAAACTCACCAAGGGTGTACTCTCCTCCATTGTCCGACCTCAGGGACTTGATCTTCCAACTCGTCTGAGTCTCCACAAGAGCTCTGAACTCCTGAAACCACTTGAAGACCTCACTCTTGGTTTTCAAGAAATAAATCCAGGTCCTCCTGGAGTGATCATCAATGAATAATACATAATACTCGTATCCACTCAAGGAAACATGAGACATCCGACCGCTCACATCGGAATGAACCAAATCAAGTATCCCAGTCGATCTGCTGTCACTGCTGGGAAAAGAGGATTTGGCAAACTTGCCCATCGCACATCCTCTGCATGTATCAAAGTGATCAGTACTGAAATCTGGCACACCTGTAGTGATCTCCTGCAATGTCCTCAAGGCTTTATGATACATGTGCCCCATCCTGTGGTGCAAAATCTCACACAGCTCTGAACTGCTAGCTCTGCTACCGGTACTACTACTTAATGCCAAAAGGGGCTGAAATGCAAACTTGTACACCTTTGCATGGCGTACACCTATCACTCTAGCTGAATCAGCTGGAGCGCCCCTGGGATATATCAGCGCCTGTCCTCTCTTGAACAATATCTCATACCCTCTGTCTTCCAATGCTGAGATGGATATGAGGTTCTTCCTCATCCCTGGCACATATAGAACATCTGACACCTTCAAGGGAGGTTTGGGTTCCCTATCAAATGTCAATGTCCCCACACCGAGTGCTCTAACAACACTGTCATCTCCGAGTACTACCTCTATATCAGTGCCACTCTCTGAAAGCTTTGAGAAGTACTCACGGACTCCTGTCATATGACGTGAAGCCCCACTGTCAACATACCATATACTTGAAGATGCTTCGCTAGTGGAGGGAAATGCACACTCCCTTTCAACCTCCGTGGCAGGTGATCCTGCACTAGTGGACTCACAAGCAATGAACCCAAACTCTGGGTCAAAGCTATCCGTAAAGTCCTCTATCTCTGCTGATGCTTCCATGCTCTGGTTTGTCCCCTTCTTCTTCTCCGGACACACAACTGCATAGTGTCCCATCTTCTGACAATTCCAACACTTCACCTTGGAATAGTCCTTTTGCGTGTTCCCCTGTTTACCTTTACCTTTGCCCCCACCAACACTTGTGGAAGCTTGCTTCTTTCCCTTGCCTTTCTTGCCTCCTGCCAACAGTGCTACATCCTCATCTTGTTCAATTGATTTCGCTGCCCTAAGCTGGCTCTTTCTGATTTCTGTCTGTATGCAATCATCCCAGAACCTCTCCCAAGTGGGAAGGGTCTCACATGCACAAACCCCATCAGCAAAGTTCAGCCATGAACTGGGAAGGCCATTCACTGCAATCCGCACCAACTCAGTGGGTGGAATGCCTCTCCAACTGCTGCCAATGCATCTTTCACATTAGTAATGTTTGTGAGATATCCAGCTGCACTATCAGTCTTACCCATCTTAATGGTCTTCAGCTTTTCCCTTAGGACCATTTTCCTGTTCTCATTGGTACTCTGGTAGAGATTGGTCAATGCTGTCCACATCTCATGAGCATACCTCTTTCCTCTCACTTGAGGAATGCAATGGTCTTTGATTCCATCTAGAATCAGTCTCTTACCCTTGTTATTCTTTTTATTAAAGGCTGCCAACTGAACAACATCAGTAGGCACATTAACAGGGTTCTGTGTGGTATGCACCATGATATCCCAGACTTCTGCCTCCCCAAAGATGCTCTACATTCTCTTCTTCCATACGCTGTAGTTACTATGCCCATCCAAGCTATCCTCCACCCTCAAGCCCAAAGACATGCTTGTTGTCCTAATAAACTGAAAATGACACTGCTGTAGTAAATGTAATGTTTTCTGTGTGAAAAATCAACTTGCTGTAATTTTTCTTCTTGCTATCCCAAACTGCTTTTTTCAGCAAAATACCTCTGATAAAGATAAATGCCCATTCCCATACCCATACATTCAACACGCTGAAAAAATAAATATTCTCTGAAAACACTAATTCTAGAAATTTCACAATGCTGAAATGCAGAAATAAAAACTCAGAAAATTAAATTAGCCACACATAGAATTTTGACACGCTGATTTTTGTTCAACTTGACCTTGGAAAAACCCCCTACAACTCTTGGGGAAAACCAGTTCGAAAGCTTCTTCTTATTTCTGATAAATGCTTTTATAGTGAACAATAATACACAGTAAAAATTTCAGTAAACACTAAAAATCACTTATCTTGATTTTTGTGCCACCTTCCACCTTGAAAACCATGCCAAACAGCAAATAGAAAATTTACAGAAAAATTACAGCATTAAATCCTATCCTTTTTGCCTCGAAAAACGTGCCAGAACTGCCTGTACGGACTGGACAACCCCTTCCTCGATTTCCGTGCCCAGAGATTCTGCCTTGAAAACCGTGCTCCTTTGCTGCTGATTTTTCTCCTCGAAAACAGTGTTGTCCTTTCCTCGAAATGCGTGCAAAGTGCTGTACTGATTTTCTGCCTCGGTAACCGTGCCAATAAATGCTATTGTATGGATTTTCAGCCTTGGGAAGTGTGCCCTCATGTTGTACGGATTTGCTTTGTGTCTTTTGCTGCTCTCCCTTCGCTCAAAAATTTCTCTTCAGCTTTCTCTCCTCCTCTCTCAATCTGCTCATGAAAGAATGAATGACCTTTGCCTTCCTTTTCCACCTTTAAGCTAACCCTAGGTGACTTTTGGGGAATCCCTAAATCTAATGGCTGAGATAGCTTTAGATCTAGGGCTGAGATTAAATGCTCATTTAAATCTCACTTTTTATTTTTTAATTCACCCCACTTTAATAAAGACCCACTAAGTCATTTATTTCCAAAGTCACTTTTCCTTTCTAATTTCACATTGACTTTATTAAAGTCACTTTAAAATTAGACTTTAGTAACTTTATCACTTAAAGTCACTTTTAAATTAGATTTGACTTTATAACTTTATAAAGTCACTTTAGGAGAAAAATTAAATTCTTTTGGACACTTTTCCCTAGGCCAAAGATCAAAGCCTTAAGGAACCACCTGTCCTCCAGTAACCAAATTTCAACACTTTGCCTGATCCATAGCCTCATAATTGTATCCCATTGCCAATTTTTCTCCATCCACTCATCCTTAGCACGTTAACAAGGGGCTCGGTAATTTTTACAAGCTCTGTAGACCTTTTCCAAAAATAATTATCAAAAACTTTCTTTTTGGTGTCTTTGCCATCTTGTCTACGAGCCCACCGAGATTCAGTCCAATCATCATAAGAAAACATTTTCTACAGGTTTTTCTGTTGAGAATTGAGACATTGCAACATGAGGAAGTGAGTTGCAAATCTCGTAATTGTAGGCCTAACAAGCTCTTTGCCCCCAATGTTTTTCCTCATTAGGCTCAATACCCATGAGTGGTTGTAAATTTATTTTGTAATGCACTTGGCATGCTCTACAGTGTTTTATACCCAGTCCACTTTGCCTATGTCCTCAAGCATGAGGTCTATGCAATGTGCAACACATGGAGTCCAAAATATGGTTCTATATTTGGACTCAAGCATCTTTCCAGCAAGAACATCGTTTGAGGCATTATCTGTGATGATCTACACAACATTATGCTCCCCCACTTCCTGATTAATCTCATCCAAAAGCTCAAATAGAAGGGTTGCATCCTTCACCTTATCAGATGCATCAACTGATCTCAAAAACATTGTTCCTTGAGGGCAAGAAACAAGAAAATTAATGATAGTGCAGTTTTTTCCATCAGTCCATCCATCCGGCATGATGGAACAACCTGTTTTGAGCCATGACTCTCTATACTTAGCCAAATACTCATCAATGGAAGAAATATCTTTTTGCAAAAGAGATTCCCTCAAGCCATGCACACTAGGGCCTTTGAAGCCCTTTCCTGTAGCTATAACAGAGTCCCAGATAGCTTGGTAATAAGGTGAGCGAGCAAGATTAAATGGGATATCTGCATCATACCGCCATCTAGCAATGTATTAATAAGAAGTTTCTTTGCATTGATTTTTCCAATGTTGATCCAAAATGGGTTGACGACTAGGTTGGGAGGAAGTGGCTATTGGATTAGCAGTGAATGAGAAATAACTCTGGATGTTTGGTCTTTTTGTTGGTTTTGATTTTTGGCCAAGAGGAGGAACATAGTGAAAGGGGTCATTGGTGGAAGGGATAGAAGTGGCGTCTTGAATCTTATAATCATCATACCCACTCTCTTTCATGGTTTCTATTAATTCCCTCTTGTAACTTCATCTTGGATGGCCTTCTCCATAGCCTTATCATCCTCAAACTTTTTTGTTAATTTTGGACCACTAGGTCCAAACTCCATGTTGTGATGCTCAGATGAAGATGCCAATATTATTTGATTCCTATTTCGCAGAGGTGCAAGATCGATCTAAAGATCATCTTGATTCGATGAGCAGAACATTTATTTTGAATTAATTCCACTTATGTGCAAGGTCGGCCAAAATTGTAATGTAGGCTTGGAGCCCCAACAAATGTGTCACACACCCTCATTGATGGATATATATATAGGTCAACGTTGGAGGTCATTTTCACCATCACTCATCAGACATTCTCTCTCATCATCTGATTGGTTCGATCATCATCTTGGAGGCTCTTCTTCTCTCACATGTGGGAAATTGCAGCAAAGGATTTTCTGGTTTTGACCTAGGGTTTTTAGCGCATTTTTGACCAGTGTTGACTTTGGTCAACGCATGGTCAAATTGATCTCAAACTCTCCCAAATTCTGATTTCTGCAGTTCGCATTTTTTTGGCATAGAGATCGAGGCTGGATGTTGACTTTGCCTGGATGAGTTGACTTTTGCAACTGCTGTTTTTGTGTTGAACGTTGACTTTTGTTGACTGTAATAGAGCTGTTCGAGAGGGTTGTGTGACACATTCTGGTTGGCTGACCGTGTAGACACTTTGCTGGTTGAAGCATCCTGTTGACCGCCGTAACGCACCACACCACATATATTTTGTTGATCAAGTTAAGTGTATTTTTGGCTTGTCTTTTGTCGATCTATTGGTATGTTCTATCAGCATTTTACTTTCTTGTTTATGTGATTGCTGTTTGATATTGGGAATAAAAGTAAAGTTGCATCAAGCATAGAACATCTACGAAAATTTACATGGAATCGGAGCTAAGGTGAAGACAAAGCCCAAGTTTGTATTGAGAGCAATCACTGAAGGAGCATTTGTCAAGAACCCATGGGTACCTTAAAAAATAATGGCTTCAAAGCTGATGACAATTTGACTGGGAAGGATGACTTCCATGCCTGGAAGATGACTTTGGATCTAATGTTGGAAGACCAAGATGTCATGGACTATGTGCTGGGTAAATTTCAAGAGCCTCCATCATTTGCACCTGCTGCCACCAAGTCAAAATATAAGAAGGGGGGAAATCAAAGCAAAGTTGATGATTCAGGATTCAATTCATAAGAGTCTGGTTGCTTGCATCTTTGAGCTACACACATCCAAGGAGATGTATGATAAGTTGGTCAACATCTTCAAGGCCAACAATGCAAATCAAGTCCTTTTCTTTAAGAACCAAATGAAAGATCTGAAGAAAGGCAAGGATGAATCTGTTCAATCTTATTTTCTGAAGTAGATCGAAATCAGAAATAATCTTCTGGCCATTGGAGAGACAATATCCGATCGAGAAATGGTTCTCACCGCACTTGGAGGTCTCTCCTCCGAATGGCATGTATTCAATATTACCATTCTCAATAACAATGTGATACCTGATTTTGACGAAGTATTATCGAGATGCGTACAAGAGGAAACAAGAATGAAGGAATATGGAAATGAAGGTAATACCACCTTCACCACTCGTGCTAAGAAGAAGAACAATGGTGGTCTGAGGAAACATGGAAGAGCAAGGGCCCAAGGAAAGAAACGAAGATGTTACACATGTAACAAGACCGGCCACTATGCTAGAGAATGCCCTAATAAGAAGGATTCTCCTGGGAATAATGAAAACAACAACAACCGAAGGAATGGCAATCAAAGGAACAACAGGTTCAAAGGAAAGAGGAAGGCTCCCTCTGGTCGCAATGAAAATGGGCAACCTTTCAAAAGGTCGAGAAATTCTAGGTATGAGGAATTAAATGTTTTTGATGATAAAATAAATGAATTCATTCTTGTATCTGCCCTCTCTGCTGCATCTCCACCCTACACTATGGATGTTTGGTTGATTGATAGTGGTGCCTTAAGGCATCTGACTGGGTTTAACGAAGCACTTTCTGATTTGGTGGAGAAGGATGTTAATCTGAAAATTATCCTTGGAGATAATGCCACATATCCTGTGAAAGGGACTGGGACTGTGACCCTCCACTTGTCTCAAGGTCAAGTCCCTCCGTTTGCAAGATGTACTCTATGTACCTGATTTGAAGAAGAACCTTGTGTCTATTTCGGCCATGGAAGACAAAGGTTTCAATGTGGCATTCGTTGATGGAAAGATACACATCTGGAAGAAGAGCTTCAAGGAAGCTATCACGATTGGGTTTAGAGTTGATACACTCTACCAAGTTGGAGGAAGTCCACTGGGAGCGATGACATGTGATACTATCTGACAGACTGAACTATGGCACCAGAGGTTTGGACACCTTCATTATAAAGTCCTTCCCGAAGCAAGGAAGGTGGTGACGGGGATGCCCGAGTTCAAAAATGATCATGAAGGTGTATGTGAGGGTTGTGCCGAAGGAAAGCATACAAGGGGACCTTTCCCCTCAGGTGTCAGAAATGCATACAAGGGGACCTTTCCCCTCAGGTGTCAGAAATACATCTAATGTCTTGCAATTGATACATTTTGATTTGCCTGGTATGCTGCCCGTGACATCCTTGGGAGGATGTTCTTATTATATGACGTTCATAGATGACTTCTCTCGCAAAACCTGGATATACTTCTTGAAGAAGAAGGATGAGGCTTTCATGTGGTTTCGTATTTTCAAAGCCTTGGTGGAAAATCAAACAGGGAAGAAGATCAAGATTTTGAGGACCGATAATGGCACTGAATATGAGGCGAACGAGTTCAATAACTTTTGCAGGAAGCTGGCATCAAGAGGGAGACCACAACCGTATATACTCCTGAGCAAAATGGCATTGCTGAAAGAAAGAACAGGACCATTGTGGAAGCTGTCTGTGCCATGTTATGTGACCAAGGTCTTCCGAAGTTTCTGTGGGGAGAAGCTGCGAACATTGTCATGTACATGCAAAATCGATGCTCGCATTCCACTCTGGACTCCAAAACTCCCGAAGAGGTTTTCTCTGGTAAGAAACTTGAAGTCTCTCATTTTAGAGTTTTTGGTTGTCTCGTTTATTTTCATATGCCGAAAGAGAAGAGGAGCAAGTTGGATGCTTCTGGGAAAAAGGGAATGTTTGTGGGCTACAGTGAAACTTCGAAGGCTTATAGAGTCTATATGCCTGGTCAAAGAGAAGTGGAGATATGCCACAATGTTACCTTTGATGAAGATGCTTCCCTCAGGAAAGTAATTAATCTTCCAAGCTCTGAGGAAGATCGTGAAGTAAGGTCTGGAAATAAGGAAGAACCGAAGGATGAGACGATGCCCGATGTTGAAGGATCGTTGGACCCTATTGATCCACCTCCTTCAATGAAGAGAAGACCCTCATGGCTCAGGGATACTCTCGAGGATGTCGAGAGACATATGGCCCTAAGGGGGACATTCCGTGAAAGCAAGAAGCCGAATAGATACCAAGGGTATTTCGCAGGCATGAGTACAATCGTACAATCTAAGCTTGGATCTTTTGAAGACATCATAAAGCATCAAGTCTGGAAGGATGCCATGCACGAAGAGTACGAGTCCATTATGAAGAATGATGTCTGGGATGTAGTTCCGAGATCGGAGGACAAAGCAGTGGTCACCTCGAAATGGCTCTATAAGATCAAGCATGGATCTGATGGTAGTGTTGAAAAATTCAAGGCAAGATTCGTTGCCGGTGGCTTCTCTCAAAAGGAAGGCGTAGACTATGATGATATATTTGCACCTGTGGCTCGATATACCACCATCCGATCTATCATAGCCCTTGCTGCTACACAAGGATGGAATCTTCATCAGATGGATGTGAAGATTGCATTACATGGTGCGATAAAGGAAGAGGTGTATGTGGAGCAACCTCTGGGGTTCGAAGTCTAGGATAGAGACGCCCATGTTTGCAGGTTGAAGAAAGCCCTCTATGGGTTGAAGCAAGCCCCTAGGGCTTGGTACGAGAGGATAGATAGCTACTTGATGACGCTGGGCTTCACTCGTAGTAATGCTGATTCGAACCTTTACTTCAAGGTTGATAAAGAAAAGCCTCTCATTCTATTGCTCTATGTGGACGATCTCTTCCTGACAGGTGTTGACCCTCTCATTCATCAGTGTAAGCGAGAGCTCGCTTCTGAGTTCGAGATGAAGGACCTAGGACTAATGCATTACTTCCTAGGCTTGGAGGTCAAGCAGAGACTTGGCGAGATTTTCCTTTCTCAAGGAAATACATTATGAAGTTGCTGGAAAGATTTGGAATGGTGGACTGTAAGTCTGCGTCGACACCGATGGAACTCAACTTTAAGAAGTTGAGTGGTAGTGCTGCTGGGCTCGTGCTAGCAAATCCTACTGAGTATCGTCAACTCGTAGGGGCCCTGATGTTCTTAGCGAACACCCATCCAAACTTATGTTTTGCAGTGAACACTTTGAGTCAGCACATGGTTGATCCTCATTACATTCACTGGGTTGGTGCCAAGACTCTGTTGAGATATCTTCGGGGCACGATAAACTATGGGCTGAGATACACTGCCGGGAGCGTGACACTCCATGGATATACTGATGCCGATTGGGCTGGCAATGTGGTTGATCGCAAGAGCACATTTGGATGCTGCTTCACACTTGGGTCTACTTCAATATCTTGGATGAGCAGGAAGTAGAAGTCGGTGGCTTTGAGCACTACTGAGGCCGAATACATTGCAGCGAGTATGGCCTGTTGTGAAGCAGTTTGGTTGCGAAAGCTCTTCAGTGAGTTGTTCGGGCATGTGCTAGATACCACCGTTATCCTTTGTGATAACAAGAGTGGGATTCGGTTGTCCAAGAATCCCGTGTTCTACGATTGATCCAAGCAAATTGATATCAGGTACCACTTTATCCGGGATATGGTACAGCGAGCCACCGTAAGGCTCGATCATATAGGAAGTTGGAACTGATGAGCAGGTCGCGGATATTCTCACAAAGCCCTTAGGGAAGGTCAAGTTCCTAACCTTCCATGAGAATCTTGGTATCGTGGAATGACCCTATGCCAAGGGTCCTGTTGGACGGTGAGCTTTGGGAGCTCCAGGGGGCTTTGAGGATAGCTTCTTGGAGCTATAAGAAACCACAGGGCTAGGCTTGCCGAACCTTGTTGGTGTGCTTCTGCCCCACCATTATGATATTGATTTGGTTCACCTCTCATGATCTATGCCTTCATCCATCCTACCCATGGAGTCTCAGACTCATCGGAAGTACCTCTCATTTGGCCAATGAGGTGGGAAAAGTTAGAGACCAGTATCAAAGACGGATGGACGCATCGAAGATTGCCGTACTCTCTATGTCTAGGATGGCACGTGTCCAACCACTTGATCTGGGATCAAGTCTAGTGAGGTTTCAGACCTCTAACTGACTTCGGGTTGGTATGTGACTCCTTTGAGTCCTATAGAGGTTTCAGACCTCTAAGCTGAATTTGTCAGCCGAGAGTGATGTCTTTGCGACTCACCTTTTGTTCTGAAATAAAGAAGCCAACAAAGCAAGTTATGGCGGGATGACGCAAGATGTTTGAACTTTGGATGGCACAGGTGGATGGAGTTCTCCTTAGTTGAGAGGGAGTGGTAATTTTGGACAACTATGTCCAAACTCCATGTGGTGATGCTCAAATGAAGATGCCAATATTTTTATTGGATTCCTCTTTCGCAGAGGTGCAAGATCGATCTAAAGATCATTTTGATCCAATGAGCAGAACATTTATTTTGAATTAATTCCACTTATGTGCAAAGGTCGGCCAGAATTGTAATGTAGGCTTGGAGCCCCAACAAATGTGTCACACACCCTCACTGATGGATATATATAGTTCAACGTTGGCGTTCATTTTCACCATCACTCATCAGAAATTCTCTCTCATCATCTAATTGGTTCGATCATCATTTTGGAGGCTCTTCTTCTCTCACATGTGGGAAATTGCAGCCAAGAATTTTCTGGTTTTGTCCTAGGGTTTCAGTGCAGTTTTGACTAGCGTTGACTTTGGTCAATGCATGGTCAAATTGACCTCAAACTCTCTCAAAATTCCGATTTCTGTGGTTCGCATTTTTTGGCACAGAGATCTAGGCTGAACATTGACTTTGACCTAGCTGCGTTGACTTTTGCTGCTGCTGTTTTTGTGTTGAACGTTGACTGGAGAATGTTGACTTTTGTTGACTTTGGGTTGACTGTAATAGAGCTGTTTGAGAGGGTTGTGTGACACATTCTGGTTGGCTGACCATGTAGAGACTTTGCTGGTTGAAGCATCCTGTTGACCGCCGTAACGCACCACAACACATATATTTTGTTGATCAAGTTAAGTGTATTTTTGGCTTGTCTTTTGTCGATCTATTGGTATGTTCTCTCAGCGTTTAACTTTCTTGTTTATGTGATTACTGTTTGATATTGGGAATAAAAGTAAAGTTGCATCAAGCATAGAAAATCTACGAAAATTTACAAGGAATCGGAGCTAAGGTGAAGACAAAGCCCACGTTTGTATTGAGAGCAATCATTGAAGGAGCATTTGTCAAGAACCCATGGGTACCTCAAACTATAATGGCTTCAAAGCTGATGACAAGTTGACTAGGAAGGAAGACTTCCATGCCTGGAAGATGAATTTGGATCTAATGTTGGAAGACCAAGATGTCATGGACTATGTGTAGGGTAAAATCCAAGAGTGTCCATCATCTGCACTTGCTGCCACCAAGTCAAAATATAAGAAGGGGAAAATCAAATCAAAGTTGATGATCCGGGATTTAATTCATAAGAGTCTGGTTGCCTACATCTTTGAGCTACACACATCCAAAGAGATGTATGATAAGTTGGTCAACATGTTTAAGGCCAACGATGCAAATCAAGTCCTTTTCTTTAAGAACCAAATGAAGAATCTGAAGAAACGCAAGGATGAATCCGTTCAATCTTATTTTCTGAAGTTGATCGAAATTAGAAATAATCTTTTGGCCATTGGGGAGACAATATCTGATCGAGAAATGGTTCTCACCACACTTGGAGGTCTCTCCTCCGAATGGAATGTATTCAATCTACCATTCTCAATAACAATGTGATACCTGATTTTGACGAAGTATTATCAAGATGCTTACAAGAGGAAACAAGAATGAAGGAATATGAAAATGAAGGTAATGCCGCCTTCACCGCTTGTGCTAAGAAGAAGAACAATGGTGGTCCGAGGAACTATGGAAGAGCAGGGGCCCAAGGAAAGAAAGGAAGATGTTACACATGTAACAAGACCGACCACTATGCTAGAGAATGCCCTAATAAGAAGGATTCTCTTGGGGATGATGACAACAACAACAACCAGAGGAATGGCAATCAAAGGAATAACAGGTTCAAAGGAAAGAGGAAGGCTCCCTCTGGTCGCAATGAAAATGGGCAACCTTTCAAAAGGTCGAGAAATTCCAGGTATGAGGAATCAAATGTTTTTGATGATAAAAGAAGTGAATTCATTCATGTATCTACCCTCTCTGCTGCATCTCCACTCGACACTATGGATGTTTGGTTGATTGATAGTGGTGCCTCAAGGCATCTCACTGGGTTTAACGAAGCACTTTCTGATTTGGTGGAGAAGGATGTTCATCTGAAAATTATCCTTGGAGATAATGCCACATATCCCGTGAAAGGGATTGGGATTGTGACCCTCCACTTGTCTCAAGGTTAAGTCCTCCGTTTGCAAGATGTACTATATGTACCTGATTTGAAGAAGAACCTTGTGTCTATTTCGGCCATGGAAGACAAAGGTTTCAATCTAACATTCGTTGATGGAAAGGTACGCATTTGGAAGAAGAGCTTCAAGGAAGCTATCGCGATTGGGTTTAGAGTTGATACACTCTACTAGGTTGGAGGAAGTCCACTGGGAGCGATGACATGTGATACTATCTGACAGACTGAACTATGGCACCGGAGGTTTGGACACCTTCATTATAAAACCCTTCCCGAAGCAAGGAAGGTGGTGACGGGGATGCCCGAGTTCAAAAATGATCATGAAGGTGTATGGTAGGGTTGTGCCGAAGGAAAGCATACAAGGGGACCTTTCCCCTCAAGTATCACAAAGACATCTGATGTCTTGCAATTGATACATTCTGATTTGTCTGGTATGCTGCCGATGACATCCTTGGGAGGATGTTTTTATTATATGACGTTCATAGATGACTTCTCTCGCAAAACCTAGATATCTAAGTCACATGACACGAGGACACGAGACATGGAGGACACGTAAATATGAGTATTCGACACGAGACACCGTGACCTCGAAAACAGGACACGAGGGACACGTTTTATATATATATATATATATATATATATATATATGTATATATATATATATATATATATATATATGTATATATATATAAATTAATAATTTATAAATTAATATTAACAAATTAGTAAATTACAATTATACAACTTACAAGGCTACAAGCACATTAAAACCATAAGCTATAACAATAGTCATTAGTCAATGAGTCAATGACTCATGAGTCATTAAAATTTAACTCAAATAACCCCATCCCTATTCCCATGCCTAATCGTTTTTTTCACAATGGCTTCACTGCTTCAACTTTTATCATTTCTCTGTGAGTTGATTTCTTTTTCCACACATGAATGAGATGAAATTCAGCTTATCTGATACAAGGTAGGTGGACATTAGTCGCAGGCTCGAGAAAAATCATTAATCACAGGCTATAGACATGAAATAATTCAACGCACCTAGAAAACCAGGAAAGGCATCACTATTTCAAGGGAGAAGGAACAACACTTCCCTAGATCGAGAGTCGAGATTGCAGCCTCATTAAAATGGAAAAGAAGGAATTTTGAACTCCTTCTAGAGAGCAGAATGAGTCTGTCTATTTATCAGTTTGTTCTATTCATAATGGCTTCCATTTTATTTATTCCTCTTTTTAATTGATCCCTTTTCCCCACATGAATGAGATGAAATTTAGCTTATCTGATTCAAGGTAGGTGGTGATTAGTCGTAGGCTCCAGAAGCATCATCAATCAGAGGCTACAGGATCTAGTTTTGTTTAGTTTTAGTTTATTTATTTAATTTTTTTCAAATTAATTCGACTGAAATGGTTAAAATTTGCATTAAAAAGTTTCTAAGGCTGCACCGTATAGTATGATAATACATACAAAATGGGACTTTCAGAAGTCAGTGTTCCAAGAAATCCTAAAATTTCAAAAATGGTGCCAATAAAGCTGATCTGATATTATTGTTTTGAAAATATAACTATGAAAGAGAGTAGTTTGGATCCTCACATTCTGATATAAGAGCAAAACTACCTTACATAACATTTAAAAACCTGAGATTAATAAAAGAAGTGTTCTCCAAGAAGAACTTCTCGCTTGATGTCTGCCTACAGCTGGAACACATTTGAAATTTTCCATCTTCCAATCTCCATGTGCTTGCTAGATAGTCTCCTCATCCTTTACAGCAGCAGGGACGAAGCCAGTTGATAGCCAATTGATACCTTTGATAGCCAAAAAACTAACGAATTTTTTGTCATTTTGGTATTTTTTCGTGGAAAACATGTCCTAATGCGGGGAATACGTTAGGGTAAGTATTCCAAACCTAGGACACGAGTATTCTATCCAAGGACACGAATGCCAAAACGGAGGGTACGTATTCAATTTCGGAGGACACGACCAAAAACGTATTAGACACGTTTTAGGTCGTATTTCGTGTCCGACACGTGAAATACGGGACACGTGACCCTGGAGGACGTGTCCTGTGACTTAGCTAGATATACTTCTTGAAAAAGAAGGATGAAGCTTTCATGTGGTTTCGTACTTTCAAAGCATTGGTGGAAAATCAAACAGGGAAGAAGATTAAGATTTTGAGGACCGATAATGGCACTAAATATGAGACAAACGAGTTTAATAACTTTTGCAGAGAAGTTGGCATCAAGAGGGAGACCACAACCATATATACTCCTGAGCAAAATGGCATTGCTGAAAGAAAGAATAGGACCATTGTGGAAGTTGCCCGTGCCATGCTATGTGACCAAGGTCTTCCGACCAAGGTCTTTTGAAGTTTCTGTGGGGAGAAGCTGCGAACACTGCCGTGTAATTACAAAACCGATGCTCGCATTCCGCTCTGGACTCCAAAACTCCCGAAGAGGTTTTCTCTGGTAAGAAACTTGACGTTTCTCATTTTAGAGTTTTTGGTTGTCCCGTTTATTTTCATGTGCCGAAAGAGAAGAGGAGCAAGCTGGATGCTTTTGGGAAAAAGGGAATGTTTGTGGGCTACAGTGAAACTTCGAAGGCTTATAGAGTCTATGTGCCTGGTCAAAGAGAAGTGGAGATATGCCAAAATGTTATCTTTGATGAAGATGCTTCCCTCAGGAAGGTAATAAATCTTCCAAGCTTTGAGGAAGATCATGAAGTAAGGTCTGGGAATCAAGAAGAACCGAAGGATGAGACGATGCCCGATGTTGAAGGACCGTTGGACCCTATTGATCCACCCCCTTCAATGAAGAGAAGACCCTCATGGCTCAGGGATACTCTCGAGGATGTCGAGAAACATATGGCCCCAAGGGGGACATTCCGTGAAAGCAAGAAGCCGAATAGATACCAAAGGAATCTAGCAGGCATGAGTACTATCGTACAATCTGAGCCTGGATCTTTTGAAGACGCTGTAAAGCATCGAGTCTAGAAGGATGCCATGCACGAAGAGTACGAGTCCATTATGAAGAATGATGTCTGGGACGTAGTTCCGAGATTGGAGGACAAAGCAGTTGTCACCTTGAAATGGCTTTATAAGATCAAGCATGGATCTGATGGTAGTGCTGAAAAGTTCAAAGCAAGATTTGTTGCCCGTGGCTTCTCTCAAAAGGAAGGCATAGACTATGATGATATATTTGCACTTGTGGCTCGATATACCACCATCCGATCTATCATAGCCCTTGCTGCTACGCAAGGATGGAATCTTCATCAGATGGATGTGAAGACTGCATTTCTGCATGGTGCGATAAAGGAAGAGGTGTATGTGGAGCAACCTCCGGGGTTTGAAGTCCAAGATAGAGACACCCATGTTTGCAGGTTGAAGAGAGCCCTCTATGGGTTGAAGCAAGCCCCTAGGGCTTGGTACGAGAGGATAGATAGCTACCTGATGAAGCTGGGCTTCACTCGTAGTAATGCTGATCTGAACCTTTACTTCAAGGTTGATAGAGAAAAGCCTCTCATTCTATTGCTCTATGTGGACGATCTCATCCTGATAGGTGTTGACCCTCTCATTCATCAGTGTATGCGGGAGCTCGCTTCTGAGTTCGAGATGAAGGACCTAGGATTGATGCATTACTTCCTAGGCTTGGAGGTCTGGCAGAGACCTGGCGAGATTTTCCTTTCTCAAGGAAAATACATTGTGAAGCTGATGGAAAGATTTGGAATGGTGGACTGTAAGTCCGTGTCGACATCGATGGAGGTCAACTTTAAGAAGTTGAGTGGCAGCGCTGCTGGGCTCGTGCTAGCAAATCCCACTGAGTATCGTCAACTCATAGGGTCCCTGATGTTCTTAGTGAACACCCGTCCGTACTTTGAGTCAACACATGGTTGATCCTCATCACATTCACTGGGTTGGTCCCAAGAATCTGTTGAGATATCTTCGGGGCACGATAAACCATGGGATGAGATACACTGTCGGGAGCGTGACACTCCATGGATATACTGATGCCAATTGGGCTGGCAGTGTGGTGGATTGCAAGAGCACATCTGGATGCTGCTTCACACTTGGGTCTGCTTCGATATCTTGGATGCGCAGGAAGCAGAAGTCGGTGGCTTTGAGCACCGCTGAGGTCGAATACATTGCAGCGAGTATGGCCTGTTGTGAAGCAGTTTGGTTGCAAAAGCTCTTCAGTGAGTTGTTCGGGCATGTGCTAGATACCACTGTTATCCTTTGTGATAACCAGAGTGGGATTCGGTTGTCCGAGAATCCCATGTTCCACGATTGATCCAAGCATATTAATATCAGGTACCACTTTATCCGAGATATGGTACAACGAGGCACCGTAAGGCTCGATCATATAGGAAGTTGGAATTGATGAGCAAGTCGCGGATATTCTCACAAAGCCCTTGGGGAAGGTCAAGTTCCTAACCTTACGTGAGAATTTGGGTATCGTGGAACGACCCTATGCTAAGGGTCCTGTTGGACGATGAGCTCTGGGAGCTCCAGGGGGCTTTGGGGATAGCTTCTTGGAGCTATAAGAAACCACAGGGCTAGGCTTGCCGAACCTTGTTGGTGTGCTTCTGCCCCACCATTATGATATTGAGTTGGTTCACCTGTCATGATCTATGCCCTGCATGCATCCTACCCATGGAGTCCCAGACTCATGGGAAGTACCACTCATTTGGCCAATGAGGTGGGAAAAGCTAGAGACCAGTAGCAAAGACCAATGGATGCATCGGAGATTGTCGTACTCTCTATGTCTAGGATGGCACGTGTCCAACCACTTGATCTGGGATCAAGTCTAGTGAGGTTTCAGACCTCCAACTGACTTCGGGTCAGTTAAACCAACTTCGGGTTGGTATGTGACTCCTTTGAGTTCTATAGAGGTTTCGGACCTCTGAGCTGAATTTGTCAGCCGGGGGTGATGTTTTTGTGACTCACCTTTTGTTCTGAAATAAAGAAGCCAACAAAGCAAGTTATGGCAGGATGACGCACGATGTTTGAACTTTGGATGGCACAAGTGGATGGAGTTCTCCCTAGTTGAGAGGGAGTGTTAATTTTGGACAACTAGGTCCAAACTCCATGTTGTGATGCTCAAATGAAGATGCCAATATTTTTATTGGATTCCTCTTTCGCAGAGGTGGAAGATCGATCTAAAGATCATCTTGATCCGATGAGCAGAACATTTATTTTGAATTAATTCCACTTATGTGCAAGGTTGGCTATAATTGTAATGTAGGCTTGGAGCCCCAACAGATGTGTCACACACCCTCACTGATGGATATATATAGGTCAACGTTGGAGGTCATTTTCACCATCACTCAACAGACATTCTCTCTTATCATCTTATTGGTTCGATCATCATCTTGGAGGCTCTTCTTCTCTCACGCGTGGGAAATTACAGCAAAGGATTTTCTGGTTTTGACCTAGGGTTTCAGTGTAGTTTTGAACAACATTGACTTTGGTCAACGCATGGTGAAATTGACCTCAAACTCTTCCAAAATTTCGATTTTTGCAATCCGCATTTTTTTGGCATAGAAATCGAGGCTGGACGTTGACTTTGACCTGGCTGTGTTGACTTTTGCTGTTGCTGTTTTTGTGTTGGCCATTGATTGGACAACATTGACTTTTGTTGACTTTGGGTTGACTGTTATAGAGCTGTCTGAGAGGGTTGTGTGACACATTTTGGTTGGTTGACCGTGTAGAGACTTTGTTGGTTGAAGCAACCTGTTGACCGCCGTAACGCACCACAACATGTATTTTGTTGATCAAGTTAAGACTTAAGTATATTTTTGGCTTGTCTTCTGTCGATCTATTGGTATGTTCTATCAGCATTTTACTTTCTTGTTTATGTGATTGCTGTTTGATATTGAGAATAAAAGTAAAGTTGCATCAAGCATGGAACATCTACAAAAATTTACATTTTCAAACTTGGAAAGGTATTCTCCCCTAACAGGACCTAACACTTCATTTGGTGCTTCACATGGCTTTACTTGGCCTCTTATCCCAGCCAAGTGTTGTTTCAATCTGAGAATACACCCACCTCCAATAGATCTCTCACAAAATTTGTATATCATTTTTCCATCAATCACATCACAATGAGCCCATGCACTGTCCTTGACTTTTGGAGCCATGTTGACTTGAAATAATTAAAAATTATAAATAAATCTGTCATTTAAAAAAAATTGCAGCTTAGATAAAGGGAAAACGAAAGGTAAATTTAGGAAAAAAATGCATATTGTAGCCTACAAAATTTGATATAATAGGACTAGAGATTTGATAGCAATAGCATAGTTGAACACAAAAAAAATTAATACATGGACATCAGAGAAATGAGGGTTTTTTCAAGTGAAAATCCTTACCTGAAAATGCAAACTATCTTCCTTAGCCTCCTCTTGAAGATGCCAACTCTACTGACAACTCCAAACTATCTCCAAAATAGCTCCAACTCCAACTCCAAGCCTCCAAGATGACTGCTCCAACAAAAATTCAACACTCTCCAAGCTCTCAATCAAACTCACAAAAGTTCGAAATGAGATTTGTAAGACAGATGAGAGGCTACCCTTGCTTATAAAGGATTGGGGAGGGTGTTTTTGGAGGGAAATAACCTCCTCTTCCATCCAAAACGACCTTAAATCGACCAAATCAGCGTGCATGGGTCCCTTTTGCGGTTGGTAGCTAACGGACTGGTTTAGGATGGAACTGGCTGGTCTATCCATAAACCGGCCGGATCCGTCCTAAACCAGCTAGTTAGCACTGGTTGTACTGGGAAAATTGGTGAATGCCCTCCCTTAACCGGATTTTCAGGTCAGTTTGACCCGGCTGGGCCTTTGACCGGCCGGTTTGATCGGTTACCTATTCAAACCGACTGGTTTTGAATTCTATATAGTCTTGGTGCTACAGTGAATGAACTCGGTGCTACTACAGTTAAGGGTTATCATAGTGAATGTTTTGGTGTCACCATAGAGATGAGATCTTGGTGCCATGACAACGTTGAGATTTCGTTGGAATCACAATGAAGAAATATCGGTGTCATGACAGAGATAAGGATGATGTCTCTATGCTAACACAGTGAAAGGAAGAACAAACAAGGATGACTTATTGGAGGGAGTCTTTAGTCTGGGGTCTTGGCCGTCCCATCTTGAATCTACTGAAGGAAGAATTTTGACCGGGTTTTCCCCAAAGAGTGGGGTTTTTCCCGGGTAGTGTGCCTACATCTTGTGTCCTCTTCCATTTGTTGTTTGGCATTAGTCTTGATGATAAGAAAATATAAATCAAAAGAACTAATAATAGTAACGAAAACGTCAGAAGATAATGTCATAGTAAGAGAAATCGTCTAACTGCCACCTCCTTGGATTTCTCAACAGCACCAAGGGGCCATGTGTAGATAAGGGGCCTTGCCACCTGCTTGTGTGCTGGCTTCAACCTGAGGGATGCATTGACGAAGTTGACAAATCCACAATGCATATAGAATGGCCTAAACCATTTGCTGTAGCAATTAAAAATCAAGATCACAGTCCTGCAGTAAGCTTGGGCCTGCACAAGATAAAAAACACTTGGTCTGAATGTGACAAACAAGAGGTCAAATCAATGTTGCGAACATTGGCATTGGGATAAAATCATTGAGGGTTTGGAAAAAGAAAAAATTGCAAAAATTGGGAAAAAATCGGTGGCATTGGGATAAAATCGTTGAGGGTTTGGAGAAAGAAAAAATTGTAAAAATTGGTAAAAATCGGCAGAATTAAAAAAATGCAAAATATTCATTTTTTTCAAATTTTTTAGTATCTAAAGCATTGAAAACATAAAATAAATGCATTGACACATAAATATGAAAATAAATCTAATATAGAAGATGTGTAATATGTATAGTGCCACATCACACATAACAGTGAATCATGTCCTGAATCCCGAGTCCTGATTCAGCATCAAAATATCAACAAAAAATATAATAAATGTATTCATATAATGTGTGATATACAATGAAATGAACCACTAAGTAAGTTCTAACTTCAAACTTCAAACTAATGATTTCCTCTGCCCCTTTTGTGAGAAAATGTAATGACTTTTCCTCTAGATGAAGAAGGCCCTTGGGCTGGTATTTGACTTTAATGTCCTCTAGAAGTAGGAGGAGGTAGACTACATCCTTTATTGGTGATTGTTATCGCTTGCCGCCTACACCTACCTACAGTTAGTGGGAAAAGCCTTCAACCCCACAGGTGTGGTTGGTGGCAAGGAACTCAGAGAAGGGGCTGTCACGTATTCCCAACTCTCTCCGTTTAAGCTATCTCCTAGGTTAGCTAAGGGGGGTGGTCCCTAAAGGAAAACTAAGTTAAAGATGTGAGATTTCTAGGAGAACTGACTAGAATGAATTACTTATCAAAGATGACTCGATTTCCAATATGTAAACAAGCATATAAGTATATGAGCAATATCCAATGACGTGTTCAAAATATAGACCAATGCTTTAAAGTAGATAACAAATGCTTGCTCAAAAATGAAATTCAAGATATAATGACAATAATCCCACAAAGGAAGTGTTAGACCAAGATCACAATATGAAATTAAATTTGCAACACCAAATAAGGGTATTTGCCAATGAAACGAGATATATCAATTATCCATAAGCATAATGATCATTAAAATGACAACATGCAATGAAGTAGTATGTAGAAGCAAATTTCCAAGTACCATAGAATTAAGCTTGTTGCAAAATTTAAGGAATTAAAATGTTTGCATCCAAAGTGCTTCTTGAGATAATATTTGCATGTGAATCTTTAAACCATCAAGATAGCAAAAAATTTGGGAACTTTGCAAGTAAATGTGATGAGATAGTGCTCTTGGTTTATTTTATTAATTAGTTCTACAACAAGGTTACAATTGAACTCTAGTCCTCAGACCTCACCCTCGCCCAAATATTTGTATCTCACAGTGAGGAGTCCATAGAGGTAGAGGGTCCCTAAAACGTTTATTCAACCAACTTAAGTTGGAAGTAAATTTTAGAGATGCGAGTCTAGTATGAAAAGTGAAATGCCTAAATGATATAAAAGTGAGTTTGCAAGTGCTATTGAAAAGATGGAGATGATTCAATTAAATATGCTTCATAGTTAGAACAATAACTCAAGTTGCCATAAATTGAAAGTGCTATGCTTCTTTACTTGTAGTATATTGTGAAACTTATCCAAATGAGAAATAGTTCACAAAACATAAGTAAGTGATGGCAAATGAGATTGCAAATTAAGAAATTAAATGACTATGCGATTTGTGTTACTTTCCACTTAGAGCATGCATATGTGATGTGAAAAAAAAACGGAAACGTCAAAACCACTAAGTCAATCCATCTACAAATTCTCTCCTTTGGAATGGAGAGATAAGGATGCCAATGGGTAAAACCCACGCTCCCACAACAAAAACAGAAATTTTTATTAATTTTACAAGAATGAAATGACCATGAGGGTTTTTCTAAACCAAGGAAAGTCTTTACAAATAAAAATTGAGACCATAGACTTTTCCTCGGTGAGAATTTCTAAGAACTCAAAATAAATTCAGACTTTACAATAGGAGAAGAGAAGCTAAGCCTCTTCTATGCCCACAACCAAAGAAGAGACAGTTATCTTCCTCATTTGAAATTCAGCTCAAAGGTCCTGCAACAACTTGTTAGTAATTTCTTGTAGTTGTCCACTCAAGTTGTCACAAGAAAAAAATCGAAAGAGGGCTACAAAACCAATCAAATATTAGATAGATAAAATTACAAAATATTGCATAACAATTTACAAAAGGCTAAGCCAAAGAGTTCGAGTAAACTCTCATCTTTGCTTAGTCATATTCAAGCTCTTAGATAACAAATGAAAGTAATGAAGTATAATGTTTTAAAATATATTCAAATTTAGAAGTATTTGGCTTGTATACAAGCTATGTCTCAAAACCCCTGCAAAACCACTTTGTAAGATAAGACTATGAAGGTTCAAAGAACAAATGAGAGCTACTTTGAGAACGTATCAAGAGTGGGTTGGTCTCTCCAAAGACTTCACCCAACACTTGATTTTTTGATCCCAACAAGATGTTCCCTCTACAAAACTTCAATCAAGAATTAGTTTCATATAGATCTAACAATAAACAATGATAAGAAACTCTAGAGATTTATTTGAAACCAACTAGAGCATTCTATACCTAGAGCATACTCCTAAATCAAATGTCAATGTAAGATAGCTCTACATTAACAAATCTATAAGAGCATATGAAAACAAATTAGATCAAAGCATGAGTAAAAGGAATTATACCAATGATCAACAATTTATCACACTCCAAAAGGAGGAACACCTCATGAATGAAACCCCAAAGTCTTTATTGATATTTCTGAAAGTGTACAAGGCAGCAGCGCTTTCGCAAGCACAATAGTTAGTAAAAAATGATTACAATATGAGAGCCCATGGCTCTATTATATAGAAAGTTGGGAGCAAATTCCAATGAAGAACCATATGCCAAGTGGTGAAAGGGAGGAGATCTCAAGGCAAATTCGAATTTGGTAAGTGGAGCTCCAATGCCAAGTGTAAAAATCGAATTCTGGCAAGTGGGCATCATTTTCTTCTTCCTTATGTGCCAAATTCGAATTTTATGATGAAATGACATGTGTATATGGTTGGTAACCCATGTGGGGACAATTTCCCACCAAAATTTCCACCAAATATTCTCCCAAATCCTCCCAAATATGCATTAATTTCACAAATTCGAATTTCCAAGTAAGTAACTCTCATTTAATGCCAGAAATTCAATTTTATTTGAGCGCATGTCTTTTCCTTGATTTTAGGAGTCCATATCACCTTGGGACTTCACTTTAACTCCTCCATAATTTTCCACCTCATTTCCACCTCATTTAGCATGTGTGGATATTTATTTTTCTCCATTTATTTAATTTCTGGCTTAATTAATTGCCAGATTTCTCACTAAACTTAGGAAAAGTGGGTTTTGAGGGCTCAAAACACATTTTTAACCCTTCAAAGTGTGTCATAGTAGAAAGTTGAGCGTGAGAGGTGTAATTTTGATTACTCATACCCCATACAACTTCTCTAGACAACACTTATTACAATTCAATTACAATTTTTATTGCAATTTTCGACTTGCGGGAATCTAAAAAATTAAAAAATCACTACCTAGACCTAACCAAATTCCACGAAATTTTTTGTGTAATCTAGTATGGTAATATACATTGACTCTAGACACTAAGAGTCACCCAAGGCCTCACCATCAAGCCGTACTCCGGCTTTGGGGTAAAATTGAAGGAAAAAACTCAATTAATTATTAACTCCTAGTAGGGAGATGATAATTAACCAAGTAAAAAAAACCTCCCAGAGTAATACTCACTTGTTGGAAAGGTCCCAGGCTACCTAGGCCTGTTACAGACTCAATATTGACTCAAAACTCATCATTACTAGCATCACTTATTACAATTCCCCGTAGGGCGTGGAATCTGAGTACAAGAGAAAATGATAAGAAGTAGAAATAGAGTTTAAAAACTCTGTTGAACTGATGATATCTGATGGTACAAATGTCTCCTGGTTCATCCTTGGGCATGGAGTCTTCTCATTATCATCAAGTGCCACTCCAGTGGTCAACATTTGGCTCCATATGGGGATGCATGCTAGATATGAAGTGATAGTGTGCAAGAACCTGGAATTTGCATCCACCGACCAAAGATATATATTAGCAGTATCCATTCAAAATAACATCAAATAAAATCCAGTACAGAAATGGAAATTTATTCTAGGAAACATAAATCACAATTTATTCATGAAATAAAACTTCTTAAACAAAATTTACAAGGGATAAGGTTAGAAATATGATACAAAAAGATGCCCTATGGCATCAAATGTCTTCGGTGAAATCCATCTTAAGAACCTGCCTACTCACAGGCAAATCCATTAGCTCTTTCTCCGATGTGCCTTGGCCAATTCTGACTATCTTAGGACTATGACTTGCCCCACTGTTAACCTGTTTGTGGCCATCAGATACACCAAACCTCTTCCTTTTCCTTTTTCGACTTTTGATGCGTTGAGGTTTGATCCTGCTTAAAATTGGTGATTCATTTTTTATATCATTTTTCTTTTTTCGTTTTTTTCTTTTCTTCTTGGTTAGTTGGGATGGCGATGATGATGCAATTACTGTCAATCCTACAACTCTGTCTTGAAAATGCTCTGATGGAAGATTTGAAGTACCCAAGCCTTTTGAGCTATGTCTAATCTCTTCATTTTGAATCCGTTTTGTTAAGGGGGGAAGAAAATTTGTCAACACAACATCACTTCCTGTCTGGCATGATCTATAGATAATCTCATTGTTGGGTTTCCTTGGATCCTCAACATGATATCTTTTCTCTAACTCCCGATCAAGTCTGACAAGGTTATTATCTGGCATGGGAATGGTGGCATATGACAAATCCATTTGAAGGCTACCACCTAAATCTGATGCCCATTTTCTTGACAGGAGCATTCCCCATGAATCAGTAACATCTATCACAACAATATCCATAGTCATTATTTTGTCTGGGTATGCAGCTAGGAAAACCTGTAAATCTTTAATTATCCCACACACTTCAATTCTTTTAGAATCCATTGAACATATGTTGTGATAGGGCCTAGATACCCTTAAATTCAGTTGCTCCATGACTTTCTTGGTCATGACATTTGATGAAGCCCCTGAATCAAGCATGAATTCACTATCAAAGAAACATAAAATGGTAGATGATCTTCGTTCCCCACATAACAGTTCATACTTTTCAATATAATTTCTTCATCTTCTGGTTCATTATTAGGCTTTTCTTCTCTTTGAGTAACTTCAATTACACTTTGTAAATTTTAGTAGATGTTCTATGCTTGGAGCAACTTTACTTTTCTCACAGCAATCATACAAATAGTTAAGTAAAATGCAGATAGAACATATAAGTGGATCTTATAGAAGACAAATCATAAACAGGAAAAATGTGGTGGTGCGTTACGGCAGTCAACAGGATGCTTCAACCAGCAAAGTCTCCTTGGTCAGCCAACCCAGAATGTGTCACAACAGTCCTCCAATCAGCAAACAAGTCAACCCAAGTCAACTCCAAAAAAGTCAACGCTGTCCAGAAAAAGTCAACGCAGGGCAGCAAGCTAAAAGTCAACGCAGCAGCAGATTGGTCAACCCTTTGACCTCGATTTCTGTGCCAAACAGTACGGCCTTCCAAAATTGAACTTCTCACCAAATTTCAGCCCATTCGGACCATGCGTTGACCAAAGTCAACGCTGGTCAAACTTCCAGCAAAACCCTAGCTGCAGCAACTCGTCCTTCAGCTCAACCGTACAGAAATTCTTCCTTCTTCTTCACACGTGTGGGCTAGAAATGTCTTCTAAGGAGCTCGTACTACATCAGATGAAAGAAGAAGATGTGTGTTGAGTTGTGATGAAATGCTCTCCAACTTTGCCTGTATTTATATCCATCATTGGGGTGTGTGACACATCTGCTGGGGGTGTGAAACCTTAAGGCCGACTTGCACATATAATTTATTATGAATAATAAATTCAAAATAAATGTTCTGCTCATCGGATTAAGACATATTATATATGGATTTTACACCTCTCCGAAAGAGGATTCCAACAAAAATATTAGCCTCTTAATCCGAGCATCATAACATGGAGTTTGGACCTAGTTGTCCAAATTTAACACTCCCTCTCAACTAGGGAGAACTCCATCCATCAGTGCAATCAAACATCGTGCGTCATCCCGCTGTAACTTGCTTTGCTGGCCTTTTTATTTCAGAACAGAAGTGGGTCAGTCACAAAGACATCATCCCCCAACTGACATAATCAGTCCAGAGGTTCAAAAACCTCTATCAAACTCATGAAGAGTATCCAACCAACCCAAAGTTGGTTCATCTGACCCGAAGTCAGGCAGAGGTCCCAGACCTCACAAAACTTGATCCCATATCAAGTGGTTGGACCGTGCCATCCTAGATAGAGAGTACGGCAATCTCTGATGCGTCCATCAGTCTTTGCTAATAGTCTCTAGCTTTTCCCACCTCATTGGCCAAATGAGAGGTACTTCCCATGAGCCCTGAACTCAATGGGTAGGATGCATACGGGGCACAGATAAATGAGTGGTGAACCAGCTCAATGATCACAAAGGTGGGGCAGAAGCATTATGAGTGCTTATAGCTCCGAGAAGCTATCCCCAAAACCCCCCAGAGCTCCCAGAGCTCATCGTCCAACAGGACCCACATCATAGGGTCTTTCCACGACACCAAGACTCTCACGGAAGGTTAGGAACTTGACCTTCTCCAGGGGCTTAGTGAGAATATCCGCGACCTGCTCATCAGTTCCTATATGATCGAGCCTTACAGCGCCTCGCTGTACCATATCCCGGATAAAGTGGTACCTGATATCAATATGCTTGGATCGGTCGTGGAACACAAGATTCTCAGTCATACGAATCCCACTCTGATTATCACAGAGTATCACAGTGGTATCTAGCACATGTCCAAACAGCTCACTAAAGAGCTTTCGCAACCAAACTGCTTCACAACAGGCCATACTAGCAGCAATGTATTCGGCCTCCGCGGTGCTCAAAGCCACCGACTTCTCCTTCCTGCTCATCCATGAGATCGAAGCAGAACCAAGATTGAAGCAGCATCCCGATGTGCTCTTACGATCCACCACACTGCCAGCCCAATCGGCATCAGTATATCCACGGAGTGTCACACTCCCGGCAGTGTATCTCAACCCATGGTTTATCGTGCCCCGAAGATATCTCAGAAGATTCTTGGCACCAACCCAGTGAAAGTGATGAGGTTCAACCATCTGTTGACTCAAAGTGTTCACTGCAAAACATATATCCGGTCGGGTGTTCACTAAGAACATCAAAGCTCCTATGAGTTGACGATACTCAGTAGGATTGGCCAAGATAGGCTCAGCAGCGCTGCCACTCAACTTCTTAAAGTTGAGTTCCATCGGTGTCGACACGGACTTACAGTCCACCATACCAAATCTTTCCAGAAGCTTCACAATGTATTTTCCTTGAGAAAGGAAAATCTCTCTAGGTCTCTGCCAGACCTCCAGGCCTAGGAAGTAGTGCATCAATCCTAGGTCCTTCATCTCGAACTCAGCAGCGAGCTCCCTCTTACATTGATGAATGAGAGGGTCAGCACCTGTCAGGAAGAGGTCGTCCACATACAGCACTAGAATGAGAGGCTTCTCCCGCACAACCTTGAAGTAAAGGTTCGGATCAGCATTACTTCGAGTGAAGCCCAGCTTCATCAAGTAACTATCCATCCTCTCGTACCAAGCTCTGGGTGCTTGCTTTAACCCATAGAGGGCTTTCTTCAACCTGCAGACATAAGTGTCTCGATCTCGAACTTCAAATCCCAGAGGTTGTTCTACATACACCTCTTCCTTTATTGCACCATGCAGAAAAGCGGTCTTGACATCCATCTGATGAAGACTCCATCCTTGCGTAGTAGCAAGGGCTATGATTGATCGAATGGTGGTATATCGTGCCACAGGTGCAAATATGTCATCATAGTCAATTCCTTCCTTTTGAGAGAAGCCATGGACAACAAACCTTGCCTTGAACTTTTCAGCACTCCCATCAGATCCATGTTTGATCTTGTAGAGCCATTTTGCGGTGACAACAGATTTGTCCTTCGGTCTCGGGACCACATCCCAGACATCATTCTTCATTATGGACTCATATTCTTCGTGCATAGCATCCTTCCAAACTCGATGCTTTACGGCTTCCTCAAAAGATCCAGGTTCAGATTGTACAATAGTACTCATGGCAGCTAGATACCCTTGGTATCTACACGGCTTCTTGCTTTCTCGGAATGTCCCCCTTGGGGCAGCATGACCCTCAGCATCTTCGAGGGTGTCCCTGAGCCATGATGGTCTCTTTTCCAGTGAAGAAGATGGATCAATAGGGTCCATTGGTCCTTCAATATCAGGCATAGTCTCATCCTGTGGTTCTTCCAGATTTCCAGGTCTTTCTTCATGATTTTCTCCAGATCTAGGAAGATCTACTACTTTCTTCAGGGAAGCATCTTCGTCAAAAGTGACATCATGGCTTATCTCTACTTCCCTTTGACCAGGTACATAGACTCTATATGCCTTAGAAGCCTCACTGTAGCCCACAAACATTCCTTTCTTCCCAGTAGCATCCAGCTTACTTCTCTTTTCTTTCGGCACATGAAAATAGACAGGACATCCAAAAATTCTAAAATGTGAGACATCAGGTTTCTTACCAGAGAAAACCTCTTCGGGGGTTTTGGAGTCCAAAGCGGAATGAGGGCATCGGTTTTGAATGTACACGGCAGTATTTGCAGCTTCTCCCCACAGAAACTTTGGTAGACCCTGGTCACATAGCATGGCACGGGCAGCTTCCACAATAGTCCTATTCTTGCGTTCAGCAACACCATTCTGCTCAGGAGTATATGAAGTGGTAGTCTCCCTCTTAATGCCAGCTTCTCTGCAAAAGTCTTTGAACTCATTTGACTCATATTCAGTGCCATTGTCAGTCCTCAAAATCTTGATCTTCTTTCCGGTCATATTTTCCACCAAGGCTTTGAAGGTACGGAACCACATGAAAGCCTCATCTTTCTTCTTCAAGAAGTATATCCAGGTTTTGCGAGAGAAGTCATCAGTGAATGTCATGTAGTAGGAACATCCTCCCAGGGATGTCACGGGCAACATACCAGATAGATCAGAATGGACCAGTTGCAAAATATCATATGTCTTTGTGACACTTGAGGGGAAAGGTCCCCTTGTATGCTTTCCTTCGGCACAGCCCTTACATACACCTTCATGATTATTTCCAAAGTCAGGCATCCCTGTCACCACCTTCCTTGCTTCGGGAAGGGCCTTGTAATGAAGGTGTCCAAATCTTCGATGCCATAGTTCGGTTTGTCGGATAGTATCACAAGTCATAGCTCCCAATGGGCTCCCTCCAACCTGGTAGAGTGTACCAACTCTAAAACCAATTGAGATAGCTTCCTTGAAGCTCTCCTTCCACATGAGCACCTTTCCATCAGAGAATGTTACATTGAACCCTTTGTCTTCCATGGCTGATACAGACACAAGGTTCTTCTTCAATTTAGGTACATAGAGTACATCTTGCAAACGTAGAACTTGTCCTTGAGACAAGTGGAGGGTCACAGTCCCTGTCCCTTTCACAGGATAAGTGGCATTATCCCCAAGGATAATTTCTAGATTAGTATCCCTTTCAACCATGTCAGAAAGTGCTTCCTTGAATCCGGTGATGTGTCTTGAGGCACCACTATCGATTAGCCAGACATCCATAGTGTCGGGCGGAGATGCAGCTGAGAGAGAAGATACAAGAATATACTCATTTCTTTTATCAACAACATTAGACTCCTCATACCTGGTATTTCTGGACCTTTTAGAAGGTTGATTGTTTCCTCCAAAGTGAGCCTTCCTCTTTCCTTTGGATTTGTCATTTCTTCGATTCCCATTCCTTCGGTTGTCGTTGTTATCATCACTATCGGGAGAATCCTTCTTGAAGGGGAATTCTCTAGCATAGTGACCAGGCCTATGGCAGGTGAAACATTTTCCCTTCTTCTCTTGAGTCCTTGTTCTTCCTTTGTCCTTAGAACCACCAGAGTTCTTCTTTCGGGTATGAGCACCATAGGTAGCATTTCTGTCATTATCGAATTCCTTCATCCTTGTTTCTTCTTGCATACATCTAGACAGAAGCTCATCAAAGTTAGGAATGGTATTATTGTTGAGAATGGTAGTTGTGAATACTTGCCATTCATATGGGAGTCCTCCAAGTGCGGTTAGAACCATCTCACGATCAGCTATTGTCTCCCCAATAGCTAGCAGATTGTTCCTTGTTTCGGTCAATTTCAGAAATAAAGTTTGAATAGACTCATCCCGGCCCTTCTTCATATTCTTCAACTTGTTCTTGAGGAATAGCACTTGGTTCACATTGTTTACCTTGAACATGAGGATCAATTTGTCATACATCTCCTTGGATGTGCCTAGTTCAGATATGTAGGCAACCAGACTCTTATGTATGGATTCCCTGATCAACAACTTTGCTCTGATTTCTCCCTTCTTATACTTGTTTCTAACAGCAGCGGTAGCATTGGATGGAGGTTCTTGAATCTTACCCGTCACATGATCCAAGAGATCATGATCTTCCAATTTGAGATCTAATATCATCTTCCAGGCATGGAAGTCATCCCTTCCAGTCAGCTTGTCATTCTCCTTGAATTCAAGACTTGTGGAACCCATTTCTTCCGGTGGTGATTGCTAAAGATAGAGTTTGTCTTCACCTCACCTCCGATACCATGTAAATTTTAGTAGATGTTCTATGCTTGGAGCAACTTTACTTTTCTCACAGCAATCATACAAATAGTTAAGTAAAATGCAGATAGAACATATAAGTGGATCTTATAGAAGACAAATCATAAACAGGAAAAATGTGGTGGTGCGTTACGGCAGTCAACAGGATGCTTCAACCAGCAAAGTCTCCTTGGTCAGCCAACCCAGAATGTGTCACAACAGTCCTCCAATCAGCAAATGAGTCAACCCAAGTCAACTCCAAAAAAAGTCAATGTTGTCCTGAAAAAGTCAACGCAGGGCAGCAAGCTAAAAGTCAACGCAGTAGCAGATTGGTCAACCCTTTGACCTCGATTTCTGTGCCAAACAGTACGGCCTTCCAAAATCGAACTTCTCACCAAATTTCAGCCCAATTGGACCATGCGTTGACCAAAGTCAACGCTGGTCAAACCTTCTGCAAAACCCTAGCTGCAGTGACTCGTCCTTCAGTTCAGCTGTACAAAAATTCGTCCTTCTTCTTCACACGTGTGGGCTGGAAATGTCTTCTAAGGAGCTCGTACTACATCAGATGAAAGAAGAAGATGTGTTGTTTAAGGCCGACACTATATTTTATTTATGAATAATAAATTCAAAATAAATGTTACTGCTCATCGGATTAAGACATATTATATTATGGATTTTACACCTCTCGAAAAGGGAATCAACAAATATTAATAGCAATCGAGCATCATAACATGGAGTTTGGACTAGTTGTCCAAATTTATACACTTAGTAACTTGTGTGCTTTATGGATGGTGTCTAATAAGCTCTATCACTTGGGATATTAACCTTTGCATTATTCTTAATTGCCCAGTCAATTTAATTAATGGGGAAGAGAAAAAATTCTAAAATTATTAGGTCTTGAATATCCTTCTCACGATAAGAATGTGAACCTTTTGCCATAGCAAGAATTTGTCCAGATGTAGGCTTTTCCCCAAAAATCTTAGTGACTTTGTCAAAATTTGCAATCATATTGTCAACCCCAAGATTATTAGGACTATGGTCAATCTCTTGATTTCTTTCAATGGTGTATATTTGATCTTCCATGGAGAACATATTGATTTGACCACTAGTTCGTACGTGTTCATCTCCCAACATGCTACCTTCCATAATTCTCTTTACATATGGGCATGTGGCTTCTTCATGGAACTCATTACATGGCCTACAAAAAGGGGGAATTTGATCTACCATGTTGGCGGATCCCAATGGATTTGGAGGCCTATAATCTTGTTCAGGTCCTTTTTCCTTTTGCCATCCATTATTTGGCCTAGGGTGGAATCTTTGCACTTGCGATCTTTCCATGGCCACCAACCTACTTTGCATGGCTTGCATTTCTTTAGTGTGGTTTGCTTCCATGCTCTTGATGAGTTGAGTTAATTCCTTAATAGGATCATGGGTAGCCTCTTCCTTGGCCTTGCCTTTGGAATCATTCGATTTCGATGGCCCTCTAGTGAAACCAAGAATCTCAGATTTTCCTGATTGCTTTCTGGCCCTCTCCATTTTCAAGGCTTCAGTTTGAGCTACACCCAAAGTTGCAGACTCCTTTCTTCTCAACTCATAAGTAATGTCAACACAAAAAGAATCCAGATAGGAACATAAGAGAAATTCATCAGGTGGTTTAACAGTAGTAGGCATGCTTTTAACCAATTCATTGAATCTCTTGTTAAACTCCTCCATGGTTTCATTCTCATTCTTCTTCATGGTGCTAATGGCACTGATCAAATGACTATTCTCTCTTCTCTCTCCATACTTTCCCATGAAAGCATTAACAGTCGCTTGTAAAGAATCATACGAGTTAGCAGGATGCTCAGTGAACCAATCAAGAGCATCCTCTTCCAAAGAGAGAATGAAAAGCCTCATCTTTACATCCTCATAGTTAGCAACGTTACACCACTTAAAGATGCAAACATTAAAGTTCTTCACATGTGATGCAGCACTAATGGCATTGTTACCTTGAAAAGAAGGCAACCTTTCAATAGCCTTGTCAGGGATATTGTGAGGATAGCCATTAATGTTAGTAAAGTTACAAGGAGCAAAAAAATCATTCATGATGTTAGGCTCAACTTGCCCTTAAAACAGCAAATGAATATCAGAAATAGCCTCTTGTCCAAGACTAGCAAGAGCTCTACTATGAGAAAGTCTATTTAACCTCTGTCTAAAAACCCTTTCAGGATCAGGAGAGGGGCTAACTAGACCACTTGAATTTCTCCTAGTAGAGACTCTTGCAAAATTAGGATTGAGTGGAGTCGCCACTTGAGCAAGAATCTAAATCTAAAATTCAAATATGCCAAAACTAAAAGTTAGTCGTTTTCCCAGGCACAAGAAGACTTGTCCCCGGCAACGGCGCCAAAAAATGTTATCGCTTGCCGCCTACACCTACCTACAGTTAGTGGGAAAAGCTTTCAACCCCACAGGTGTGGTTGGTGGCAAGGAACTCAGAGAAGGGGCTGTCACCTATTCCCAACTCTCTCCGTTTAAGCTATCTCCTAGGTTAGTGTTGTAGCCGCTACAACACCACCCAAAATTTTGGGTATATTTAAAATTTCGGGTTCCCCCTCTGCTCGCTTAGGCGTTAAAGTCTTCCACCCGACCTGCAATCAACTACATCCCAGCGACCTATCCCCAACCCTCATGAGTTGTCTCGCCATCATGATCAAATGTCGCTATTGCAATCACGCCATATGTGGGAAGGATCATACAGCGTACGCCCAAACACCCTTGTCGCAGTCGCGCCATGTGTAATGAGATTGCCATGCATATGTTTGAACGAGAACCTTGTGTGTATTGACGAGTAAAAGCCCTCCTGCTGTGGGTCATTAAGCATATTGTTTGAATGCTTCTCTTAAGCTTGTTAGTTTCGTGTGTTTTATCTGTGGTTATCATTATTGAAGAGTAATTATGATGTTGTAATATCCCACGCAGGTTGACCCCACGGGTGACAAAATCCTCAGTCATGTCATGACATCAAGGGAAATAAAATTGGGCTCAACGACGAGGTCAAAGCTACGGAGGTCAGTACTGTTAAAAGGGGGATAGTGTGATACATGTTGATCAGAGAGAACCTTCTATGTCACTGATGCAAAAGATTTCTTCACTAGTGCGCACCAGATGCTTTAAAGCACTCTATTGGAAATGTCCAGATCTTGCATCATACCATCTCAATGTCGGTGGGCGCACACAAAGAAGCATGTTTCGCCACTTCGATGAATCTAGCCTGAAGTATAGCCCGGTGAGCATATCCGACTTAGGAGATTTCCCTACGGAATGACAATCTCATTCAAGGCATGCTCGTGCCAGGCAGCAGTGCAAAAGCATACATGTTTCTGTGGCAAGCCAACGACAAGGTTTCAAACATGTGAGCACACCCTTTGGAAGCAACATTTATGGATCTTAAGCTGCATAGTGTGGAATTAATCACGCTGCAAGGAGTACAACGTGGAGCAATAAAATGGCCTTACAACCCTAGTCACCTTTACTCTTCCATATCCATAAAGTTTGTGTATGTGGGACCATATGAGATGGAGAATGTTAGATTGAACCTAAAGGGTCATGTTTAAATGCATACACCTTTTGTAGCTAGGCGCATTGATGCATATGCAAAGAGAGCCTCCAAAACCACCAGATAGAAAGGGTTCATATCAAAAGAGGCATTAATGTGGTTTGAAACATCTTTCAAAACAAGCAGCCTTCGTACTATGAGGTAAAGCAAATATTCAAATTAAAGCTAGGCTCGAAGCACATCGGTTTAAAACCATAAGTTATCTTGGAGCAAAACTCATGATAACACTATAAAGGGCGCAAGGTGATGTTGTATATATTAATGCCAAGCGCAAAACCATGTGGGTTTCAAAACATATAAAATGGTGGAGTTTGGACTGATGGTAAAGCAACGTTGAGCAGCTACATTATGGTCGAAACCTATGTATCAAACATGGCAGCCAATGTTACAAGTACTATGGCACAAATAGTTTAATGATGCAGTCTATTCCACGTGGGGCAGGTAAGATAGCGGTCAACTTTACGTTGAAACCCGGCGCAAGGCTATGTGAAGACACGTGCATGGAAATCAAAGGCTCGTTAGCGGTTTTCCAATCGTGGTCAAGGATCTGAGAAGAAAATATATGTATGCTGCGGTCAAACTTTCAGAACCATATGAAAATGCATGACAATAGCGCTCAAACATCTCTATGGTGTAGTTTTGACTTACGTAACAGTTTGGAGCAAACAAATATATACCACCGCCAAACATTAAAACATGTATCAAAGCGATATGGAAATACATTGCGTCCCTGTAACAGAGTTTCATTTTGTGGAGCGGTTATATAATACTTGGTCAAAACGTGTGAGTCAGACCTTGCAAGAGATCTACGACGGCAGCGTTAGAATAACTATCATGCGGTTGTAACCTAACGAAATGCAGAAGGGTGGAGTACAACCATAACAGTTGAGAAAAGACGTAAACATTTGGATGGTGCAGTTTTAATCCACGTGGACCAATCATATGTGGCGGTCAGCCTTAGTTTGAAACCCGGCGTGAAACCGCATAGCACGTTGCATGGGCGCCATGTTGGATGGTTGAGCAAATACATCTGGGGATCCAAGGTCTTAGTGCGATTTGCAATACTCCTCAAACCATCTAAGGTTAATGGAACGATAAGGTTACAAAAGGTCGCCGAACAGACATGTGTGGTGATCGTGCTTATACTACGACGTTTGGAGCATATGTTTAACAGTCAAAGTTATGTTTAAAGCCTGGTCGGAGTGTATGACCAGCCCGTAGAGCCGCGTTATAATAACTTTGTTGTGTTGCTAATAGGTGCAAACAGTTTGATCCTGCAGTTTGAATCCACGGCATTGTGACATGAGTTTTCGATGGCTGTTTTCGACTTACGTGAAAGTTTTGGAACAGATATATAATATTCCATGGTCTAAAAACATGGTTACGTTGCATAGAACTGAACGTGCAATGTTGACGTTGCATGGAGCCAACGTGAATGCTTATATGATACACACAGCGGTTGAATTTTCGACTAAGGCATGAAGCGCCGTGCTGTAGTGATAGTGGCATATTATAAATTAACAATCTGTAACCACGTTCAAAGCACAGAGCAATAGGGTATGTTGACAGCAAGGAGGAGTTTTCCACGTGGCCATCTCAAAATTTATGCGGCAACATCACAAAAGAACTGAGCTTTTCGCGTAAGTATGTGGAGATATCAACATTAAAATGGAAAACGAATATACTATGCGCTACAACTAAAACCAGCGCCACAAAGCATGTTGCGTTTGACAGCGAAGGAGCTATTTTAAAGGAACAGATAACAGCTGACTTCTGCAGCCCCAACGGCGATATTCCGGGAGAGAATCGCTCTTTGAACCTGCTACGCTGATCACATTTAGTAACTGTCCATAAGAACGTCTCCTGTCACTGGTTAGTTTTCCTAGCAGAGGCTGGCAGTGATAGTCATTATCCATCGCAGATCCAGTATTAGAATGTCCTCCATTCGAAGTAGTGATTTCCGCTGAGCTTTACAGCGCATGCAAACCTTACAACGCTCCCGAATCCATAGGCACCGGTCGAAGAGAAAAAAACAAAACTTGACATATTTGCGAATGCTGTTTTGCAATTTTCTTTGCAGGGTTGCGCGTGTGCCCAGGTCGCAGGGTCGCAGAACGAGGTACCCATTGAAAACTGCGACCCAAGGAAATTCTGCGACCATGCGACCCCTTCAGCAACGCAGCATTGATGAGTGTCTCTTGAACTGTTTCATACATACGACGGAGCGTGTTAAAGTCTTAGCAGATGATTCAATGTTGCTCATGGCCCCGTTAGTATTTCTCATCATCGCTCGCATGAGTTCAAGATTCTGTGCTGCATCCAAAGTCTGTCTAAGAGTTCCAGGATCACTGAGTATGCGCGCAAGGTCTGAGTTCCTGTCAATAATTTCCCGCATCTGCAGATTAATCATAATCAAGCTTCGCAGCAGAACAGGGTCGTTCATAAAAGTCTGAATTTCAGGCATATTCATCATCTAACAAATTGTGTCAAGGATCTGTCTATGATGAATAGTGATATTAAAATGCGATAGGGTCAACACGTTATGTCGTAAAGCTGTGAATGGATATCAGCAAAATGAACATATGGTCGTTTTAATCTCTGAAGCGTTTTTCTCTGTCCAAAGGCATTAAAAACTGGCATACCATAAGCGATTATTTTCTTGTCAGCGAAAGCATATGGTTCGATTGCCAAGATCGATAGCAGGAACGTGAATCACATAGATTGCCCAGGGAATGCTCCCTAGCAATTGCAGCATGCGATATAATCCTTTGTTATCCGGTTGTCACTACCGCGGGACTTGTGCATGACTTGTTGGGCACTTGGACTACGTTGTTGTTTGGTGTTTAGAAGGGGATGAGAATAGAGCAATTGTCACCATGTCAAATGTCTCGAGTCGCATAGTCACAAATCTTTGCAAACTCGGAGAATGCGACTCAACCTCCACTTGCGGCTCTGATGACAAAGTCTTGACCACACAGGGGTCTTAATTTATTTGTTCTTGGCTCTTGCAAATTAATTAAAATTACCTTTAGCATTATTATTGTTTCAATCATGGAGATATGTGACCAACGTTATTTTATTGCAGGAAGAACCTTTCAGTCTGCACAACGAGCCAGAATTTTCCTTAGCAAACAAGGGGACATTTTCAGAACAAGTAGATGCTGGCAAAACTCCAAAGAACTCTCAGATCTGGCAAGGTCGCAGGGTCGCACGTCTTTGATTTTTTCACCTTTTGCGACCCCGCGACCCAGCGACCTAGTCGCAAGGTCGCAAGGTTGCACGTCTTTGATTTTTTCGCCTTTTGTGACCCCGCGACCCAGCGACCTAGTCGCAAGGTCGCAGGGTCGCACCTCTTCGGTTTTTCCGCCTTTTGCGACCCAGCGACCCAGCGACCTAGTCGCAAGGTCGCATTTCTTTGGTTTTCCTCCTTTTGCAACCCCGCGACCCCGCGACCTAGTCGCAAGGTCGCAAGGTCGCATTTCGTCGGTTTTCCACCTTTTGCGACCCTGCGACCCAGCGACCTAGTCGCAAGGTCGCAAGGTCGCATTTCATCGGTTTTCCACCTTTTGCGACCCTGCGACCCAGCGACCTAGTCGCAGGGTCGCAAGGTCGCATTTTGTCATTTTCTTGCAACTTGCGACCCCGCGACCCAGGCAGGTCGCAGGTCGCAATAGCAGCCAGGTCGCAGGTCGCAACAGTAGTCAGGTCGCAGGTCGCAACACCGGCTCAGGACGCAGGTCGCACAAGGGACTAGGTCGCAAGGCAGCCCAATGGTCAGGAAGGTGAAAAGGTCAAGGAAGCCCGAAGGGCAGTTTCTGCATTATAAATACTCCTACGGGAGCTTGTAAAAGGCCTTTTCTTTTTGGAAGACTCAAGAGCTACATTGTATTGTATTGAAAGACCATATTCTTAGGCATATGAATACGAATACTTGCTAAAACCCCTTTGTCGGATGATGTATTTTGCTGTGACAGCACTATGTGTATTTCTTGAACAGTTTCAGAACATCCTATGATTAATGAAACTGCATTTCTAATAATATCATTTATGCATCATGTTTATCTATGCTTGTGTTAATGGTGTTCAGTTCTATCGCTTTCTAAATGAATGTTAATACCTTTGTCTATTAGCATTTCGTTTTATCTTTCAGAAGTAAGGAGGGATCTTGCCATTAAGAACTATTTCTTCCGTGGTAAGATACCTTTGCAAGCATGACCCCAAAGACGTGCCGTTAACTGCATCTCTTCGGGCGTATGTGTTTTATTCATTCTCTTGCTACGCATAGTGTTGTAGACATGTTCCATGCATCAATCATGTATTTCGTATCCTATGAATAAGCGTGTGTCCGCAGGTTTAATCAGGTTCTTTTGAGACCAGAAGGGAAGGCGTCTTAAGCGGTAGCCGGACCCACACCCCGGATGGGATCCCTACTCCAAACGGTTTAAGGTCTAATTGGGACTTTTTACCGGGGAGATCCCCTACTGTTGGCCGGACAAATTTTCCCGTCAACAGTTAGCTAAGGGGGGTGGTCCCTAAAGGAAAACTAAGTTAAAGATGTGAGATTTATAGGAGAACTGATTAGAATGAATTACTTATCAAAGATGACTCGATTTCCAATATGTAAACAAGCATATAAGTATATGAGCAATATCCAATGACGTGTTCAAAATATAGACCAGTGTTTTAAAGTAGATAACAAATGCTTGCTCAAAAATGAAATTCAAGATATAATGACAATAATCCCACAAAGGAAGTGTTGTTAGCTAAGGGGGGTGGTCCCTAAAGGAAAACTAAGTTAAAGATGTGAGATTTATAGGAGAACTGATTAGAATGAATTACTTATCAAAGATGACTCGATTTCCAATATGTAAACAAGCATATAAGTATATGAGCAATATCCAATGACGTGTTCAAAATATAGACCAGTGTTTTAAAGTAGATAACAAATGCTTGCTCAAAAATGAAATTCAAGATATAATGACAATAATCCCACAAAGGAAGTGTTAGACCAAGATCACAATATGAAATTAAATTTGCAACACCAAATAAGGGTATTTGCCAATGAAACGAGATATATCAATCATCCATAAGCATAATGATCATTAAAATGACAACATGCAATGAAGTAGTATGTAGAAGTAAATTTCCAAGTACCATAGAATTAAGCTTGTTGCAAAATTTAAGGAATTAAAGTGCTTGCATCCAAAGTGCTTCTTGAGATAATATTTGCATGTGAATCTTTAAACCATCAAGATAGCAAAAAATTTGGGAACTTTGCAAGTAAATGTGATGAGATAGTGCTCTTGGTTTATTTTATTAATTAGTTCTACAACAAGGTTACAATTGAACTCTAATCCTCAGACCTCACCCTCGCCCAAATATTTGGATCTCACAGTGAGGAGTCCATAGAGGTAGAGGGTCCCTAAAACGTTTATTCAACCAACTTAAGTTGGAGGTAAATTTTAGAGATGCAAGTCTAGTATGAAAAGTGAAATGTCTAAATGATATAAAAGTGAGTTTGCAAGTGCTATTGAAAAGATGGAGATGATTCAATTAAATATGCTTCATAGTTAGAACAATAACTCAAGTTGCCATAAATTGAAAGTGCTATGCTTCTTTACTTGTAGTATATTGTGAAACTTATCCAAATGAGAAATAGATCACAAAACATAAAAATGAGATTGCAAATTAAGAAATTAAAGGACTATGCGATTTGTGTTACTTCCCAATTAGAGCATGCATATGTGATGTGAAAGAAAACGGAAATGTCAAAACCACTAAGTCAATCCATTTACAAATTCTCTCCTTTGAAATGGAGAGATAGGGATGCCAATGGGTAAAACCCACTCTCCCACAACATAAACAGAAATTTTATTGATTTTACAAGAATAAAATGACCATGAGGCCTTTTCTAAACCAAGGAAAGTCTTTACAAATATTGAGACCATAGACTTTTCCTCGGTGAGAATTTAAAAAAAAAAAAAAACTCAAAATAATTCAAACTTTACAAAAGGAGAAGAGAAGCTAAGCCCCTTCAAATCCCACAACCAAAGAAGAGAGAGTTATCCTCCTCATTTGAAATTCGTAACCCAAAGGTCCAACAACAACTTGTTAGTAATTTTCTGTAGTTGTCCACTCAAGCTGTCATAAGAAAAAATTCGGAAAGAGGGCTACAAAACCAATCAAAGATTAGATAGATAAAATTACAAAATATTGCACAACAATTTACAAAGGGCTAAGCCAAAGAGTTCAAGTAAACTCTCCTCTTTGCTTAGTTATCTTGAAGCTCTTAGATAGAAAATGAAAGCAATGAAGTATAATGTTTTAAAAGATATTCAAATTTAGAAGTTTTCGGCTTGTATACAAGCTATGTCCCAAAACCCCTGCAAAACCACTTTGTAAGATAAGACTATGAAGGTTCAAAGAACAAATGAGAGCTCCTTTGAGAATGTATCAAGAGTGGGTTGGTCTCTCCAAAGACTTCCTCCAACACTTGATTCTTTGATCCCAACAAGATGTTCCCTCTACAAAACTTCAAACAAGAATTAGTTCCATATAGATCTAACAATAAACAATGATAAGAAACTCTAGAGATTTATTTGAAACCAACTAGAGCATTCTAAACCTAGAGCATACTCCTAAATCAAATATCAATGTAAGATAGCTCTACTTTAACAAATCTACAAGAGCATATGGAAACAAATTAGATCAAAGCATGAGTAAAATGAATTATACCAATGATCAACAATTCATCACACTCCAAAAGAAGGAATACCTCATGAATGAAACTCCAAAGTCTTTATTGATATTTCTGAAAGTGTACAAGACAACAACGCTTCCGCAAACACAATAGCTAGTATACAATGATTACAATATGAGAGCCCATGGCTCCATTATATAAAAAGTTGGGAGCAAATCCCAATGAAAAACCATATGCCAAGTGGTGAGAGGGAGGAGATCTCAATGCAAATTCGAATTTGGTAAGTGGAGCTCCAATGCCAAGTGTAAAAATCGAATTCTGGCAAGTGGACATCATTTTCTTCTCCCAAATCCTCCCAAATATGCACTAACTTCACAAATTCGAATTTCCAAGTAAGCAACTCTCATTTAATGCCTGAAATTCAATTTTATTTGAGCACGTATTTTCCTTGATTTTAGGAGTCCATATCACCTTGAGACTTCACTTTAATTCCTCCATAATTTTCCACCTCATTTAGCGTGTGTGGATATTTATTTTTCTCCATTTATTTAATTTCTGGCTTAATTAATTGCCAGTTTTCCCACTAAACTTAGGAAAAGTGGGTTTTGAGAGTTCAAAACACAATTTTAACCCCTCAAAGTGTGTCATAGTAGCAATTTGAGCGTGAGAGGTGTAATTTTGATTACTCATACCCCATACAACTTTTCTAAACAACACTTATTACAATTCAATTACAATTTTTATTGCAATTTTCGACTTGCGGGAAATCTAAAAAATTAAAAAATCACTACCTAGACCTAACCAAATTCCACGAAATTTTTTGTGTGATCTAGTATGATAATATACATTGACTTTAGACTCTAGGACTCACCCAAAGCCTCACCATCAAGCCGTACTCTGGCTTTGGGGTAAAATTGGAGGAAAAAATTCAATTAATTATTAACTTTTAGTAGGGAGATGATAATTAACCAAGTAAAAAAAAACCTCCCAGAGTAATACTCACTTGTTGGCAAGGTCCTAGGCTACCTAGTCCTGTTATAGACTCAATACTGACTCAAAACTCATCATTAATGGCATCACTTATTACAATTCCCCATAGGGCGTGGAATCTGGGTACAAGAGAAAATGATAAGAAGTCGAAGTAGAGTTTAAAAACTCTGTTGAACTGATGATATTTGATGATATCTAATCTGGTTCATCCTTGGGCATGGAGTCTTCTCATTATCATTAGGTGCCACTCCAGTGGTCAACATTTAGTTCCATATGGGGATGCATGCTAGATATGAAGTGATAGTGTGCAAGAACCTAGAATCTGCATCCATCGACCAAAGATATATATTAGCAGTATCCATCCAAAATAACATCAAATAAAATCAAGTACAGAAATGGAAATTTATTCTAGGAAACATAAATAACAATTTATTCATGAAATAAAACTACTCAAACAAAATTTACAAGAGATAGGGTTAGGAATATGATACACAGGATGTCCCATGGCATCAAATGTCTTCGGTGAAATCCATCTTGAGAACCTGCCTACTCACAGGAAAATCCATAGGCTCTTTCTCTTATATGCCTTGGCCAATTCTAAGTATCTTAGGACTATGACTTGCCCCATTGTTAACCTGTTTGTGGCCATCAGATACACCAAACCTCTTCCTTTTCCTTTTTCGACTTTTGATGCGTTGAGGTTTGATCCTGCTCAAAATTGGTGATTCATTTTTTATATCATTTTTCTTTTTTTCGTTTTTTTCTTTTCTTCTTGGTTAGTTGCGATGGCAATGATGATGTAATCACTGTCAATCCAACTGCTCTGTCTTGAAAATGCTCTGATGGAAGATTTGAAGTACCCAAGCCTTTTGAGCTATGCCTAATCTCTTCATTTTGAATCCGTTCTGTTAAGGGGGGAAGAAAATTTGTCAACACAACATCACTTCCTGTCTGGCATGATCTATAGATAATCTCATTGTTGGGTCTCCTTGGATCCTCAACATGATATCTTTTCTCTAACTCCCGATCAAGTCTGACAAGGTTATTATCTGGCATGGGAATGGTGGCATATGACAAGTCCATTTGAAGGCTACCACCTAAATCTGATGCCCATTTTCTTGATAGGAGCATTCCCCATGAATCAGGAACATCTATCACAACAATATCCATAGTCATTATTATGTCTGGGTATGAAGCTAGGAAAACCTGTAAATCTTTAATTATCCCATACACTTCAATTCTTTTAGAATCCATTGAACATATGTTGTGATAGGGCCTAGATACCCTTAAATTCAATTGCTCCATGACTTTCTTGGTCATGACATTTGATGAAGCCCCTGAATCAAGCATGCAATTGTGTAAAAGACGATCATTCACTATCAAAGAAACATAAAATGGTAGATGATCTTCGTTCCCCACATAACAGTTCATACTTTTCAATATAATTTCTTTATCTTCTTGTTCATTATTAGGCTTTTCTTCTCTTTGAGTAGCTTCAATTACACTTAGTAACTTGGCCCTTTGAGATGGTATCTTTAAAAGCTCTGTCACTGGGATAGAAACCTGTGCATTATTCACCCAATTGCCCAAGTTAAAATTTAATTCTAAAGTAGGAGGAGAAAAATTTGTGATTATTCCGGTCTTGAATATCCCTTCTCTGATAAGTCATCCCTTTTTGTTTTGCCATAGCAAGAATTTGTCCAGATGTAGGCTTTTCCCCAAAAATTTTAGTGACTTTGTCAAGATTTGCATTCATATTGTCGACCCCAAGATTATTAGGACTATGGTCAATCTCTTGATTACTTTCAATGGTATATATTTGATCTTCCATGGAGAACATATTGATTTGACCACTAGTTCCTACATGTTCCTCTCCCAACATGCTACCTTCCATAATTCTCTTTACATATGGGCATGTGGCTTCTTCATGGAACTCATTACATGGCCTACAAAAAGGGGGAATCTGATCTACCATGTTGGTGGATTCCAATGGATTTGGAGGCCTATAATCTTGTTGAGGGCCTTTATTCTATTGCCATCCATTATTTAGCCTAGGTTGGAATCTTTGCACTTGTGATCTTTCCATGGCCACCAACCTATTTTGCATGGCTTGCATTTCTTTAGCGTGGTTTGCTTCCATGCTCTTGATGAGTTGAGTTAATTCCTTAATAGGATCATGGGTAGCCTCTTCCTTGGCCTTGCCTTTGGGATCATTTGATTTCGATGGCCCTCTAGTGAAACTAGGAATCTCAGATTTTCCTGATTGCTTTCTGGCCCTCTCCATTTTCAAGGCTTCAGTTTGAGCTACACCCAAAGTTGTAGGCTCCTTTCTTCTCAACTCATAAGCAATGTCAACACCAAAAGAATCTAGATAGGAACATAAGAGAAATTCATTAGGAGGTTTAACAGTAGTAGGCATGCTTTTAACCAATTCATTGAATCTCTTGTTAAACTCCTCCATGGTTTCATTCTCATTCTTCTTCATGGTGCTAATGGCACTGATCAAATGACTATTCTCTCTTCTCTCTCCATACTTTCCCATGAAAGCATTAACAATCACTTGTAAAGAATCATATGAGTTAGCAGGTTGCTCAGTGAACCAATCAGGAGCATCCTCTTCCAAAGAGAGAACGAAAAGCCTCATCTTTACATCCTCATAGTTAGCAATGTTACACCACTTAAAGATGCAAACATTAAAGTTCTTCACATGTGATGTAGTGCTAATGGCATTGTTACCCTGAAAAGAAGACAACCTTTCAATAGCCTTGTCAGGGATATTGTGAGGATAGCCATTAATGTTAGTAAAGTTACAAGGAGCAAAAAGATCATTCATGATGTTAGGCTGAACTTGTTCTTGAAATAACAAATGAATGTCAGAAATAGCCTCTTGCCCAAAACTAGCAAGAGCTCTACTATGAAAAAGTCTATTTAACCTCTCTCTAAAAACCCTTTCAGGATCAGGAGACGGGCTAACTAGACCACTTGAATTTCTCCCAGTAGAAACTCTTGCAAAATTAGGATTGAGTGGAGTCGCCACTTGAGCAAGAATCTAAATCTAAAATTCAAATATGCCAAAACTTAAAGTTAGTCATTTTCCCAGGCACAAGAAGACTTGTCCCTGGAAACGGCGCCAAAAAATGTTATCGCTTGCCGCCTACACCTACCTACAGTTAGTGGGAAAAGCCTTCAACCCCACAGGTGTGGTTGGTGGCAAGGAACTCAGAGAAGGGGCTGTCACCTATTCCCAACTCTCTCCGTTTAAGCTATCTCCTAGGTTAGCTAAGGGGGTGGTCCCTAAAGGAAAACTAAGTTAAAGATGTGAGATTTCTAGGAGAATTGATTAGAAGGAATTACTTATCAAAGATGACTTGATTTCCAATATGTAAACAAGCATATAAGTATATGAGCAATATTCAATGACGTGTTCAAAATATAGACCAGTGCTTTAAAGTAGATAACAAATGCTTGCTCAAAAATGAAATTCAAGATATAATGACAGTAATCCCACAAAGGAAGTGTTAGACCAAGATCACAATATGAAATTAAATTTGCAACACCAAATAAGGGTATTTGCCAATGAAACGAGATATATCAATCATCCATAAGCATAATGATCATTAAAATGACAACATGCAATGAAGTAGTATGTAGAAACAAATTTCCAAGTACCATAGAATTAAGCTTGTTGCAAAATTTAAGGAATTAAAATGCTTGCATCCAAAGTGCTTCTTAAGATAATATTTGCATGTGAATCTTTAAACCATCAAGATAGCAAAAAATTTGGGAACTTTGCAAGTAAATGTGATGAGATAGTGCTCTTGGTTTATTTTATTTATTAGTTCTACAACAAGGTTACAATTGAACTCTAATCCTCAGACCTCACCCTCTTCCAAATATTTGGATCTCACAGTGAGGAGTCCATAGAGGTAGATGGTCCCTAAAACGTTTATTCAACCAACTTAAGTTCGAGGTAAATTTTAGAGATGCAAGTTTAGTATGAAAAGTGAAATGCCTAAATGATATAAAAGTGAGTTTGCAAGTGCTATTGAAAAGATGGAGATGATTCAATTAAATATGCTTCATAGTTAAAACAATAACTCAAGTTGCCATAAATTGAAAGTGCTATGCTTCTTTACTTGTAGTATATTGTGAAACTTATCCAAATGAGAAATAGATCACAAAACATAAGTAAGTGATGGCAAATGAGATTGCAAATTAAGAAATTAAAGGACTATGCGATTTGTGTTAATTCCAAATTAGAGCATGCATATGTGATGTGAAAGAAAACGGAAATGTCAAAACCACTAAGTCAATCCATCTACAAATTATCTCCTTTTAAATAGAGAGATAGGGATGTCAATGGGTAAAACCCACGCTCCCACAACAAAAACATAATTTTTTATTAATTTTACAAGAATGAAATGACCATGAGGCATTTTCTAAACCAAGGAAAGTCTTTACAAATAAAAATTGAGACCATAGACTTTTCCTCGGTGAGAAATTCTAAGAACTCAAAATAAATTCAGACTTTATAATAGGAGAAGAGAAGTTAAGCCTTTTCTATGCCCACAACCAAAGAAGAGAGAGTTATCTTCCTCATTTGAAATTTAGCCCAAAGGTCCTACAACAACTTGTTAGTAATTTCCTGTAGTTGTCCACTCAAGCTGTCACAAGAAAAAATTCGAAAAGAGGGCTACAAAACCAATCAAATATTAGTTAGATAAAATTACAAAATATTGCACAACAATTTACAAAGGGCTAAGCCAAATAGTTTGAGTAAACTATCTTCTTTTCTTAGTTATCTTGAAGCTCTTAGATAGCAAATGAAAGCAATGAAGTATAATATGTTAAAAGATATTCAAATTTAGAAGTATTCGGCTTGTATACAAGCTATGTCCCAAACCCCCTGCAAAACCACTTTGTAAGATAAGACTATGAAGGTTAAAAGAACAAATGAGAGCTCCTTTGAGAATTTATCAAGAGTGGGTTGGTCTCTCCAAAGACTTCCCCCAACACTTGATTCTTTGATCTCAACAAATGTTCCCTCTACAAAACTTCAATCAATAATTAGTTCCATATAGATCTAGCAATAAACAATGATAAGAAACTCTAGAGATTTATTTGAAACCAACTAGAGCATTCTATACCTAGAGCATACTCCTAAATCAAATGTCAATGTAAGATAGCTCTACATTAACAAATCTACAAGAGCATATGAAAACAAATTAGATCAAAGCATGAGTAAAAGGAATTATACCAATGATCAACAATTCATCACACTCTAAAAGGAGGAACACCTCATGAATGAAACCCCAAAGTCTTTATTGATATTTCTGAAAGTGTACAAGGCAGCAGCGCTTTTGCAAGCACAATAGCTAGTAAACAATGATTACAATATGAGAGCCCATGGCTCTATTATATAGAAAGCTGGGAGCAAATCCCAATGAAGAACCATATGCCAAGTGGTGAAAGGGAGGAGATCTCAAGGCAAATTCGAATTTGGTAAGTGGAGCTCCAATGCCAAGTGTAAAAATCGAATTCTGGCAAGTGGGCATCATTTTCTTCTTCCCTTATGTGTCAAATTCGAATTTTATGATGAAATGACATGTGTATATGGTTGGTAACCCATGTGGGGACAATTTCCCACCAAAATCTCCATCAAATATTCTCGCAAATCCTCCCAAATATGCATTAATTTCACAAATTCGAATTTCCAAGTAAGCAACTCTCATTTAATGCCGGAAATTCAATTTTATTTGAGCACATGTCTTTTCCTTGATTTTAAGAGTCCATATCACCTTGGGACTTCACTTTAACTCCTCCATAATTTTCCACCTCATTTCCACTTCATTTAGCATGTGTGGATATTTATTTTTCTCCATTTATTTAATTTCTGGCTTAATTAATTGCCAGATTTCCCACTAAACTTAGGAAAAGTGGGTTTTGAGGGCTCAAAACACATTTTTAACCCCTCAAAGTGTGTCATAGTAGAAAGTTGAGCATGAGAGGTGTAATTTTGATTACTCATACCTCATACAACTTCTCTAGACAACACTTATTACAATTCAATTACAATTTTTATTGCAATTTTCGACTTGCGGGAAATCTAAAAAATTAAAAAATCACTACCTAGATCTAATCAAATTCCACGAAATTTTTTTGTAATCTAGTATGGTAATATACATTGACTCTAGACACTAGGAGTCACCCAAGGCCTCACCATCAAGCCGTACTCTGGCTTTGGGGTAAAATTGAAGGAGAAGACTCAATTAATTATTAACTCCTAGTAGGGAGATGATAATTAACCAAGTAAAAAAAACCTCCCAGAGTAATACTCAGTTGTTGGAAAGGTCCCAGGCTATCTAGGCTTGTTACAGATTCAATACTGACTCAAAACTCATCATTACTAGCATCACTTATTACAATTCCCCATAGGGCGTGGAATCTGGGTACAAGAGAAAATGATAAGAAGTAGAAATAGAGTTTAAAAACACTGTTGAACTAATGATATCTGATGATATCTGATGGTACAAATGTCTCCTGGTTCATCCTTGGGAGTGACCATGGTAGGTGGTGTCACCTCCTCCTCCTGTTGCTCCTTCTCCTCCTCCTCCACCTCTCTCTCCCTTGCAGAGGCTACCTCCTCCGCTGCCTCCTCATCTAGCCAATTAGGGGCCGATTCCATAGCAGGCTCTACCTACCTCACTGTAAAACCAGCAAACCTGTAAACTGTGTTGCACCACAGACATACACACAAGGTTACCAGTTAAATCTGGAAATTAATAGGAATACACCTATAACAGAAAAATGTTAGCGGCAAGGAATGAGATATGAAAGAAAAGATTTAAGTTTTATGTTCCTTTCTTTTCCACATTTTTAAGGGCAGGGAGCAAGTCATACAGGTTGCTGCAAATGTTGTGATGTTTGTTTATGATGCAGCATTTGTCATTTGGGCATGGTCGGTGTGAATGGGCTTGAGACTGTGTTGGAACTTTATATTCTAGACTCTAGTGTTTGGTAAATGCGAAGATGTTTTCCAACCTAATGATGTTCCTACAGTGAAGGTTACTTGATTTTGGTGGGTATAATTCTGATACAAAGGATAGTTTTGCAGTAGAACATGCTGATGATGCCTCTCAGAAGAATCCAAAAGATGCACAATTTTCCTATGCTATAGGAATGTTGTTGTTGCTGTTGTATATTGTATTGAATTTGATTTTACCTGTTCTTGTAGAGATGTGCTGGACCTGAGCCCAAGATTGATGCCGGATTTGTTCTTGAGAATCCTTTAACTGAAGTGGAAACCACAGATAATCTTGCTAAGGTAGATGAGAATCCTTTAACTGGGGTGGAAGCCATAGATAATCTTGCTGAGGTAGATGAGAATTTTTCACAGGCATGTAATTTTTTGCAAGAATACTAGCCCATGACTGGGAAATATGTGGAAGGCAAAGTAAAATAATTGCAGTGGCAACAGTTGAAGGTGTAGATGGGCTCCCAATATCCTTTGAAGTCGACTTGAATTCGTTTTAGGTTGTTCATTCCTTGACTGTTGTCTCTAACTTATGGCTTTCTGGATAGCTTGAGGTGAATCACCACATTTTTTAGTAAAGAGTGACACTACTAATGCAATGGCAGTAGTTTTCAGTTGAGCTAAATTCTGATTACATATTCAGGCCTCTATATCAAAAGGTCCTTTACAGAAATAGGAGAAGGAACTGGCTGATGAATGCATGCTTGAAGTTTGAACCATTGCCTGCAATAGTGAAGGCAGTTCTATTATCAGCCATGGTTTTACACCCGAAGGAGTTTTTGGACAAAATCAGTCCAAGGTTACAAGTCAAAAAGCCCACTATTTGTATTTTTATCTTAGCATTGTTTTCTCCAGGAAAGGGTAGGTTAGTCAAACAAGGGATCCATTAATTTAGGGTCTGCTCAGTTTATGTGAACCCCTTTCTGGGCACTAAGTGTTTCATTCCGTAGTTCAATTGGTTGAGGTTGTCTGTGTTTTCCAATTTGTAATGAATTTGCAGGTTCACTTCAAGTTGTTCTCCTTGAAGGAAGATACTCTATTGAGGGAAACAGCTGAAGGTTGGAGCAAGTTTTACACGTCAGTTCTTGAAAGCAATGGTAAGTTAATTGCACAATGGGAGCATCAGTCACTTTCTGATCTCAGTTACACTGCAACAACCTATGCACCGAATAATTAGGGAAGTTGGGTGTTGTTAGAAAGTAGAACCTATAGTTTCTGACAAATCACATTATCCTTCCAGTAGCAGATGGCAAAAATAGAGCGTCCATAAATGATTTCTTGAAATGCTAATATATAGACCTATGCTTGACTCATTTTAGATCAAGAATTTCAGTTTTTACCATATAAATATTTTCCATATAGGTTGGATTCGATGTCCCATGTTCATATGATTCTAGATCACCAAGTTCAGTTTTTGCCATTGAAATATTTTCCATAAGTCTTATATATCACATGCTAAAATATACCTTCTCTCTTCTTATCAGTTTCTTCCTTGCAACTTGTATTGTAACAGGTTATCCAATAGAATATTGGAAATACTGTCTTCAACCCAACAAAATCATTCTGATGGGAAAAGTGCAGAAATTAAATCTGCTCTGGAGTCTCTTTTGCCAGTCAAGGATGGGCAGTGGTTGCTGAAAGACACTACAGAAACACAAAAAATAGCAGGCTTATTTCTTTGCTGTGCAGCACTAGCTTCATCCAATGCCAACATGGCAGCCATGATGTCATGGATTCCAAAAAAATTGCAGGTTGTTGCAGCTGAGACAATCAGAGACTTATCAGAGGCTGTTTATTCTGATCTTAAGCGAAACCCATTGAATGTTGTTGGCAATTATTCAATCTCATACAGTGACAAGTGTTTGGATTTGACAAAAATAGGGTTCGAAAAGAGATTAGTCATAGAGTTAATACCCATAATATTTCCGATGATAAAAGATGCCATTAAAAGTAGCTGCAGTAATTTTAAGGACGATGAATTGGATGCAGACTTTCGCAGTGCATCAGTAACTCCTTCAGTCATAGCATCACACCAGATGCGTTGGTGTTTGAAACAGGTATTGCTTATCTTTATGGTTCAAAGGGCCTATGCTTTAAGCTATAGTTTGTTTAGTTTGTTTGTTAATATAAATACATATTACATTTAACAGTAATAAATATATCAGAATCTGCTGCAACCTTCAAATTTGTTTTAAGGAAAACATAGGTTACTCATGAGTTTGCAGTGGACACCATATGGAAGTAATTTATTTCTTGTACCACTGTCTAAGGAAAGGGTAGTACAATAACATTGTGTTAAGATTGGCAACTAGGGCCAAATTCCACCTTGGGTATCCTCAGTTGGAGATAATAATTCCATTAAATCCCTCTTTTTGAGAGGACCAAAATCGATATATAGATTGTCCAATTTGGATAAGGAAAATATTTAATTATTCAAAAGAAATATTACTAGTCATGATTTGTTTTAGGCGGGAAAAATTGAAATTTGAAATTTGAATTTCCCTCCAAAAGTTAAGGTCGGTTTCACCAAATCATCATATCTAAATTTGTATATAAGGATCTCTCCTCATCTCATTTACACACATCAACTTGCTTGAATATGTGTCTGAGGCATCCGAGGTCTTGATGGATGTTGATGATCTGTTTGGGTTAGTGCTGAGATTCTCCATGGTGGACAGCCGCATGTCTAGACAGTCATACTCAAGGAGGACGAAGGTCAGTTCTGGTTTTGGGTTCATCTTCAGCAACTAGGCTGAGATGCTTCGGTCAGGGTTTCTACTGATCTGGTCTCTTTCATGTGGGTACCCTCCTTGTGTTGATAGGCCACAATCCTTGTGGTAATTGCAGGAGCACCGCAAGGCTATTCTGGACTGGTTGAAGGGGTCGTATGGTCTAATTAACGTAGAAAAGTCAAGCTACAAGCAACGAGGGCAGGCTACATAAAGGAGGAGGTTGGCCACAGTGAATGGGCGTACTGTTGAAGGAAATTGAATGAGCTAAAGTGGACTATAATGAAGCCCTAACCAGGTTCTTGATCTCCAGCTGTTTCATCATCACATTGCCCAGGCTCATCTGCTCAGTATAACACTGTTTTGGGTCCATTATAAACAGTAAAGATGACCGCACGATCTGGACTAGGACCGAGCTCTTTTTTGAAGACTTCTTTGTTGCTGCTGTGTCTTCTGTTAGGGCAGAGTTTTGTTGCTACTGTTAGAAGGCTGAAAGGAATATTTGCCTGGGCTGCTTCTCTATTGTATTCTCTCCCTCTCCCTCTCTCTCTCTCCACTGAACATTTGACGATTAATAATAAGAAGATTTGATCAAGGGTTTCCCCCATCTTGAGGTTTTTACCTGGCTTGTGTCATATTCTTGTGTTCTATTATCTTGGCTTGTCTTCAACATTTCTCATTTATGTTCTTTCATTGGTTACTATCATGTACTGTTTAATATGATTGCTAACGGATTAATGGGCTCATGGTTGAATGAAGTAACTATGCAAAGCAAAGATCATGTTTCCGAAAATTAACACATTTCCATTTTTTTTCAATAGATATTCCATTTGATGTTTGACTGAAATAAAGAAGTTAGAGTGATGGCGGGCCATCAAAGCCAATGTGTTTTAGAGCTGATAAATAATGTGCAGCCTAGATATTGAAGGAAGAACCCTAACATGAGATTATAATGAAAAGGACCAAGAAAAGTTGCCTTCAAAGGTAAGGACAACCTGTGAAAATTCCTCAAATCTGGAATCCTATTGCAGCAATTGGTATTAATTCTTCTAACTGATAAATTAATTATTCATTTTATTGCTATGGCAACATCGAATTAAACACACTGCAACCTTCACTAAATAAACTGCCGAAAATTACAAGAACGGAAACAAAACTGAACAAGAAGAAATCATAAACACGTGACACAGTTGTTTTTGGACTAATGTCCCCGGAAAAACCCAATGTGGGAAAACCAGTGCAGCAGTTAAGGGTTTGTATATTATGCAGTAAATTTTCTGAGTACAAGTCTATGATTGACAGATCTGTCAAATCATGCAGAGAAATTGACAAGAAAGATCTTGTGAGACAAACTTCACTCCTCCACGGGAACTCGACACTGATCAACTCCCAAAACGAACTGCCTTACGCTGCCTCTGTGCAGCGACTGTGTCACTTTGCGCAGTCTCTGCGTCATAGCTGTGGTTGCCATCTGTCTCTGCATTGGTCTCTATGTTGGCTGGAAACAGGGGCCTTCTGGCCTCTGGAAAATCTCTCTGGGATCTGGCATTGACCCAACGCTGTTTCCTCAACAAAAATACGAGTCCCTCTCTGGCTTTGTGCAGTGCTTGCATAGCCTCTGCGTCATTGGCTTTGCGCAGTGCCTGCATAGCCTCTGCGTCACTGGCTTTGCGCTGCCTCTGTGGTTCTCATTGTCTCCTCTACTATGCACTCTCCAGATCAGGAATGCTTCCAACCGGAATTACTGCCTCTCTCTGCAAAAGATCTCTTGATTGAAGTTTCCTATGAGCATTGCTCACTTCAAAAATTTGATCTCTTGATCCTTTCTTCGTCTTCGTGTGTTTTCCAAATGACCCTTCAAGCCCTTCTTATAATCTTCTCGTCGAAACTTCAACGACCGAGATTAAATCTCTAATCAATGACTAAGATTAACTTTTTACTTGATCTACTTTTTCTAGAACATTCACACCCATATTCTATTAATTCATTTTAATTATTTTATTTTCCTAATTTTAGACTTAGGGTCCTTTCAAAATATATATTTTTTTAAATAAAATACAATCTAGGTGGAATTCCCAAAACGATTTCTGGGTTATCTGGAATACATGTGTCTAAGCCTTCCTGTAAAATTTGAGACTTGGAACACATTTGATGCTCTTAGTGAGGAATGTGCTCTAGCAATACACCCTACTGAGTACTGCTTTGATTTTGCAACATCTCCCTCTGCGCTCTTGATGTTTGACACTGCTGCCCACCAACTCTACGCAAACGCTGCATCTGTACTGCTGCTGATACTACCTCTATCAACACTGTGTCCGTACTGCAACTCCTCAAATTCTACATCCATGCTGCTGTTGACACTGCCGCTGCCAACTGCTATTGCACTACAGTATGGTTTCTTACTACAACTGAAGAACATCCAAGAACTGAACAAGTGTTCAGTATGATGCATCTTGGTATTGAAGATCTGACTAATGCTACCCTCTGCGCTATCCCTTTGAAGCTGCTATGCTGCTGTTGACTCTGCGCTGTGCCTCACTGCACTGCTGCCAACTCTGCTCTGTGCTGCTTAGGTTTTGGCGCTGCTAACCACTGCTATGTCACTTCTGCACTTCTCTGCACCAACTGACACTCATCCATCTTGCTACATCTGATTTGGGTTCCCGTGGCAAGGTAATGATCCGAGAGGTGGACTCCTCAAGGATCCTACCCATCTATAGATGTATGGGTATACAACTCCAAGTCAGCCCATTTCCTCCTGGAGGTATATGAGCTATCATGGAAAACTCTTCCTCATTGATCCTGGCAAGTGTTGCTTGCAGATCACGCTTCTCGTCCTTGTCCTTCTTCTTGAGAGGACACTATGTGGCATAATAACCCATTTCATCACACTGGAAGCATTTGATCTTGGAAATATCCTTCTTCCTTCTGCGCTACTCCCGCTGCACTTTTGATGCAAGGGCCACATTATTCTTCCTTCGGCTTCTTCCCACTACTGCTGCTACCCTCATGTTGACACTTGAGTAAGTCCCTCCTCATCTCTTCTTGTTGAAGAGCAGCCCACATTGACTCCCAGTCCAACAAATTCTCTTTGCCCAGGGTGCTCTGGACAAAGACCTGATAGTCTTCAGACACTGAGTTGAGCGCCAATCTGACCATCTCGATGGCCTGTGGAGCTGATCCCACAACTGACAACTGATCTCAGTTCTCCTTAAGTCTAGATATGAAAGGATATATGTGCTCACCTTTCTTCATCCTAGTAGTTCGCATCTTCTCCTCCAGATACATCTTCCGCTACTCGGAAGATCCTGATATAGCTTCTCCAAGGCCTGCCACATCTCTCTAGGGGTTGCTTTGCTAGCTATGTGATACGCGACATGATCCCTCACACTGTCTAGGATTAGGCGCTTTGCCTTAGCCATATTCTTCTTGTATTCCTTCAGAGGGTCTGCATCTACTAGAACAACCACCGTACCTTTGACGAAGAGCTTGAGATCATGCTCATCCATCACATAGTTGGAGGCTCCCTCCAACCTGTTATGATCTCTCAGCTTGCTTGATGTCATTTCTACCGATCGAAAAAATTGTCGAATCTAGCTCCCTCTATTTCTCCTTTGCGCAGCGCTTCACTGACTTACACACTCCTTGCTGGAGATGGTAGATCTGCCACCCAAAATCGCTGCTCAGCGTTCGAAAAATAGAATTCCTCGGTTAGGAATTCCCTGAGGAGAAAAATTCCCTCAAAGTATCTCCGGATCTCTCTTTTGACACTTTTGCACCCACAATCACTGCTGCGCAGAAACTACGTCCCTCTGGCTACTGATCTGCGCTGATCTATTGCGCTGCTCCCTCTGCCTCTGCCAAACAGCAATTTGAAAAATCTTTCCTCTCTATCGACTCACATAGAGAGAGATTTTCCTTGTTGGTTTTGGCCCTCTTGGCTTGGACTGCGCAATCTGCTGCTTACGCAACTCTTTCATCCCAACTTCATCAACGCTAGATCTACGTATCTGTTCTTTTGTTCCTCCTGCACTCAACTATACAAGCTCTGATACCATGTGAAAATTCCTCAAATTTGGAATCCTATTGCAGCAACTGGTATTAATTCTTCTAACTAATAAATTAATTATCAGTTTATTGCTACGACAACAACGAATTAAACACACTGCAACCTTCACTAAATAAATTGTGGAAAATTTCATGTGCGGAAAAAAAATCTGAACAAGAAGAAATCATAAACACATGTGACACGGTTATTTTTGGACTAATGTCCCCGGAAAAACTCAATGTGGGAAAAACGGTGCAACAACTGGGTTTGTATATTATGCAGTGAATTTTCCGAGTACAAGTCTATGATTGACAGATCTGTCAAATCATGCAGAGAAATTGACAAGAAAGATCTTGTGAGACAAACCTCACTCCTCCACGGGAACCCGACACTGATCAACACCCAAAACGAACTGCCCTGCGCTGCCTCTGCGCAGTGACTGCGTCACTCTGTGCAATCTTTGCTTCACAACTGTGGTTGCCCTCTATCTCTGCGTTGGTCTCTCTGCTGGTTGGAAACTGGGGCCTTTTGGCCTATGGAAAATCTCTCCGGGATTTGGCACTGACCCAACACTGTTTCCTTAGCAAAAATACATCTCTCTCAGGCTCTGCGCAGTGCCTGTGTAGCCTCTGCGTCACTGGATTTGCACTGCTTCTGTGGCTCTCACTCTCTCCTTTGCTATGCACTCTTCGGATCAGGAATGCTTCCAAATGGAATTACTGCCCGTCTCTGCAAAAGATCTCTTGATTTGAGTTTCCTATGAGCACTGCTCACTTCAGAAATTCGATCTCTTGATCCTTTCTCCATCTTCGTGTGTTTTCCAAATGATCGTTCAAACCCTTCTTATAATCTTCTCGTTGAAAATTTAACGACCAAGATTAAATCTCTAATCAACAACTAAGATTAACTTTTGACCTAATCTGCTTTTTCTAGAACATTCACACCCATATTCTATTAATTCACTTTAATTATTTTATTTTCCTAAGTTTAGACTTTGGGTCATTTTAAAATAATTATTTTTTTCAATAAAATACAATCCGGGTGTAATTTCCAAAACGGTTTTTGAGTTATCTAGAATACATGTGTCTAAGCCTCCCGCAAATTTTGAGACTTAGAGCACATCCAATGCCTACCAAAAATCAACATAACCCAAGCAACAAGTCACATTTTTAATAACAATCTCATAGGAATAAATGAGCCTTTAACATGTGCAAACATCGAACTTTTTATTATAGCAGAAAAATCCCCAATATTCCAGGATACGAAGGGCTAATGAGGTTTAAAAACATCACACTTAGCCCCTTCTCATGTGAAAATATTTTCCCACAACTCTAACCACTTGAGCATAATACCACAGTCATTTGAAAGAAAAAAGATGAATGAAGAGATCTTCACATATACTTGCTTGTACCTTTACTTCCCCCTCTTGTGTGATGTAGAATTAGGCTTTAGAGGGGTTTGTCATATCAATCCAACCATGAAACATGAGGAGGGAGATGCTCTTTAAATAGAGTCCTTAGCACAACCTCTCAGAAGAAAATAACATCCACTCTTAGATCATGAATCCGCAAGAGATAGCAATGAAAAATTACATTGTTATCCTTCTTAACAACTCTCCCTTAAAATAGTAGAAAGTGGCCTTTAGATCCACAATTTGGTCTAATGAAAAATAACAAAATAGTGGTTACTTTTAGATCAATACTCTTCTCCAAGAGATAATAATTTAATATCCATGGATGCTCCTCTAAAAGTGGACCTGGATGGTAAGTCAAAAGCGCACTCAACATGTAGGTTATCCAATTCCTACAAAAGTGGATCTCTCCTAGATATATGTGCAACAACCATCAGAGTAACCCCAAATGGCACCACTCCTCAAGAGATGACCTATTGACCATATCCTCATCTAAAATAGCCAGTAATCCCCATATTGAATGCTATATCCTCAATAACACCTAAAATTATGACATCTTCTACCTTATGGAGAAGACTTCATGTGAAAATATCTAGATTTGCAATCCTACCTTAGCAATTTATGGGAATTCTTCTATTTGTTAATTCCTTGAACAAATTATTTACAGTGTTCTATTGTAAATATCGAAAACTCATACACTACAACCTTCACAAATTAACTGCGGAAAAATATAAGTGCGGAAACAAAATCTGAGCATCAATAGATCATAGACACATGACACCGTTATTTTTGGACCAATGTCCTTGGAAAAAACCGAAGGCGGGAAAACTGGTGCAACAACTGAGGGTTTATTTATTATGGAGTAATTCTGAATAAAATCTGGGATGCCTTGCTGGCTATCCTCACAGAGAATCTGACTGACAAAGAGCTAGTGAGATTACCTCACACACTGACACTGGAAGCCCAAATTGGCCAAACACCGAATTGACAAGCCCTCCATTGCCTTTGTGCAGTCTCCGTGTCACTTTGCGTGGGGATTGCGTCACTGCTGCTAGGTGGCTCTTTTGCTAGTTGGCTCTTCTGTTTGTTGGATCTGACCCTCTGGCCTCTCCCGGTCTCACACCCCGACTCTCCGGCACTGGATCTGGCTAATCCTTAACTGAATCAGGGACTTCCTCAAGGCTACTGCGCTGCCTTTGTGGGCTGGCTATGCATAGCTGCTATGTTGCCTCTCTACGTACTGCTTTCTGTTTCCTCCGCGGTGTATTCTCCGTATCAGGAAACTCTTCCAACTAGAAATTATCTCTGCCCCTCTCTGTAAAAATCTTCTCGATCGATTTTCTCCTTGAGTACTGCTCACTAAAGAATTTCGATCTCTAGATTTTCTCTTTCGGTGTGTCTTCCAAATGATCCATCATGTCCTTATAATCTTCTCAATTAGTATTCAACGATCGAGATTAAATCGGTAATCAACAACTAAGATTAACTTTTGACTTGATCTTCGTCTTCTCTAGAAGATTCACACTCGGTTTTATTAATACCCTTTAATTATTTTAATTTCTTAAGTTTAGACTTAGGGTCCCATTAAAAATAATTGATTATTTTAATAAAACACACTCTGAGTGGAATTTTCAAAAATGATTTTTGTGTTCTTTGGAATACATGTGTCTAAGCTTCCTTGCAAATTTTAAGACTTAGAACACATCTGATGGTACCCAAATCAACAATTCATAGGGATGTGTGCAAACTAACCACCTTATAAATAGCATTCCTTTAAAGTGATGAAACCTTAGAATGTGTCTTGTTACCCACCAAAATGGATAACCCTATAGGAGGAAAATTTTCTTCCATATTTGCAGCCAACAACCTCTGCCAGCTTCCATTAGACGATGATATGCCATATGCCTCTGCCACTTGCATCAACCATGTGCCTCTCCCCGTCCAACATTGACACTTGCATGAAGGTGGGCTGCTACTCAAAAGGTACTTTTGTTATTTTGCAATCAGGTGCTTATACTTGATTGATTCGAGCATCTAGTATGGATGATGGGGTGATCTGGAAGATTGACAAACCTTGACCATAATTTTGTTCTCTTACCTTACTAGGGTGGTTAATCATTGACCTTAGTCCAATGGGACCTCCCTTAAGGCCCTTTGGGTTATATGAGGGGCACTACTTGGAAAGCCATGATTGAGATAGTGTATTCCTGTTGATTTTGTAGCATTGGAAAGTGTTCCAAGTCTCATATTTTGGGAGAAGGCTTGGACATCAGTATTCCAAAGAACCCAGAAACTGTTTGTGGAAATTCCACTCGGATTATGCTTTATTAAAATAATTAATTATTCTAAAGTGATCGCTAAGTCTAAACTTAGGGAAATTAAATAATTAAAGGGTATTAATAAAGCAGAGTGCGAATCTTCTAGAAAACAAAGATCAAGTCATCTTTTAATCTCAGCCATTGATTAGAGATATAATTTGGGCCGTTGATTTATCAACGAGAAGACTATAAGAGAAGGCTTGAGGGTCATTTGGAAAGCAAGCCGGGCACACACTCAGTACTCGAAGGAAATCGATTCTGAAGCAATAGAATTCGTTTTCAGAGGGAGAGGGTGTAGAGGCGGAGTTGCAGAGGCAGAAGGAGAAAGGGGAAGTCAACAGAGGAAGAAGAAGGCAGAAGGATGACGCAGAGGGGACAACATTGAGCAGTAGCACTGGTCCTCCACGTAGAGTGACACAGTCCAGTGCAGTGACTGTGCAGAAGACCCATAAGAGTGACGCAGAGGGAGGAAGGGTGCCTCTAGAGTGTCAGAAATTTTTCCGAAGGGTTCGGAAAATTTATCTCAGGTGTATTCTAGACATCTGCTTGTCTAATTTCTGTAAATGATTTCCACTACTGAAGAATAATACAAACCCTCATTTGCTGCACCGTTTTTCCCACATTGGGTTTTTCGGGGGACAATTTTCCAAAAATAACTATGTTCATGTGATTGTTTTTATTGCGTTATATGCGTTCTATTTGATTTTCTGCTCATGATTAAGTGAATTATGCAGTTGTGTTAATTTCAGAATTTACTGAAGTATCTGTAATAACTTATCATAAATAAGTAGGTGAAATTAATAAATCACTACAGTAGTATTTCAACTTGAAAATTTCTCATGGTATCAGAGCAAAAGATGAGGGACAAAAGAGGAGGTTTTGCAATGGAACAAAAGTTCGACAATGATGCAGCATCACCTCAGAAGGGTTCACGTAGTCCTCCAGAACGCATGGGGAAACAGAGGGATCATGACGTTTCAGTTCTGGTGTCCCGACTAGAAAAGGATTTCACTTGTGTGTCAAGCACGACCTCTCCAAGAGTCTGGTATATTGACAGTGGAGCATCTGCTCACATGATGGGAGTTCGAGAATGCTTCTCGAGCTACTAGGAAGAGCAGATGAATTTTCAGATTACGATGGGAAACAAGGCCAAGTGTACCCCCATTGGAAGAGGAACCAAAATATTTCCAACAGAAGTTGGTAATAAGCTTTGGGCCACTAACTTACTGCATATACCGAGATTGGGGATGAACTTGGTCTCGATGTCTCAACTTCAGAACAAGGGTTACGATGTATAATTTATTGGCAACAAAGCTTATGTCAAACACCCTAGTTGGAAAAGGAAGGCACAAATTGGAGTAAGGAGCCATAAACTATATAAGTTACAACTCGAGTCTCTAATGGAACTGATAGGCAATACTAATGAAAGGGATTTGAATGAATTATGGCATAGAAGAATGGGGCATATACATCATGGAGCCCTTAAGATCCTCAAGAAGACTTTCACGAGAGCTCCAGAACTTAGCAGTAGGAATGACGATGTCTGCAGGGGGTGCTAGGGAAGTATGCCAAGGCAACATTTCCAAGAAGCAGCAGGAGGGCCAAGAGTGTGTTGGAATTGATACACTCAGACATCTGCGCACCAATGTCCACGAATGCTCTCAGTGGTGCAAAGTATTTTGTCACCTTTATTGATGACCATTCCCGGAAGACATGGATCTTCTTTCTAAAGACCAAAGATGAGGTCTTTGAGCGATTCAAAGAATTCAAGGCTTTTGTAGAAAATCTAACCGGAAAGCGGATCAAGAAGTTGCGATCAGATAATGGTGGAGAATATATTGATAAAGACTTCACAAATTTCTGCGCAAAGGAAGGTGTCAAGAGAGGATGGACAACTCCATATAATCCAGAGCATAATGAGGTTGCAAAGAGGAAGAGCAAGACCATTGTGCAAGCTGCGAGGGCGATGTTGTATGATCAAGACATGCCCGAATTTCTGTGGGTGGAAGCTTGCAATACATTAGTGTATGTGCAGAACAGGGTGCCTCATAGAGCATTGGGTAAAGTTACCCCTGAGAGTGTGTTCACTGGGAGCAAGCCTGAAGTGAGCCACTTCAGGATATTTGGCAGTATAGCATATTGCCACGTACTTGATGAGAAGAGGAAGAAGTTAGATCAGATTACAGAGAAAGGATACCTTGTGGGATATAGCGAAAATGCGAAGGCATATCGCATCTATATTCCCGAGAATAGGAAGATCGTAGTAAGACGGGACATGAAATTCATGGAGGAGAGAGCCTTCAGGAGATCCCGGGAAATGTCTACAGATAGGCAGTCGGAGGAGGATAAGCTAGTTCAGCCACAACGACCTACAAAAGATGGCTCTAGTGCCTCTCCACGACACAAGGATTATGAGGAAAGTTCTTTTGAGGAAGTGTAAGAAGGAGAGCAGGTAAATCCACCCACCACTAGTGGAAAGACGAGCAGAGAACTCCAACAAACTTCGAGGGATGCAGAGGAATTTATTGGAGCTCCTAGAAATGAGAAGAGGGTACGCAGGCAACCAGACAGGTACCAGACACTGGTAGCACATGTTGGAGAACCCTCTAGTTTTCGAGAGGCAGCGCAACATCAGGTGTGGGCAGACGCTATGGTGGAGGAGTACAGCTCCATCATGACAAACGATGTATGGGAAGCAGTCCCTAGACCTCATAACAGATCGGTTGTAGGATCAAGGTGGATCTACAAGATCAAGTATGCTGCAGATGGCAGCATAGAGAAATTCAAAGCCAGGTTTGTGGCTAAGGGGTATGCACAGAGGGAAGGGATCGATTATGAAGAAACCTTCGCCCCTGTAGCTCGATACGCTTCGATGAGATCTGTCATCTCTCTTGCAGCGCAGATGGGATGGGAAATTCACCAGATGGATGTCAAGACAATATTCTTGAATGGGGTGATAGAAGAGGAAGTGTACATAGAGCAGCCAGAGGGCTTTGAGACGCATGAACAGAAGACTCATGTATGCAGGCTTAAGAAACCCTTGTACGGACTGAAGCAAGCTCCTAGAGCATGGTATGGGCGAATTGATAGCTACCTGCAGAAGATGAGGTTTGTCAAGATATCTACCAATTTTACTAGACTCAGAGTCGGCAATAAATCGGCGAGGCAAAAGAGTGAAGAGTTTTAATGGGATCGGGAAGAAATTGGAAAAAAATCGATGAATTCAATAAATAAAAATATACACATATATTGAATTAAAAAAAAAATATTTTTCATTGATATTCAATAAAGGCATATCCAATCGATGCATATTATCAATAGATGTCCAGAATATCATAAATGAATAAGTATCTCTTATATGTTATGAGTCCAAACACGATCCAAAGTACAGAGTCTTGACTCCTAACCAGTGATTACATGGAACCAGAAGCATCTGCTTCTAAAAGTTTAGAAAAACCTCATACTAATCTGTAAACAATCAGTAACTAAGAGTCTAAGACTCTTAAGAGTGAGAACTAGAAGCGATTCCTCCCGCTCCTTCGCTTGCTTGACTCTCAAAGTTCTCCAGGTCATGTAGGCTTAAAAGAGGAGCCTCCTCTAATTGGACCCAATCTGCTACATTTGTAGTTTGCAGATCTATCTCTTCAAGGTCGATTGGTGAATGATCCAAACCTATCATTATCATGAGACATTGAAATGTGAATTAAATTTTGAACTTTGAACTTTAAAGTGCAAATCAGATTATGAAACCTTCAAATTCATGCTCTCACCTAGTATTTGCTTATTGTGAAGTCGTAGATTGTAATGGACAAATACAAGGTCATTTAAGAGCTTTTGTGTCAATCGATTGCGCTTTTTAGAATGTATTTTCTCAAACATGCTCCAGTTGCGCTCACAACCAGAAGCACTGCATGCTTGGTTTAAGATTTGAATGGCGATTCTCTTCAAATCTGGGGTATCACTACCAAAGTTTTGCCACCAAAGACCTAGAAAGTGGCAAGGTTTCGTGTCATCGTGAGTAGAAGTACTAAATACTAAATAGTAAAAACTTAAAAGGACAAAATAAAGTTTGAAGTTTGAACACATTTAATGAATTGATGAAGCCTTCAAGCCTCAAAGGATAGGCAACATCTTGGACCTTTCTCGTATAGCACTGGTATAAGCAAATAATTTAGCTGGCGCCCTATAATCCTGTAGTTGGGAAAAGACACGGCTTTGAAATTCTGGATCAGGGAAGCACCTTTCAATGCATGCCATAAGTCCTCTACCAACCTCCCCATCCTCATTAAATTTGCTCTATCATAAAAATACTGTGGGTTTAAGAAGTACCCAACAACATGTAAGGGGGAAAGCAATTGCCTATCCCAACGTGCATCAATAATGTCCCAAAGAGGCATATACTTTGCCTCCTCATCCCCATATCTTCTTTTGATGGCCTCCTTTACGAGATCCATTGCCTCATAAATGTAACCCATAGCAGGTTTGTCACCATCAACCATCTTGAAAGTTCAAGCTTTCAAATTTAAAGAAATATGAAACAATGAAAATAAAAAGAAGCTTGAAATGAAATTTAAAAAAATGAAAAAGTTAAAAGACTTGAATTACCTGAGTACTCTAACAAGGGACTCCGTCACAACAATAATCTCTTCGGCATCTTTCCAGAAACCGTCATTAAACACAAGTGCAACAATTTCAATGCCTTCAAGGGTCTTGGAATGTTTAGATGCCATCCACGCAGGTCCCAAGAACATCCTCTTCAGATTTATCTTTTGCTCAACCACAGATTGCAAAGATATGAAATTTGTTGCAAATATAGTAACTGCAGGTCGAACAATTTCTTTACCTTTAGTGTATTTTCTCATGGTGGTTAGGACAATAGTGTGGTTGTATAGGTATTTGGTTATGGATTTTGCCTTCTCCACCACCTCATGTATCCAATGAAGCTTACCAATGTCCTCAAGCATTAAATCTATGCAATGGGCAGCACAAGAGGTCCAAAAAATAGTGGGGTGCCTAATCTCAAAAAGTCTAACAACAGCCATATAATTAGCTGCATTGTCGGTGAAAATTTGTACAACATGTTCTTCTCCCACTTCTTGAATGACTTCCTCCATCATTTCACAAATAAGTTGGGCAGTCTTAACCTTGTTTGATGCATCCACTGATTTGAGAAACATTGTGTCTGCTGGACAAGATACAAGGAAATTTATTAAAGTTCTATTCCTCTGGTCTGTCCATCCATCACTCATGATGGTGCACCCTGTTTCTACCCATGATGAACGAAACTCAGATAGGACAAGCATGACATTTTCAACACTCTCTAATAGCAAATCTGTCCTAAGGCTCTCTGATGTAGGGGCTTTGAACCTTGGACCTACAACAGCAGCTGCATCAATTATAGCTTGCCAATAAGGACTTCTGGCACAGTGGAAAGGTATGTCAGAATAGTACCAAAAGTTAGCAATGGCCTTCCTTGCCTGACTATGGATATTTTTTTTCCAACCAGTTGCATCCAAGGTAGGTTGGGAACTAGGTTTTGTGCGGGGAGCAAAAAAAGTGTTTATGTTTCCACCTCTAGTGTTGAATGAAGGAGGATTCATTTGGCCTTGAGTTTGTCCTGGACTTGGAGGCATGTGTAGGAAACTTGGGAATGGCATTGAGGATTCAATAGAGGGAGATGTCAATGGGCATGGGGCATTGGAAGAAAATTCATCAACTCCAAGAGTTCCTATTTCTTTATTTTGCTTTGCTTTCTTGGCATTATGCCGACTCAACATTTCAATGGCCAAGGTTGCTTGGTGTTTCACATTTTCGTCAACATCTTTGCAGAGACCTATATCATGGTCGGGTATCTGTGCAAGGTGGTACTTGAATCTATAAATGCCTCCACTACATTTCACTTTGCAAAATTTACAATGGAGCTTGGGGTCTCCCGGAATCTTGTCACAATAAGCCCAAGCAAAGTCCTCCCTCGACATTGTAGTTGTTTTGGACTTGTGTTTAAATTGTGACTTCTGTTAAGATTGAAGAATTAAGATTTGAAGTTGTGGCTTTGTTGCTTTTGTTTAATTTATAGCTCCTGCAAGACAAAAAAAAAATTAAAAATTAAAAATGTAGATAAGTAGGAGAGAGGGTTTTGCAGCTTGCTGCCAAGTACTCAATAAAGATATCTATTTAAAAATTAATCTTGAAATAAAGATATCTGAAATCTGAATCTGACATCTATTTAATAGTTAAATTTTATACAGGAGAAGTTTTAAATTTTAATAATAATTTTTAAATGGAATCGGTGACGTCACTTGGCTCAGAACTAGGTGATAGTGCTAGCAATAAATATTAAATAGACAGTCTCCGCTGTAGTTTAGGAAGTTGGTTTCAATACCAACAAAATTTGACTTAATATAATAATGCAGATTCCACCCACCTATTTTGGTTGTTTCCAACTACAACTATGCAGAGATTGATTTTATCACCCGACGGATTTCCGATTGACATTATATTTTACAGTTTAAAATTTATTGGTTAAAAACTTAAAAGTATAATTTTAAAAAATTAATATTCATTTTCTTAAATATTTATATCTACAGGCATAAATTTATAGATATCGATTTTCTTAAACTGTTTCACATCTATACTATATAGGCATAAATATATATCTATAAATTTATATCTATATGAGAGGGTCGACTCACAGAAATTTACGCAGGTTGACAACTTGACAGTTTGGAGCAAATGTCGGATGGCTCACAGCGATGGCACGCGCAGTTTGGCGACTGGATGGCTCCGCTGCTCCCACGGTGATGCGGTGATGTGGCACTGTCGCATTGGTGACTGTGCGAACTTCAAACTTCAACGAGCGGGTGATGCGGCGGCGAGAGTGAAAAACTGTGTATCGAGCAAGCAAGGTGATGCGGCGGTGAGAGTGAAACACTGTTCAGCAAGCGGACGATGACAGTTAAATAATAAATACAAAGCTAAAACCCTAAAAATTCCCGATTCACTCGTAAAAATCACTGTCAAATGCCGTCGATCATAATCGCCGAGTGCAAATCGCGTTGACCACGAGTCAAACTCGGTCAACACGAGTTTGACTCGTGCAGATTCGAATCTGCTCGTTTAGCCGTCGAGCAGAGTTTAACTCGCGAGTAATCAACAAACTCGGCGAGTCCTGTTTCACTGATATCTACTATCTAAGAGTAGGGGATGAGCCGCTAATTCTGGTATTATATGTGGATGATCTGTTCTTGACTAGATCATCCAAGCTCATCAAAGACTACAAGGAAAATGTGGCTACAAAATTTGACATGAAGGATCTAGGGCAGATGCACTATTTTTTTGGTTTGGAGGTTTGGCAGCAGAAGGGAGAAATCTTCCTTGGGCAAGGAAGATACACTACAAAGATCCCGAAGAGGTTTTAGATGGAGGACTGTAGACCCATGGCTATGCCAATGATCACAAACTAGAAGAAGATCGACACGTCCGAGGATGATGAAGCTGAACCTACCTTGTATAGGCAACTCATAGGATCATTGTTGTATCTGGTCAACACTAGACCAGGCATCTGTTATGCCGTGAATACCCTCAGTCAGTTCATGGTATAACCGAGGAGGGCTCACTGGGCAGTGGCCAAACATGTTCTCAGATACTTGAAGGGGACAATCGAGTATGGGTTGAAGTACACCAGGGCCAATGAAATCCAGTTGAGTGGGTTCACTGACGCAGATTGGGTTGAAAGCCCAGTGGATTGGAAAAGTACCTGTTGACCACTGGAGTGGCACTTGATGATAATGAGAAGACTCCATGCCCAAGGATGAACCAGGAGACATTTGTACCATCAGATATCATCAGTTCAACAGAGTTTTTAAACTCTATTTCTACTTCTTATCATTTTCTCTTGTACCCAGATTCCACGCCCTACGGGAAATTGTAATAAGTGATGCTAGTAATGATGAGTTTTGAGTCAGTATTGAGTCTGTAACAGGCCTAGGTAGCCTGGGACCTTTCCAACAAGTGAGTATTACTCTAGGAGGTTTTTTTTACTTGGTTAATTATCATCTCCCTACTAGGAGCTAATAATTAATTGAGTTTTTTCCTTCAATTTTACCCCAAAGCCGGAGTACGGCTTGATGGTGAGGCCTTGGGTGACTCCTAGTGTCTAGAGTCAATGTATATTACCATACTAGATCACACAAAAAATTTCGTGGAATTTGGTTAGGTCTAGGTAGTGATTTTTTAATTTTTTAGATTTCTCGCAAGTCGAAAATTGCAATAAAAATTGTAATTGAATTGTAATAAGTGTTATCTAGAGAAGTTGTATGGGGTATGAGTAATCAAAATTACACCTCTCACGCTCAACTTTCTACTATGGCACACTTTGAGGGGTTAAAAATATGTTTTGAACCCTCAAAACGCGCTTTTTCTAAGTTTAGTGGGAAATCTGGCAATTAATTAAGCCAGAAATTAAATAAATGGAGAAAAATAAATATCCACACATGCTAAATGAGGTGGAAATGAGGTGGAAAATTATGGAGGAGTTAAAGTGAAGTCCCAAGGTGATATGGACTCCTAAAATCAAAGAAAATACATGTGCTCAAATAAAATTGAATTTCCGGCATTAAATGAAAGTTGCTTACTTGGAAATTCGAATTTGTGAAATTAATGCATATTTGGGAGGATTTGGGAGAATATTTGGTGGAGATTTTGGTGTGAAATTGTCCCCACATGGGTTACCAACCATATACACATGTCATTTCATCATAAAATTCGAATTTGGCACATAAGGGAAGAAGAAAATGATGCCCACTTGCTAGAATTCGATTTTTACACTTGGCATTGGAGCTCCACTTATCAAATTCGAATTTGCCTTGATATCTCCTCCCTTTCACCACTTGGCATATGGTTCTTCATTGGGATTTTCTCCCAACTTTCTATATAATAGAGCCATGGGCTCTCATATTGTAATAATTGTTTACTAGCTATTGTGTTTGCGGAAGCGCTGCTGCCTTGTACACTTTCAGAAATATCAATAAAGACTTTGGGGTTTCATTCATGAGGTGTTCCTCCTTTTGGAGTGTGATGAATTGTTGATCATTGGTATAATTCATTTTACTCATGCTTTGATCTAATTTGTTTTCATATGCTCTTGTAGATTTGTTAATGTAGAGCTATCTTACATTGACATTTGATTTAGGAGTATGCTCTAGGTATAGAATGCTCTAGTTGGTTTCAAATAAATCTCTAGAGTTTCTTATCATTGTTTATAGTTAGATCTATATGGAACTAATTCTTGATTGAAGTTTTGTAGAGGGAACATCTTGTTGGGATCAAAGAATCAAGTGTTGGGGGAAGTCTTTGGAGAGACCAACCCACTCTTGATACATTCTCAAAGGAGCTCTCATTTGTTCTTTGAACCTTCATAGTCTTATCTTACAAAGTGGTTTTGCAGGGGTTTTGAGACATAGCTCATATACAAGCCAAATACTTCAAAATTTGAATATCTTTTAAAACATTATACTTCATTGCTTTCATTTGCTATCTAAGAGCTTGAATATGACTAAGCAAAGCGGAGAGTTTACTCGAACTCTTTGGCTTAGCTCTTTGTAAATTGTTGTGCAATATTTTGTAATTTTATCTATCTAATATTTGATTGGTTTTATAGCCCTCTTTCGAATTTTTTCTTGTGACAGCTTGAGTGGACAACTGCAAGAAATTACTAACAAGTTGTTGTAGGACCTTTGGGCTGAATTTCAAATGAGAAAGATAACTCTCTCTTCTTTGGTTGTGGGCATAGAAGAGGCTTAGCTTCTCTTCTCCTATTGTAAAGTCTGAATTTATTTTGAGTTCTTAGAAATTCTCACCGAGGAAAAGTCTATGATCTCAATTTTTATTTGTAAAAACTTTCCTTGGTTTAGAAAAAGCCTCATGGTCATTTCATTCTTGTAAAATTAATAAAAATTTCTGTTTTTGTTGTGGGAGCGTGGGTTTTACCCATTGACATCCTTATCTCTCCATTCCAAAGGAGAGGATTTGTAGATGGATTGACTTAGTGGTTTTGATGTTTTCGTTTTTTTTTCACATCACATATGCATGCTCTAAGTGGAAAGTAACACAAATCGCATAGTCATTTAATTTCTTAATTTGCAATCTCATTTGCCATCACTTACTTATGTTTTGTGATCTATTTCTCATTTTGATAAGTTTCACAATATACTACTAGTAAAGAAGCATAGCATTTTCAATTTATGGCAACTTGAGTTATTGTTCTAACTATGAAGCATATTTAATTGAATCATCTCCATCTTTTCAATAGCACTTGCAAACTCACTTTTATATCATTTAGGCATTTCACTTTTCATACTAGACTTGCATCTCTAAAATTTACCTCCAACTTAAGTTGGTTGAATAAACGTTTTAGGGACCCTCTACCTCTATGGACTCCTCACTGTGAGATCCAAATATTTGGGTGAGGGTGATGTCTGAGGATTAGAGTTCAATTGTAACCTTGTTGTAGAACTAATTAATAAAATAAACCAAGAGCACTATCTCAACACATTTACTTGCAAAGTTCCCAAATTTTTTGCTATCTTGATGGTTTAAAGATTCACATGCAAATATTATCTCAAGAAGCACTTTGGATGCAAGCATTTTAATTCCTTAAATTTTGCAACAAGCTTAATTCTATGGTACTTGGAAATTTGCTTCTACATACTACTTCATTGCATGTTGTCATTTTAATGATCATTATGCTTATGGATGATTGATATATCTCGTTTCATTGGCAAATATCCTTATTTGGTGTTGCAAATTTAATTTCATATTGTGATCTTGGTCTAACACTTCCTTTGTGGGATTATTGTCATTATATCTTGAATTTCATTTTTGAGCAAGCATTTGTTATCTACTTTAAAGCATTGGTCTATATTTTGAACACGTCATTGAATATTGCTCATATACTTATATGCTTGTTTACATATTGGAAGTCGAGTCATCTTTGATAAGTAATTCCTTCTAATCAATTCTCCTAGAAATCTCACATCTTTAACTTAGTTTTCCTTTAGGGACCACCCCCCTTAGCTAACCTAGGAGATAGCTTAAATGGAGAGAGTTGGGAATAGGTGACAGCCCCTTCTCTGTGTTCCTTGCCACCAACCACACCTGTGGGGTTGAAGGCTTTTTCCACTAACTGTAGGTAGGTGTAGGTGGCAAGCGATAACATTTTTTGGCGCCGTTGCCGGGGACAAGTCTTCTTGTGCCTGGGAAAATGACTAACTTTTAGTTTTGGCATTTTTTGAATTTTAGGTTTAGATTCTTGCTCAAGTGGCGACTCCACTCAATCCTAATTTTGCAAGAGTTTCTACTAGGAGAAATTCAAGCGGTCTAGTTAGCCCCTCTCCTGATCCTGAAAGGGTTTTTAGAGAGAGGTTAAATAGACTTTCTCATAGTAGAGATCTTGCTAGTCTTGGGCAAGAGGCTATTTCTGACATTCATTTGCTGTTTCAAGGACAGGTTGAGCCTAACATCATGAATGATCTTTTTGCTCCTTGTAACTTTACTAACATTAATGGCTATCCTCACAATATCCCTAACAAGGCTATTGAAAGGTTGCCTTCTTTTCAGGGTAACAATGCCATTAGCGCTGCATCACATGTGAAGAACTTTAATGTTTGCATCTTTAAGTGGTGTAACGTTGCTAACTATGAGGATGTAAAGATGAGGCTTTTGGTTCTCTCTTTGGAAGAGGATGCTCTTGATTGGTTCACTGAGCAACCTGCTAACTCGTATGATTCTTTACTAGCGATTGTTAATGCTTTCATGGGAAAGTATGGAGAGAGAAGAGAGAATAGTCATTTGATCAGTGCCATTAGCACCTTGAAGAAAAATGAGAATGAAACCATGGAGGAGTTTAACAAGAGATTCAATGAATTGGTTAAAAGCATGCCTACTACTGTTAAACCTCCTGATGAATTTCTCTTATGTTCCTATCTAGATTCTTTTGGTGTTGACATTGCTTATGAGTTGAGAAGAAAGGAGCCTACAACTTTGGGTGTAGCTCAAACTGAAGCCTTGAAAATGGAGAGGGCCAGAAAGCAATCTGGGAAATCTGAGATTCCTGGTTTCACTAGAGGGCCATCGAAATCGAATGATTCCAAAGGCAAGGCCAAGGAAGACACTACACATGATTCTATTAAGGAATTAACTCAACTCATCAAGCGCATGGAAGCAAATCACACTAAAGAAATGCAAGCCATGCAAAGTAGATTGGTGGCCATGGAAAGATCGCAAGTGCAAAGATTCCAACCTAGGCCAAATAATGAATGGCAAAAGAATAAAGGCCATCAACAAGATTATAGGCCTCCAAATCCATTGGAATCCACCAACATGGTAGATTAGATTCCCCCTTTTTGTAGGCCATGTAATGAGTTCCATGAAGAAGCCACATGCCCATATGTAAAGAGAATTATGGAAGGTAGCATGTTGGGAGAAGAACATGTAGGAACTAGTGGTCAAATCAATATGTTCTTCGTGGAAGATCAAATATATACCATTGAAAGTAATCAAGAGATTGACCATAGTCCTAATAATCTTGGGGTCGACAATATGATTGCAAATCTTGACAAAGTCACTAAGATTTTTGGGGAAAAGCCTACATCTGGACAAATTCTTGCTCTGGCAAAGCACAAAGGGATGACTTATCAGAGAAGGGATATTCAAGACCGGAATAATCGCAGAAATTTTTCTCCTCCTACTTCAGAATTAAATTTTGACTTGGGCAATTGCGTGAATAATGCAAAGGTTTCTATCCCAGTGATAAAGCTTTTAAAGATACCATCTCAAAGGGCCAAGTTACTAAGTGTAATTGAAGTTACTCAAAGAGAAGAAAAGCCTAATAATGAACAAGAAGATGAAGAAATTGTTTTGAAAAGTATGAACTGTTATGTGGGGAATGAAGATCATCTGCCATTTTATGTTTCTTTGATAGTGAATGATCGTCTTTTACACAACTGCATGCTTGATTCAGGGGCTTCATCAAATGTCATGACCAAGAAAGTCATGGATCAACTGAATTTAAGGGTATCTAGGCCCTATCACAACATATGTTCAATGGATTCTAAAAGAATTGAAGTGTGTGGGATAATTAAAGATTTACAGGTTTTCCTAGTTGCATACCCAGACAGAATAATGACTATGGATATTGTTGTGATAAATGTTCCTGATTCATGGGGAATGCTCCTATCAAGAAAATGGGCATCAGATTTAGGTGGTAGCCTTCAAATGGATTTATCATATGCCACCATCCCCATGCCAAATGATACCTTTGTCAGATTTGATCGGGAGTTAGAGAAAAGATATCATGTTGAGGATCCAAGGAGACCCAACAATGAGATTATCTATAGATCATGCCAGACAGGAAGTGATGTTGTGTTGACAAATTTTCTTCCCCCCTTAACAGAACGGATTCAAAATGAAGAGATTAGGCATAGCTCAAAACGCTTGGGTACTTCGAATCTTCCATCAGAGCATTTTGAAGACAGAGCAGTAGGATTGACAGTGATTGCATCATCATCGCCATCCCAACTAACCAAGAAGAAAAGAAAAAAACGAAAAAAGAAAAATGATATAAAAAATGAATCACCAATTTTGAGCAGGATCAAACCTCAACTCATCAAAAGTCGAAAAAGAAAAAGGAAGAGGTTTGGTGTATCTGATGGCCACAAACAAGTTAACAGTGGGGCAAGTCATAGTCCTAAGATAGTCAAAATTGGACAAGGCACATCAGAGAAAGAGCCTATAGATTTGCCTGTGAGTAGGCAAGTTTTCAAGATGGATTTTACCGAAGACATTTGATGCCATGGGGCATCCTGTGTATCATATTTCTAACCCTATCCCTTGTAAATTTTGTTTAAGTAGTTTTATTTCATGAATAAATTGTTATTTATGTTTCCTAGAATAAATCTCCATTTCTGTACTGGATTTTATTTAATGTTATTTTGAATGGATACTGCTAATATATATCTTTGGTCGGTGGATGCAGATTCCAGGTTCTTGCACACTATCACTTCATATCTAGCATGCATCCCCATATGGAGCCAAATGTTGACCACTGGAGTGGCACTTGATGATAATGAGAAGACTCCATGCCCAAGGATGAACCAGGAGACATTTGTACCATCAGATATCATCAGTTCAACAAAGTTTTTAAACTCTATTTCTACTTCTTATCGTTTTCTCTTGTACCCAGATTCCACGCCCTACGGGGAATTGTAATAAGTGATGCTAGTAATGATGAGTTTTGAGTCAGTATTGAGTCTGTAACAGGCCTAGGTAGCCTGGGACCTTTCCAACAAGTGAGTATTACTCTGGGAGGTTTTTTTTACTTGGTTAATTATCATCGCCCTACTATGAGTTAATAATTAATTGAGTTTTTTCCTTCAATTTTACCCCAAATCCGGAGTACGGCTTGATGGTGAGGCCTTGGGTGACTCCTAGTGTCTAGAGTCAATGTATATTACCATACTAGATTACACAAAAAATTTCGTGGAATTTGGTTAGGTCTAGGTAGTGATTTTTTAATTTTTTAGATTTCCCGCAAGTCGAAAATTGCAATAAAAATTGTAATTGAATTGTAATAAGTGTTGTCTAGAGAAGTTGTATGGGGTATGAGTAATCAAAATTACACCTCTCACGCTCAACTTTCTACTATGACACACTTTGAGAGGTTAAAAATGTGTTTTGAGCCCTCAAAACCCACTTTTCCTAAGTTTAGTGGGAAATCTGGCAATTAATTAAGCCAGAAATTAAATAAATGGAGAAAAATAAATATCCACACATGTTAAATGAGGTGGAAAATTATGGAGGAGTTAAAGTGAAGTCCCAAGGTGATATGGACTCCTAAAATCAAGGAAAAGACATGTGCTCAAATAAAATTGAATTTCTGGCATTAAATAAGAGTTGCTTACTTGGAAATTCGAATTTGTGAAATTAATGCATATTTGGGAGGATTTGGGAGAATATTTGGTGGAGATTTTGGTGGGAAATTGTTCCCACATGGGTTACCAACCATATACACATGTCATTTCATCATAAAATTCGAATTTGGCACGTAAGGGAAGAAGAAAATGATGCCCACTTGCCAGAATTCGATTTTTACACTTGGCATTGGAGCTCCACTTACCAAATTCGAATTTGCTTTGAGATCTCCTCCCTCTCACCACTTGGCATATGGTTCTTCATTGGGATTTGCTCCCAACTTTCTATATAATAGAGCCATGGGCTCTCATATTGTAATCATTGTTTACTAGCTATTGTGCTTGCGGAAGCGCTGCTGCCTTGTACACTTTCAGAAATATCAATAAAGACTTTGGGGTTTCATTCATGAGGTGTTCCTCTTTTTGAAGTGTGATGAATTGTTGATCATTGGTATAATTCCTTTTACTCATGCTTTGATCTAATTTGTTTTCATATGCTCTTGTAGATTTGTTAATGTAGAGCTATCTTACATTGACATTTGATTTAGGAGTATGCTCTAGGTATAGAATGCTTTAGTTGGTTTTAAATAAATCTCTAGAGTTTCTTATCATTGTTTATTGCTAGATCTATATGGAACTAATTCTTGATTGAAGTTTTGTAGAGGGAACATCTTGTTGGGATCAAAGAATCAAGTGTTGGGGGAAGTCTTTGGAGAGACCAACCCACTCTTGATACATTCTCAAAGGAGCTCTCATTTGTTCTTTGAACCTTCATAGTCTTATCTTACAATGTGGTTTTGCAGGGGTTTTGAGACATAGCTTGTATACAAGCCAAATACTTCTAAATTTGAATATCTTTTAAAACATTATACTTCATTGCTTTCATTTGCTATCTAAGAGTTTGAATATGACTAAGCAAAGAGGAGAGTTTACTCGAACTCTTTGGCTCAGCTCTTTGTAAATTGTTGTGCAATATTTTGTAATTTTATCTATTTAATATTTGATTGGTTTTGTAGCCCTCTTTCGAATTTTTTCTTGTGACAGCTTGAGTGGACAACTGCAAGAAATTACTAACAAGTTGTTGTAGGACCTTTGCGCTGAATTTCAAATGAGAAAAATAACTCTCTCTTCTTTGGTTGTGGGCACAGAAGAGGCTTAGCTTCTCTTCCCCTATTGTAAAGTCTGAATTTATTTTGAGTTCTTAGAAATTCTCACCGAGGAAAAGTCTATGATCTCAATTTTTATTTGTAAAGACTTTCCTTGGTTTACAAAAACCCTCATGGTTATTTCATTCTTGTAAAATTAATAAAAATTTCTGTATTTGTTGTGGAAGCGTGGGTTTTACCCATTGGCATCCTTATCTCTCCATTTCAAAGGAGAGAATTTGTAGATGGATTGACTTAGTGGTTTTGACGTTTTCGTTTTTTTTTCACATCACATATGCATGCTCTAAGTGGAAAGTAACACAAATCGCATAGTCATTTAATTTCTTAATTTGCAATCTCATTTGCCATCACTTACTTATGTTTTGTGATCTATTTCTCATTTTGATAAGTTTCACAATATACTACAAGTAAAGAAGCATAGCACTTTCAATTTATGGCAACTTGAGTTATTGTTCTAACTATGAAGCATATTTAATTGAATCATCTCCATCTTTTCAATAGCACTTGCAAACTCACTTTTATATCATTTAGGCATTTCACTTTATACTAGACTTGCATCACTAAAATTTACCTCCAACTGAAGTTGGTTGAATAAACGTTTTAGGGACCCTCTAACTCTATGGACTCCTCACTATGAGATCCAAATATTTGGGCGAGGGGAGGTCTGAGGATTAGAGTTCAATTGTAACCTTGCTTTAGAACTAATTAATAAAATAAAAACCAAGTGCACTATCTCATCACATTTACTTGCAAAGTTCCCAAATTTTTTGCCATCTTGATACGCACATGATACTCCATTACATGAAAGAAGGAACCTTTACATGTTTCAACTCCGAAGAGCGATAAATTGACTCATCTTAAAGGGGTAATAAAATTGCTACATCATACAAAGCAATCTCCAACTTTTGAGCTATAAGTGGTAATACAAGGAATCATCAAGAAGAAGTAAAAGGTGAACAAGAGGGGTGGAAAAACTGGGCTGAGTTGGTAACTCATGCATCCATGAATGCTCCCTTTTCACATCTATACACTTTGGATGTGGATACTCCCATCAACTTGTCCTTTTGACCATGGCACTTGACCATGGAGTCTTCTCCCCTCCATTACCGGATTATTGTTTACTAACATCTATCAATTGAAGGGTGGACCAGGGAATTGTTAGAAAAGAAATGCTTCATTAGCACAAGATTGAGAGAGCTTTTTCAGTGAGTGTTGGGTTTGAGGAAGGGTAGTAAGGACTAAGGACATTTAGATCAACCAAGGAGGGTTGATTAGCCGGATCAGATCTAGGATTGTAAATAATTCTTTAGTTGGGCCATTATCTCAGGATAGGAGCCCGAGTAAGTTTGGATTATTAATGAAAAACTTTGATTGGGCAGAATCTGTGTCGTTTTCATCACATTGGTTATTTTATTTATGCTTCCATTGAATGTCAAGAACCAAGGTGTGTAAGTTATTTAGTAGATTTGGAATTTGCTAGGTTAATAAATCACTGGGTGTTAGGTTCTACGTAAATTTAACTTGGTCTTAGAGTGTAAACTGTAGAAATTTCAGAATCTTATATCTTATGCAGAAATTATTACTGTTAATCTAGTTAAGCTCCTCCTACTTAGATAAGTTATTAACTGAATAAATTCAATTTAACATCGAAGCAAAACACATAACAGAACTCTGCCAATTCAGATCTAGAATAAGCACATGCACACATTGACAAAGTGACACAGTTATTTCTGGACAAATAGTCCTCGGAAAAACCCAATGTGGGAAAACCGGTCTCTGGTTGCTGGAGGGTTTTATTATTAAGAATATTTTTGAATACACAAATCTAGGTTCCAAATCTGGCCAACTCGACAGAGAAAATACTAGATCTACAACTCACTGGCTAATCTAGGGCAAAAATAATGACTGATCCATACCCTCAAACAGGATTTATAGAACTCAGCCAAGATTAGGGCTTAGAAACCCCAGCGTTGCCCCTGAAAGGCTTTGCGTCAGCCTCTGAAGCCCCTGAAAGCCTTTGCGTCAGCCTTGGAAGTCCTCCAAACCCTCAGCGCTGCTTCGGAAGGGACTGCGTTACCCCAGACTGGGTGACGCAGTCACTACGCTGCCCCTGAAGGGTCTCTGCGTAACCCCTGAGGGTTTCTTGCTGAAAATCACGTTGTCTTTGGAGAGACTGCGCTGTCCTTGCTGCTGCTGCTGCTGCCTTCCTCTGCGCTGTCCTTGAGCCGATCTCTGCCTCTTGTGTATTCTAGACCCCGGGATCAGATCTTCCCCTTGGTCTAAATACCCCTCTCTGTAGCTAAAACAATTTTGAGTATTCTTATCTAACCCTGCCCTAGAATCTCAGCTTAGCTTCAGTGCTCTGCCTCTGTGTATCTTTACAAATGACCCCAAGCCTTTCCTTTATACTTTTTTCGTTGACAAATCAAAGGCCAAGATTAAATCTTTAATCAATGGCTAAGATTAAAATAAAGCTTGATCCGTGTGACTTAAGACAATTTCATCACATGTTTAATTAAATTCACTCTTATTATTTAAGTTCCTAAGTTTTAACTTACGAAATACACTTAAAATAATTAATTAATTTAATATCTCCTAAACTAGATGAAATTTCCCAAATCCATTTTTGGGTCTTGTAGATCAGGTGAACTCTAGTCCTTCCACAAAGTTTGGGACTTAGAGCACAACTAATGCTACCCCAAATACACAAAATCTCAACACTCCCTCTTAGCATCAAGGGTGTGCTCTAGCAATACATCACACTTATGCATTACATGATTTTGGGCACTGGTTCTGTGTTGCTGATGCTTGGCCTCCTGCCACTCAACTCTTCACTGCTGTTGCCATTCTGTACTGCTGCCCATGACTCTGCCACTGCCACTGCAACCACTGTACTGTAGCTCCCTCTCAATATGCTGCATCTATGCTGCTCATAGTACTTCCACTGTTGATCTGCTGCACTGCAACTTCAGTTGTTGCGAGAAACAACTGAATCTCCTGCCCAATCTTTGACAAACAAGTATGATGGGCTGCATCCTTATCACTGAAGCTCCATAGGCTACAGATATGTGCTGGCATCTAAAGAACGATGCCCAGCTACAACTCTGCCTAATTAGAGTCCCTCTGCACTACTGAAGTCACATCAGCTCCGTGTGCCGAAATCTATCACGCTGTTGTTGCACTGCGCTGTCCCTCTAAAGCTTTCTGCGCTGCTGTAGCTCTGCACTACGTAAGAAGCACTGCACTGCACTGTTGAAGTCACATCAGCCTCTGCACTGCTATTGCTTCTACGCTGCTGCTGCTTTGCTCTGCGCTGCTCCTCCCAGCCTTTAGATCTGCCTCTGCTTCTGCTTCATCTGCGATCTATGCACCCATTGCTCCACTTGTCCCGCTACTATCTTAAGGCTGCCATAGCTCGCATGTGATCCAAGAGATGAGCTGCTCAAGGATCCCGCGTCTTTTTCATGTAGCTCCTCTACATGTCCATGTCACCCCACCTCCGTGGTTCATGAGCACTCATGGCTGCATCATCTCCTAACCCATCATCTGCCACAGCTGCTTTGGAAGAAGATGCTTCCTTGCCCCTTTTCTTCTCTGGACAATGGCTGGCAAAATGTCCCATTTCACCACACTGGAAGCACTCGATCTTTGAAAGACCCTTCTTCTTTGGCTACTTCTTTGATGCCAAGACTGCATCTTCCTCTTCTTCCTTCCTCACTTTGCTCAATCCTGGGCTGTGCTGCCTCTTGGTGAATCTGCGGAGTTCTTCTTGACGCAGAATTGACCACAAGCTGTCCCAAACTTGGAGGTCCACTCTGCCCAAGATACTTTGGACAAAGGTTTCCCACTCATCTGTGACTGCATTAAGGGCAGTTCTGACTATCACAACATCATCCACCGTTGCACCTGTTGCAGTCAGCTAATCTCTGATTGACTGCGATCTGAAGAGGAAGTGTTCCATGTCTTCTCCCTTGGTCATCATGAATGACCTCATTTGAGTCTCCAACAACATTTTTCTTTGGACAGATTTTCCCTCATATAGGGAAGTCAAGGCCTTCCACATCTCGTTAGTTGTCTTCTTCTCAGTTATGTGTGGTACAATATGGTCCTTGATACTGTCCATAATCAGCCGCTTGGCATGCCTAGCAACTTACTTATGCTTCCGAAGGAGATCCGCATCTGTCGGTTTGGCCAAAGTCTGCTTTGCATGGTCTCTTAGATTGTACGCCTCAAGGTCAATCAGGATCCTTGCTTTCCAAACCGAAAAGTTTGAGAGGCCATCTAGCCTATCCTGATCACGCAGTCCATGAGGAGCCATCTGCTTAGAATGTGTCGGAACTTCCTTTTCTCTTTGCTAGAGAAATGGATCTAAGGCCCTTGGTGAAACATGTGTCTTTTGCTCCCTCTGACACTTCATTTCCTTCCTTGGAAATCTACCAAATCAACTATGATTCAGCTTCTTCTTTGATCCTTTGATCGAATTCTAAGTTTCCTTTGGAAAGAAACTTCCTAAGAAGCTGATCTCCTCCCAATCTTTGTCACTTGTGCTAAGGCTAAAAATCTGAAAACTTCAGAATTTTAACCCCATCAGCTCTTCTGAATTTCTGCAGCTTTTCTGCAGTCTTTTCTGGATCTGACAGATTTAGATTTGAATCACAGTGGCTGGCTTCAAACCAAACCTGCGCTGTTTCTGCGTTGCCTCTGTGCAGTAATTGCATGGGCTTGCTAGGACACAACGCTGGACAACGTCACCCTTCCTTATGTGTGAATCTGCTGCTGAAAACTGCGCTGTCCCTTCAAATCTGTGTTTTTGATGCTTTTCCAGCGTCTTTCTGCAGCTAGAACCTTTAGTCTCTTCAGTTGTTGTCCCTCCTAGATCTGCAATTGCTCCAATACCATGTAGAAATTTCAGAATCTTATATCTTATGCAGAAATTATTACTGCTAATCTGGTTAAGCTCCTCCTACTTAGATAAGTTATTAACTGAATAAATTCAAGTTAACATAGAAGAAAAACACATAACAAATCTCTACTAATTCAGATCTAGAATAAGCACATGCACACATTGACAAAGTGACACAGTGATTTCTGGACAAATAGTCCCCGGAAAAACTCAATGTGTGAAAACCGGTCTCTGGCTGCTAGAGGGTTCTATTATTAGGAATATTTCTGAATACACAAATCTTGGTTCCAGATCTGGACAACCCGACAGAGAAAATACTAGATCTACAACTCACTGGTTGATCTAGGGCCAAAGTAATGACTGATCCACACCCTCAAATGGGATTTACAGAACTTAGCTAAGATTAGGGCCTAGAAACCCCAGCGCTGCCCCTGAAAGGCTCTGCGTCAGCCACTGAAGCCCCTGAAAGCCTTTGCGTCAACCTTGGAAGTCCTCCAAACCCTCAACGCTGCTTCGAAAGGGATTGCGTTACCCCAGATTGGGTGACACAGTCACTACGCTGCCCCTGAAGGGTCTCTGCGTAACCCCTGAGGGTTTCTTGCTGAAAATCACACTGTCCTTATTGCTGCTGCCTTCCTCTACGCTGTCCTTGAGCTGATCTCTGCCTCTTGTGTATTTTAGACCCTGAGATCAGATCATCCCCTTGGTCTAAATTCCCCTCTCTGCAGCTGAATCACTTCTGAGTATTCTTAGCAAACCTTGCCCTAGAATCTCAACTTAGCTTCAGTGCTCTGCCTCTGTGTGTCTTTACAAATGACCCCAAGCCTTTCCTTTATACTTTTCTCGTTGACAAATCAACGGCCAAGATTAAATCTTTAATCAATGGCTAAGATTAAAAGAAAGCTTGATTCATGTGACTTAAGACAATTTCATCACATGTTTAATTAAATTCACTTTAATTATTTAAGTTTCCTAAGTTTTAACTTAGGAAATACACTTAAAATAATTAATTAATTTAATATCTCCTAAACCAGATGAAATTTCCCAAATCCATTTCTGGGTCTTGTAGATCAGGTGAACTCTAGTCCCTCCACAAAGTTTGGGACTTGGAGCACAACTGATGCTACCCCAAAAATAATTAATTAATTTAATATCTCCTAAACCAGAGGAAATTTCCCATATCCATTTCTGGGTCTTGTAGATTAGGTGAACTCTAGTCCCTCCACAAAGTTTGGGACTTAGAGCACAACTGATGCTACCCCAAATGCACAAAATCTGAACATAAGCTCTGAATTGATCTTGGAATCATAGGTTCTAGGTTCATATTGGATTGCTGAGGGCTAGTTCTAGCTGCAATCATACAAAGGTGAGATAAGTGGCCAAAGGAACTTGGTTGTACAGGCCTTACAGTGGTATGAACATGAAAAAAAGGGGGCGGAAGACAAATTTTATGAGTTTGAAATTTTTTTGGCTGATTAGGAAAAAAAGTTAAAGAAAAAAGAAGAAGGAAAAGCAATGGGGGCAACTAGGTGGCTAACAAGTTTAGTGACCCACCCATCGCCATAGGCTGTGGAGGGAGCAAAAAGAAAAAAAGAAGCAACCACTACTCGGGTTGACCACTGTGAGAAATATTGTTCGGGTAGTCATTGAACCCACGAGGTAACTCTGTCGCACATAGAGGACGCTGCCTGATTGTGTAGCGCTCGCAAGTGGAGGTCGAGGCGGCAAGACAAAGGAGACTAGTTCAAGTGGAGCGTGTCGAGCGAGGCGAGGAGAACAAACTAGTTGACAGATTTGTTAAAAGCATTTTATGGAGTTTGGTCGATTGCATAATGCGTTGTTGGAGAAGACATAGGGGTGTCAGGGCTATAATATAGTGTGAAAATTTCAAATCTGAAATTCGACTGCAGCAACTGATTTATTTTTCCTACTTATTTTCCACATTAAGTTATTTACAAAAACCCTTCAGTAAACATCAAAATAAATTCCACTGTAGTTATCTCATAATTTCATAGAGAAAAGAACAGTGAAATATAAGCACAAGAATCAATCACATCAACACAGTTATTTTTGGACAATTGTCCCCGGAAAAACCCAATGCGGGAAATCCAGGGCAACAGATGAGGGTTTATTTATTAATCTTCAACAACAATCTCGTTACAAGGAATGACTAGCAGAATAACTAAGATACTTTCATGAAAACACCTGAGATAATTTTCTCCCAACCTCCGGAGAAATTCTGACACCCAAGAGGCTCTCTGGCCTCCACTGTGTCACCTTTGTGTGATCCTCTGCACAGGGATTGTGTTTTTCCACATTAAGTTATTTACAAAAACCCTTCAGTAAACATCAGAATAAATTCTATTGTAGTTATCTCATAATTTCATAGAGAAAAGAATAGTGAAATATAAGCACAAGAATCAGTCACATCAACACAGTTATTTTGGACAATTGTCCCCGGAAAAACCCAATGCGGGAAATCCAGGGCAATAGATGAGGGTTTATTTATTAATCTTCAACAACAATCTTGTTACAAGGAATGACTAGCAGAATAACTAAGAAACTTTCATGAAAACACCCGAGATAATTTTCTTCCAACCTCTGGAGAAATTCTGACACCCAAGAGGCTCTCTGGCCTCCACTGCGTCACCTGTGTGTGATCCTCTGCATAGGGACTGCGTGAGGACTGCGTCCTCAGGTGTACTGCCTCTTTGCTCTGTCCTTCTGCGTTGTCCCTCTGCACTGCCCCTCTGCTGCTCTGCGTCCTCCTTCTTCGAGCTCTCACTGATGCTGAAACCCTCTTCCTTCTTCACCCTGCAACTCTCCCTCTGAAATCAAAATCTAAATTCTAAAGAATCGACTTCCCTTGGGTTACTGAGTATTTGCTCGAATTATCTTCAACTGACCCACAAGTCTTCATTTATACTTTTCTTGTTGATAAATCAACAATCGTGATCTAATCTTTAATCAACGGCTAAGATTAAAACAGACTTGATCCTCGTCACTTAGAAGCTTCTTGCCCACATTTAAGTTAATTCACTTTACTGTTGCCCATGATACTGCCACCATCACTGCCTCATCTGTACTGCAACTCCCTCTTAAGTACTACACCTATCCGTTTCTGCTACTGAAACAAATTCTTAATCATCCCCAACTTCTCCCTGAAATAAACAAACTTTGTTCTTCCCAGAGCCTTAGTGAGGATGTCTGCCACCTGTTCTCCTGTCAGAGTGTACTGTAACTGTACTGCTCCCCGCTGGACACAGTGTTTGAGGAAGTGACACCTGATGTCAATGTGCTTCGAGCGATCATGAAACACCAGATTCTCAGAGAGCTTGATGCAACTCTGATTATCACATAAAATGTTGGTAGCTTCCATCCTTCTCCTGAATAGATTCACAAGCAGCTTCCTAAGCCATATGGCTTCACATGAAGCTGTGCTGGATGCCATATATTCCCCTCGGCTGAGCTCAGAGCCACAAACTTCTGTTTCATATTGCACCAAGAAGTCATTCCTTATCCAATGCTGAAAAAATACCTAGTGGTACTTTTCCGATCTACGAAACTTCCAGCCCGATTTGGGTCAGTGAACCCACTCGGTCTGATGCTCGACTGCCCCTTGTATGTATTTGAGAACATGCTTGGTTGCCGTCCAGTGTGCCCTCTTTGGTTCCACCATGAAATGACTGAGAGTGTTGACTGCATAAGAAATATCTGGCCTTGTGTTAACCAGATACATCAGGGATCCTATGAGCTATCTGTACAAGATAGGATCAACTTCTTTATCCTCAGATGCATCAATCTTCTTCCAGTTAGTGATCATTGGAGTAGCCATGAGTATACAGTCTTGCATTTTGAACCTCTTCAGAATTTTTGTAGCATACCTCCCTTGTCTAAGGAAGATTTCACCCTTCTGCTGCCAAACTTCCGACCCCAGAAAATAATACATTAATCCCAAATATTTCATGTCGAATTCTGTAGCTAGGTTCTCCTTGCAATCCTTGATGAGCTTAGATGAACCTGTCAGGAATAGGTCATCTACTTATAATACTGGAATTAGAGGCTCATACCCTACTGTCAAATAGTAGAGATTAGGATCTGCGTTACTCTTGACGAATCCCATCTTCTGCAGGTAACCATCAATTCGACAGTACCAAGCTCTAGGTGCCTGTTGAAGTCCATACAAGGCTTTCTTAAGCCTACATATATGAGTCTTCTGCTCATGTGTCTCAAAGCTCTCTGGTTGTTCAATGTATACTTCTTCCTCTATCACCCCATGTTGAGATTTTGAGGTGTTAAGGTAGCATCGGATGTACTCTAGCTCCTAAACTTTGTGGAGGGACTAGAGTACATAAGATCTCCAAGACCCAGAAAGTGTTTGAAGAAATTCCACCAGGTTTAAGAGATATTTAATTAATTAATCTTTTTAATTAAGGGCCCTAAGTCTAACTTAGGAAAATTAAAAGATTAAAGTTAATTAAATTAAACATGTGATGAGAATGACTTAAGTGACGCGCATCAAAAAACTTCTAATCTTAGCTGTCGATTAGAGATTAGATCACGGTTGTTGATGTTTCAACGAGAAAAGTATAAGAAGAAGGCTTGGGGTCAGTTGGAGAACACACATTGGCAGAGCACTGAAGCTATGCTGAAATTCTAGGGCGTGGTTTGCTAAGAATTTCAGAAGTGTTTCAGCTGTAACGAGGGGAAGTATTGGCGAGGGGGATGGTTTAGTCCCAGGCCAAGAGTACAACGAGGGTAGAGGAGGAGAAATCTAGAGCAGCGCAGAAGCAGCAACTACGCAGTCCAGTCGAGAGCCTAGCAGGGGTAGCAAGAGCCATGAAAGGCTGATGCAGGCCCAGAAAGGGCAGCGCAGGGGCAGCATAACCCCAACTAGAGTGACGCAGACCCTTCATGAGCAGCGCAAAGGCTAACGTAGGCCAGGCAGGCTGAAGCAAAGGGCTTCTGAGTAGCGCTGGGGTTTCTAGAGGCCCGAAAAGGGCTGAGTTCTGTAAATCCCATTTGAGGATTTGAATTAGTCAGATTTTCTGTCTCCGAGATAGAGGTATTGCTGCCGTTTATTTTTCTCTGTTGGGTTAACTAGTTTGGTGCCCAGATTTGTTGTACTTAGAATCTGCATAATAATAAAAACCCTCCAGAAGCTAGCAGCATCGGTTTTCCCGCATTGGGTTTTTCCAGTGACATTTGTCCAGAAAATCCTTATGTGTCACTTTGTCATTGAGCATGTTATTCAGTACTTGATCTGTATGTGTAGGCTGTTCACTGTATTTACTTCGATGTTCATGCTGAATTTTATAGATTAATAACTTATGTACGTAGGAGAAGTAAATCAAGATTTAACAATAGGGTTTTTGTTTAGTAAATTCAAAAAATTTCACATGGTATCAGAGTGATTGCAGATCGAGCTGAATCTCCAGCAAGACAACTGAAGAAATCTGTGTTGTAGAATGCAGCAGAGAAAGCAGCAGCATCGATAGATAAACCGGAGAGGGCAGTGCAGCAGCAGAAGGACGCAGAGGCAACAAGAGCCACGCAGGGGCTGACGCAGTCCCAACTGGGTGACGCAGAGACAACGTAGAGTCTTCTAGAGGGACGCAGGAGCAACTTGCGCTGCGCAAAGGCTGCGCTGAGCCAGTCTGCTCACGCAGAGGCCAGCCAGGGTGACGCAGTCCAGAAATTGTTTGTTGTGCAGAGTGCCGTGAACCGAAAGCTGAGCTGCAGATCTTCAGCGATTCCTGGCGGGGTGAAGATTCTGTCGGTGCATAATTAAGCCTAAGCTAAGTTGACAAAGAGCGGGAGGAGAACAACTTCTCAGTAGATTTCATTGCCAAAGAAATCTGAAGATCGATCGTAGGGTGATCGAAGAGAGCTGATTCGTTGTTTTTGGCTGATTTCCAAGGAGGAAATCAGTTGTCAGAGGGAGCAGAGGGTGCCTTTCTCACCAAGGACCCTAGATCTAAATCTCTAGCAGAGAGAAGAGGATATGTTCCTACAAATTTCTGAGCAGATGGCGCCACAAGGATTGCGTGATCAGGATAGGTTGGACGGCCTGTCCAACTTTGCTATCTGGAAGTCCAGAATCCTGGTAGTCCTGGAGGCATACGGCCTGAGGGAGCATGCAGAGAAAGTCTTGGCTACACCAACTGAAGCTCTTCTCGTGGCGAAGCCTAATGAAGCAGCGACAGATGCCAAGCGCTTCATCATGGACGGGGTCAAAGATCATGTGGTACCACACATAGCCGAGAAGACGACAACTCATGAGATGTGGGTATCGTTAACCGCATTGTATCAAGGGAAGTCCGTCTGGAGGAAAATGCTTCAGGAGAACCAGTCGAGGTTATTTATGATGGCCAAGGGAGAGGAAATCGATCCCTTCCTATTCAGACTGTAGTTAATCCGGGATCAGCTAACTGGCATGGGGGGTCAAGGTAGAAGATGATATCATGGTGAGGATGGCTCTAAATGCTGTCATAGAGGACTGGGAAACATTTGTCCAAAGTCTTTTGGGCAGACTCCAGAGTGGATCTTCCTAACTGGGACAATATGTGGGCTATCCTTCGACAAGAGGAAATCTGCCGAATGACCAAGAGGCAGTACAACACCTGTTCGAGCAAGATAAGGAAGGAGGAAGAGGAAGATGCATCCCTGGCATCAAAGAAGCAGCAAGGGAAAAAGAAGCATGATTTGTCAAAGATCAAATGTTTCCAATGTGGCGAAAATGGACACTTCGCCAACAAGTGTCCTCAAAAGAAGGACAAGGAAGCTTCTAGTTCCAAGGCTGTTGTAGCAGACAACGGCTCCGATGATGACGTAGCCATGAGCGCTCATGAACCACGAAAGTGGGGCGATATTGATCTGTAGAGCAGCTACAAAGTGCTTGCGGGATCCTTGAGTAGTCCAACTCTTAGATCAAATATGTGCTACGGGAGCCATAGGACAGTAGCGAGACAAGTGGAGCAGTGGGTGCAGAAGATCATAGATGGAGCAAAGGCAGAGGCTGACACGCTGAAGAGGGAGCAATGCAGTGCAGATGCAGCAACAGCATAGAGGGTAGCAACACAGAGGCAAAATAGAGAAGGTCTGCTTACGCAATGCAATAGTCTCTAGAGGACAGTGCAGAGCAACAACTTATGGAGCTTCAGTGATGAGATGCAGCCCAATTGACTTGTTTGTCAAAGATTGGGTGAGTGTCCTTTAGTTGCTTACTCTCAGCAACTGAGTTGCAGTGCAACAGTTAGCAGTGGCAGTGCTATGGGCAGTACGATGCAACAATTTGAGAGGGAGCTACAGTACGTATGTAGCAGTGACGGTGGTAGAGTCAAGGGCAACAGTACAAAAGAGCAGCAACAACGTAGTGATGAAGGGCAGCAGGCCAAGCATCAACGCAAAGACCGACACCAGATATCAAAGCTGCCTTCGGGGTGAAGTGTTTTGCTAAAGCACATTCCTCGCTAAGAGGAAGTGTTGAGATTTTGAGGTGTTGGGGTAGCATCAGATGTGTTCTAGCTCCCAAACTTTGTGGAGGGACTAGAGTACATAAGATCTCCAAGACCCAGAAAGCGTTTGAAGAAATTCCATCAGGTTTAAGAGATATTTAATTAATTAATCTTTTTAATTAAATACCCTAAGTCTAACTTAGGAAAATTAAAAGATTAAACTTAATTAAATTAAACATATGATGAGAATGACTTAAGTGGCATGGATAAAGCAGCTTCTAATCTTAGTCGTCGATTAGAGATTAGATCACGATCATTGATGTTTCAACGAGAAAAGTATAAGAAGGCTTGGGGTCAGTTGGAGAACACACACACTGGCAGAGCACTGAAGTTAAGCTGGAATTTTAGGGCGTGGTTTGCTAAGAATTTCAGAAGTGTTTCAGTTGCAGCAAGGGGCAGTATTGGCAAGGGGGATGGTCTAGTCCCAGGCCAAGAGTACAACGAGGTCAGAGGAGGAGCAATCCAAAGCAACGCAGAAGCAACAACTACGTAGTCCAGCCGAGAGCTCACCAGGAGCAGCGCAGAGGAAGCAAGTGCCACGAAAGGTTGACATAGGCTCAAAAAGGGCAGCGTAGGGGCATCGTAACCCCAACTAGGGTGACGCAGGCCCTTCTTGAGCAGCACAGAGGTTGACGCAGGCCAGGCAAGCTGACACATAGGGCTTTAGAGCAGCCCTGGGGTTTCCAGAGGCCGGAAAAGGGCTGAGTTCTGTAAATCCTGTTTGAGGGTGTGAATCAGTCAGATTTTGTCTCCAGGATAGAGGTATTGCTGCCGTTTATATTTCTCTGTCGGGTTAACCAATTTGGTGCCCAGATTTGTTGTACTTAGAATCTGCATAATAATAAAAACCCTCCAGAAGCTAGCAGCACCGATTTTCCCGCATTGGGTTTTTCTGGGTACATTTGTCCAGAAAATCCTTGTGTGTCACTTTGTCATTGAGCATGTTATTCAATACTTGATATGTATGTGTAGGCTATTAACTGTATTTACTTCGATGTTAACGCTGAATTTTTCAGATTAATAACTTATGTAAGTAGGAGAAGTAAATCAAGATTTAACAATAGGGTTTCTGTTTAATAAATTCAGAATTTTTCACACCCCATTCAAGAAAGTAGTCTTGACATCCATCCGAGAATCTCCCACCCCATCTGCGCTACAAGGGATATCACGGATCTGATAGAAGTATACCTGGCTACTGGGGCGAAGGTTTCTTCATAGTCTATCCCTTCCTTTTGAGCATACCCCTTAGCCACAAACCTGGCTTTGTATTTTTCTACGCTGCCATCTGCAACATATTTGATCTTGTAGATCCATCTTGAACCTACAACTGATCTGTCTTGAGGCCTAGGTACCACTTCCCAGACATAATTGGTCATTATGGAACTGTATTCTTCCACCATTGCATCTACCCATACCTGATGCTGAGCTGCCTCCTGGAAGCTAGAGGGTTCTCCAACCTGAGTCACCAAAGCTTGGTACTTGTCAGGTTGTCTACGCTGCCTCTTCTCGTTTCTAGGAGCTCCGGCGAATTCCTTTGCGTCTCTAAGAATTTGTCGCAATTCTCGGCTTGTTCTTCCGCTGGTAGTGGGTGGATCTACCTGCTTCTCCTCCTGTGAATATTCCTGAAGTAATACCTCTGGATTCTTATGCCTTGGAGAAGTATTGGTGCTAGTTTCAGCTGGTCAAAGTGGCTGGACCAATGGATCATCGTCTGACTGTGTTCTGGAAGGCACCTCTCGGGATTTCCTAAAAGCTCTGTCCTACATGAACTTTACATCTCGTCGTACTACGATCTTCCTACTTCTTAGGATGTAGATTTTATATGCCTTAGCATTCTTGCTATATCCCACCAGATATCCTTTTTCTACAGTCTGATCCAACTTCTTCCTCTTTTCTTCGTGAATATGGCAGTATGCCAAACTTCCAAAGATCCTAAAATGACTCGCTTTTGGCTTCTTGCCAGTGAAGACACTTTTTGGTGTAATCTTACCTAGGGCCCTGTGAGGAATCTTGTTCTGAACATACACAATTGTTTTGGATGCTTCTGCCCATATAATTTTAGGCATGTCTTGATCATACAACATTGCCCTCGCTGCTTTAACAATAGTTCTGTTATTCCTTTCTGCAACCCCATTTTGCTTCGGATTATATGGAGCGGTCCATTCTCTTTTGATCCCTTCCCCTGCGCAGAACTCAGTGAAGTCTTTATCGATATATTCTCCACCATTGTTTGAATGCAAAACTTTTCTCCTCTTCCCTGTCAGATTCTCAACCAGAGCCTTAAACTCTTTGAATCAATCAAAGACCTCATCCTTGGTCTTTAGAAAGTAGATCTAAGTTTTCCTGGAATGGTCATGAATGAAGGTGACGGAGTATTTAGCACCACTAAGCTCTCGTGGACACTGGTCTGCAGATATCTGAGTGTATTAGCCCCAAAACACTCTTTGCCCTATTGTTACTTCTAGAGTAAGTTACTTTGGCGTACTTGCCTAGCATGCACCCTCTACAGACATCATCTCCTTTGGTGCTTAATTCTAGAACTCCTGTGACGATTTCTCTGAGAATTCTTAGAGCCCCATGGTGTAAGTGCCCCATCCTTCTGTGTCGTAGCTCATTCAAATCTTTTTCACCATTGTTGCCTATCAATGCCATTGGAGATTCTAATTGCAACTTATACAGTTTGCTGCTCCTAACTCCAATTTTGGCCTTCTTCTTCCAACTTGGGTGTTTGACATATACTTTCGTTCCAATGAAGTATACATCATAGCCCTTGTTTTGTACCTGAAATACAGAGAGAAAGTTCATCCCCAAACCAAGCACATGTAGGACATTGGTGGTCCAAAGCTGATCTCCTGCTTCAGTTTGAAAAACTATGGTACCTCTTCCAACAGGGGTACATTTTGCTTTATTTCCCTTGGTGATCTTGAAGTTCAACTGTTCTTCTTGATAGCTCGAGAAACATTCTCGTATTCCTGTCATTTTGCAGAAACCCTGCTATCAATATACTAAACCTCTGAGGAAGCAGAGCTTGACAAGCAAGGGACTTCTTCTTCCAATCTGGAAGTCAACACAGAGATGTTGTGATCCATCGTATCTTTCATGCTTCCCTCTTTCTCAGGAGAACTGCGTGAACCCTTTCGAGTTGCTGCTCCAACAACATCAATACCACGTTCCATTGCAGAATCTCCAACCTTGTTACCTGATCTCAGCTCTGATACCATGTGAAAATTTCAAATCTGAAATTCGACTGCAACAACTGATTTATTTTTCCTACTTATTTTCCACAATAAGTTATTTACAAAAACCCTTCAGTAAACATCAAAATAAATTCTACTGCAGTTCTCACATAATTTCATAGAGAAAAGTACAATGAAATATAAGCATAATAATCAATCACATCAACACAATTAGTTTTGGCAAATTGTCCCCGGAAAAACCCAATGCGGGAAAACCTGTGCAACAGATGAGGGCTTATTTATTAATCTTCAGCAACAATTTCGTTACAAGGAATGACTGGTAGAATAACGGAGAAAATGTCATGAAAACACCTGAGATAATTTTCTCCCAACCTCTGGAGAAATTCTGACACCTAAGAGGCGCTCTAGCCTCCACTGCATCACCTTTGCGTGATCCTTTGCGCAGGGACTACGTCCCCAGCTGTACTGCATCTCTGCGCCGTCCTTCTGCGTTGTCCCTCTGCGCTTCCCCTCTGCTGCTCTGCGTCCTCCTTCGTCGAGCTCTGACTGATGCTGAAACCCTCTTCCTTCTTCACCTTGCAACTCTCCCTCTGAAATCGAATTCTAAATTCTGAAGAATCGACTTCCCTCGGGTTACTGAGTATTTGCTCGACTTATCTTCAACTGACCCACAAGTTTTCATTTATACTTTTCCTGTTGATAAATCAACGACCATGATCTAATCTTTAATCAACGACTAAGATTAAAACAGACTTGATCCTTGTCACTTAGAAGCTTCTCACTCACATTTAAGTTAATTCACTTTAATTATTTTAATTCCCTAAGTTTTAACTTAGGCTTCATTAAAAATAATTAATTCTTTGAATAAGTTTCATTCAGGGTGGAGTTTCTCCAAACGATTTTTGGGCCTTGGAGACCTCGTGTTCTAGCCCTTCCACAAAGTTTTGGAGCTAGAGCATATTCGATGCTACCCAAAAAATCAACAGATAGGAGCCTGCAGAGAAGAGCGGGGAGATGGGGAGCACAAAAGACCCACAAAAGCCGACAATTGCCAAGTCACTCAGCTGACAGTGTTGCACACAAAAGGAGACAATATATAGCTGGCGGTAGAGATTCAAATTGATAGCCATTAGGTAGTGGCCAAATTCACTGCACGTTGAAAGGGGGGCTAAAAATTCGCTTGCGCATGTGGCATAGGGAAACTAATGATTAATATGGTTTTGTTGATGTTCTTCTGTCGTTGCATAGAGAAGATCAGGCACTGTACGAGGGCAGAGTTGTAACAGTACAACAATATAGCTTGACAAAGTGCAAGTGCATGAGAAGTGACACATTGAATAGTTGTTGCAGCGTGGTGACAACAAGGCACAAATAATAGTGCTAGATTGCAGCCAATAGTGATTGATGGAGGTTGCCTCTCAGAGAGAGACAGAGGGAGGCTATACCAGTCAAAAACACATTTGGGTGCCTAAAGTACTAGGCAAAATATTCTTCAAAAGGTCTTTGACAAGTTTTAGTTAAAAATGGCCATAGTGGGTCTTTCGTATGAAGATAGATTAGACAGAAAATCAAACTTCCTACCTTGGAAGGCTAGGGTCACTTTGGTACTTGTTACTCCTTTGTTAGTGGGTGTACATAGAAATTTTCAAAGCGCAGCATTCGCCATCATTGTAAGCCCAAGGTCACAAGTTAAAGCCATGTAACAATCGTATGACGCCATGTATTAGGCATCCTAGACTTGTGCATTGTTAGTTGAGTTTGTATCTTTGTAGTTTGGTCGGGCCATGTCTTACCCCTTGGTAGTCTTCTCGAGGAAATCTCGCCCTTGACCAGGTTGGAGGAGCTTGGTATATTTATCATGTGGACCCATGGTTTTTGTGGATAGCCAGCATTTTTACGGGTGATCACCAGTATATGGGCCATTCCAACTCTTTTCAAGGTGCACCTATGTCATTCCACATGGTCAGAGTGTATTGAGTCTATAATTGACCTTGGCCTTGGTGCAATATTCCTCATTAAAACTCTCATAGACTAGTAGTCTCTTGTGTCAACTTTCATGTTTCTCGAGGTAGTTCACGGTTCCCAATGTAAAGTGGTCCTGATGGTCAAAAAGTCAACTTAGCTTCAAATTGAAGGGCTCAGTGAAATGAAGACATGCCACATAGAGATTTTCTGATCTGAGCCTTCAATGATGAGTTATGGCTGGTCAATAGGGGTGTGCATGGGTTTTATGGGCATATCTATTGGAGTGTTCCATTGTTTTGGACATGCATCACGTCCAAAATGAGCTCGACGAGAGGAACAAAACCCATGTCGTAGAATTTTCCTATCTTAAGTGATTTTGAAGATCCTCCTTTTAACCAAGTTTCCAGGGTTTGACCATGTTGATGTGGTAGTGAAATGGATATTTTTCAGCAAGGGAAAAGTATGATGTGGTATTATAGGGCACGAAGACGCAAAAAATGTAGGATGCTGGGCTAAAAAATGAATGCCTAACTTGAAGACGACAAGGCCGAATTACATTACTATCTCTTGGAAAAGTAAAAAGGTCAAATAAAAACGAGCTGTTGCAAAGTAGCTGTTGGAAAAGTAAAGTCAAGTGGAACATTAGAGCCTCATGGACCAAAATATGAATGTAAAAGGTAGCCTTTGCATGATAATGAATGCCAAAAGACCAAGTCGAGTGCCAAGAAAGCAATTCACTCCACCAAAAAAGGCAAGTCGAATTACAAGGAAGATCAAGGGGAGAGGACGTTAAGGAGAAAGTCATACTATTTTGACCCGATACCACAATGGATCACTTATAAATGGTGATGTATGATAAATGCATTTGAAGTTGACCACCAACAGTGGCTCCACATTTCCTTGATAACAACATCCCCCAAACATCAGGGATATCTATGACCACAACATCCATAAGCAATGATATATTGAGGTTCATAGCCAAAGAAACCTTAAGATCTTTAATGAGGCCTATTGTTGCCCGAATTGTATAGGCACCGCGACAACCACTCAGGGCGGGGGCTGTCACTCTGATCCCCGCCCACTCCGTTCTAGCTGTCTCCCAACAACAGGCTATGGGGGGTAGTCCCTATGGACTGAGGTGAAGGAGAACAAGTTGGGAATCAACTTGTTTGGGAGACACAGATGAGTGGCCTAGCTACTCTGTTAAATTTAGCAAGATTAATGATTAGATTAGATTTCTTAAGTATGAGACCAGTGCCTTATGGAGTCACAATTCTTGCTTTATGTAAATTAATACCAAGTAACCAAATGGACACCCATTGCTTAGATGATTTACTAGCTTATATGATGTGCAAGTCCTAGAATCTATGTGTGATGCACTGATCTTGGTTATTTTTAATTATATGCCTAGTCTACATGTAACCTTCCCTTAACTGTTTTGAAGCTGGGCTCCAAGGTAGGTTGTGGGAAGGAGGCCAACAGGGAGTAGTCTAGGGCCTGATTAACGATATCTTTTGTTGTGCTCCTATCACCCGGTGCCTCTGGCGTTGCAGACACTGTGGCTCTAACGACTGCAAGGTCACTGTGATAAGCACCAATGAGTTGCCAAGCCCCTCAAGCTAGATGAGAAGGGTTGCCCTAGATCTCTATCAACCTAGCTATTGCTAGGAGGTAGGTTTTAATGCAAGCTAGGTCCTAAGATGCTTATGCAATGATATTGAGTGAAGATTTCTTGAATTAAGATTGCTTGTGTTATTTAAGTACTTAATGTGAGTAATCTTGAAACAAGAGTGCTTAATGATAATGAAGTAAAAATCTTAAACAAGACCAATGCCAAAAGATACAAGTGCAAGCTTCAACAATATTCCACAAGATGTTTATCCAATTAGATCCACTTATCAATTAACCACAAAGTTATAAGATGCCAATCACAATTAGTCGAACTGCTCTCACGCCAAGTATCACAATGCCAATTAGATCTTAGATACTCAAGTTAACTTCAAACAAGCTTATACTCAGATTTTGAGTGTTTTCAAGTGCAACTTCGACAATTCTTAAGACCAAGATGAAATAAGAAAATTTTATATTTCTGACAATTCAGATCAGCAATGATGATTCAGAAATTTTAGAACTTATTAGTGTTATGACAACAGTAGGAAAGTCACTCTAGATCATAGAATTTGCCCAAGACATGAAGCATAAATCTTCCAATGACCAACAAATGTAAATTTACATGTTTCACTTACTTTATGATGATGTATTCAATAGTATTTCAGATCTGTAATAAGTTATTGCAATGGTAAATAAACTACAGATCAACAAGCTAATGATGCTAAAGACAATGCCTAAAATGCCAAAAAATAGGAAAATTTAATTGAAACTAAAAAAATCAAGTTTTTTGATCCCTTTTAAGTGCATGATTCAGAAATTGCAGATCTGATATGTTAATTTATCCAGTAAATTCCAACATGCAGAGAGTTAGATCTAGGCTAGATCTAAGGTGTCCAAGTGGCCAAAATTTAGGAAAATGAAAATTTTGCAATTTTGAACAACTTTGACCAGTTTGTATGTGTGATTTTAGAGTGTAATTATTACTGTTACCACTGCTGTAACAAAACAGAGGCAAAGTGAGGGTTTAGAGGTCAAACCCTAGGCCCAAGGCCTTGTAGATGCACTTGTCCATGTTGCCCAAAAATTTTGGATGAAGAAGCCACTTGAATGTCAACTTTTGGAGTTCAAAAACCTGCAAAACCACTATGGAATCAGTCCCAAAAATTTCAGAGAAGGGTTTAGGGAAAATTAGGGCAGAAAAGGCCAAGGAGGGCCAACACTAGGCCAAGCAAGGCCAACGTTGAGCGGTAAGGGAGCTAGGATGATAGATCCAGAGTCAAAGAGGCAAGAGGAGGCCCAAAAGATGTAACGCTGGAGGAGGAATGCCTGAAAAGGCTTGACGTTGAGGCAAAAGAGGCCAACGATTAGGGTTTAAGGGCTAAAGAGCCCACGACCTACCCTAAGGCAGCCGTTTAGGGGAAAGAAGGGGGGCTGAGGCCTCCTAGGCCCACGACCAGCCCTAAAAAGGGCTTAAACCCCAACGCAAAGGCTAGGAGGGGAGGCCGAGGCCTTTGAGGCTTACGATCTGCCCTGAAAGGGCCGAAAAAGGAGGTCACAGGGGAAACAGACTGACGCAGAGGCCATAGAAGCTGACACTGGCCCTCTGGGGGTTGGATCCGGACCCAGAAAGGCTTAAAATTGAAACCCTTGCTTCAAAATATTTTTTCTGTTCCGGATCTGAATTTTGCTGCAAAATATTCCATGGGTAGCCTTGCAAAATTTCCTAGAGGCTAGATCTTATCCTCAAGGGCCTAGATCTAGCTTTTCCTACACTTGATCTCTTGATTCAACCTACAAAACTGAAAATAAAACACCCAAACCCCAAATATATACAAAATTTCTTAAGACCCTAAAAACCAAGTTCGCAAAAATGATTTACAAATTATATACAAAATCTACAAATATACATGGGTTTTGAAAATTTAAATTTTTGAGAAAATATTTTTATAGTTTTTTTTTGATGAATGGCTAAAATACTTTAGAAACCCTAATGCACATTGTAGCCTTAGCAAAGATTTAATCCAACACAAAAATATTTGGGATCCAAGAAAAATGATTCTTGCCCAAGTTTGTGAACTTGGAAGCCAAGCACTGAAGTGCTTGCAAACACTGTATTTATCTCAAAATAATATGTTAATTGTATAGAGAATCAAAGCACCAGTATGATTTTATCTTTATCCAATGAAAACAAATCTTACCATTATTCGGCACAACATAGGTAAGTCTATAGTCAGTACGTACGACAAATCAATAAGTATAGAACATCTCGAGTTGCACCCAAAGTCTTTATTATGTTAGAAAAAATAATTCCTAGAGGGACAATAGTTTACAAAGATACTTCAACAACAATTTTCTAGCCAAAGGTCAAGAGGCTATAGATTCAACTGACTCTCTAATTTATAGATATATCCTCCAAGTGGAAAAATAACGACTAGTTTCTTTGATCCTTGTCAAAATAGTCTCGTGAATTTATCTCTTCGCTGAGCCTTTCCATTTTCTTGAGAAGCAGTAAAAGGGTTTCTTCGTGATGATCTTTGGATTTTCCCCTTATGGTAGCATCACCCTTGAACTTGGGTAGCCAATTATTGTATTTCTCAAGTAAAGGTTTGGGGTCATTACTCAAGTTCAGAGGGGCAAATACACTAACTAAATGACTTTCACTTCTAGTCATTTTAGGTTGGTCTTGGTTTAGATCAGTGCTAGAATCAACTGCCATCTTTGGGGTGGGATTACCGACCATTTTAAATTCAGAGAGAAGGGTAGTTCTAGCAGGTGATGGAGTTCGTTCTCTCCTTGCAGCGACCCTAGTTATAGGAGGAATGTTGTCACCTTCAAGCAAACTGGGGGTGTGGACAATGAATGGAGTTGCCAGAGGAATATTTGAAATGTCATCTGTGAGTAAATTCCTCAATGATTCACTAGGGAGGTAGACATGCTTCCTCCCCAACAATGATGCCAAAATGTTACCACTCAAACTAATAGGGGTCTTAGGAGGGGATCCTATCGAGCAACTACTATGTCAAGGGCAACAATGGAGTGATAGCCCACTGTCACCTCAACTAAGGATCCCTGCCCTTTACGGACTTTCACCGATGGGAGGAGACTCGATATAATGGGAATCACTAGATCAATGGATCAATAACAGGATAAGGAGTGATTCCTAAAGGCTGTTCACAAGAGAGACTTAGTTATATGCCTTTCTTACTTGGGAAGAAAGGTGATATGCTCTTTAGGATGGACTAAGAGGATTCTCGAGGCTAGGGTTTGGGAATATATCTTGTCAAGTAGGTGTTGATTTTTATAACATTGGGAAGTGTTCCAGGTTTCAAATTTTGAGGAGAGGCTTGGACAACAGTATTCCAGAGAACCCATAAATTGTTTGTGGAAATTCCACTCAGATTTTGCTTTATTAAAATGATTAATTATTTTAATGTGATCCTTAAGTCTAAACTTAGGGAAATTAAGGAATTAAAGGGTATTAATAAAGTAGAGTGTGAATCTTCTAGAAAACGAAGATCAAGGCATCTTTTAATCTGAGCCATTGATTAAAGATATAATTTGGGCAATTGATTCATCAGCGAGAAGACTATAAGAGAAGGCTTGAGGGTCATTTGGAAATCAAGCCGGGCACATTCTCAGTACCCGAAGGAAATCGATTATGAATTAAGAGAATTCAATTTCAGTGGGTGAGTTTGTAGTGGCAGGGTTGCAGAGATAGGAGGAGGGCGAAGTTAGCAGAGATGGAGAAGAAGAAGGCAGAGGACGAGGGGGAGGCAGCGCTGAGCAACAACACTTGCCCTCCACGCAGACTTACGCAGTCCAGGCAGGGACTGCGCAGAGAGGCTATGCTAACTGACGTAGAGGGTGTAGGAGGTCATCTCGTGTGTTAGGAATTCTTCTGAAGTGTCCGGAAAATTCACATCAAGTGTATACTATTTAATTCTGATCGTTAGGAATTCTGTAAACATTCTTTTCATTGCTGAAGATAAATACAAACCCTCATCTGTTGCACCGGTTTTCCCACATTGGGTTTTCCCCAGGACAATTGTCCAAAAATAACTGTGTTCATATGGTTGTTTCTATTGTGCTATATGTGTTATTTCTATTCTTCTGCTTTTGATTAGAGTGAAGTACTGCAATTGTGTTTATTTCAAAATTTACTGAAGTAGCTGTAAATAACTTATCAAATAAGTAGGCAAAATAAATCAATCACTATAGTAATAATTTTCAGATTGAAAATTTCACATGGTATCAGAGCAAAAGGCTAAAGATAGAAAGGGAGGATCTGCTATGGACCAAGGATCCGACATTCGGAAGGGCTCACGTAGTCAGAAGGGCTCACGCAATCCTTTAGAGCACTTAGAAAAATAGAGGGAACATGACATGTCTGTGCTGGCATCCATACTAGAGGAGGATTTCGCTTGTGTGTCAAGCACGACACCTCCAGGTGTTTGGTATATTGACAGTGGAGCATTTGCTCATATGACGGGAGTTCGAGAATGTTTTTTGAGCTACCAAGAAGAGCAGATGAATTTCTAGATTACAATGGGAAACAAGGCCAAGTGTACCCCCGTTGGAAGAGGTACCATAATATTTTAGACAGACACTGGCAACAAGATTCGGGCCACAAATGTTCTGCATGTACCAGGTTTGGGGATGAATTTGCTCTCAGTATCTCAGCTCTAGAACAAGGGTTATGACGTATTGTTTATTGGAAATAAAGTTGATGTCAAACAGTCTAGCTGGAAAATGAAGGCACAAATTGGATTAAGGAGCCATAAACTATATAAGCTCCAGCTTGAATCCCCAATGGCTCTAATTGGCAGTACAGACAAAAGGGATCTGAATTAATTATGGCACAGAAGGATGGGGCATTTACATCATGGAGCCTTGAAGATTCTCAAGAAGACTGTCATAGGAGCACCAGAACTCAACACAAGGAGAGATGAGGTCTGTAGGGGATGCGTACTAGGGAAGTATGCCAAAGCAACATTTCCAAGAAGCAGCAGCAGGGCCAAGAGCATATTGGAATTGACACACTCAGATATTTGCGGTCCAATGTCCATGACTACTCTTAGTGGTGCAAAGTATTTTGCTACCTTCATTGATGACCATTCCAGGAAGACTTGAATCTACTTTCTCAAAACCAAAGATGAAGTCTTTGAGCGTTTCAAAGAATTCAAGGTGTTGGTAGAAAATTCAACCGGAAAGAAGATCAAGAAGCTGCGGTCAAATAATGGTGGAGAGAATATCGATAAAGACTTCACCAGTTTCTGCGCAAAGGAAGGCATCAAGAGAGAATGGACAGCTCCATACAATCCAGAGCAGAATGGAGTTGCAGAAAGGAAGAACATGACCATTATAGAAGCCGCAAGGGCAATGCTATATGACAAAGACATGCCCAAATTTTTGTGGGCAGAAGCCTACAATACATCTGTGTAGGTGCAGAACAGGGTACCCCATAGAGCTTTGAGGAAGGTAACTCCTGAGAGTGTGTTCACAGGCAGCAAGCCAGAGGTGAGCCATATCAGGATATTTGGCAGTATGGTATTTTGCCACATTCCAAATGAGAAGAGGAAGAAGTTGGATCAGACTGCAGAAAAGGGTTACCTTGTGGGCTATAGTGAAAATGTGAAGGCATATCATATCTATATTTTGGAAAACAGGAAGATCGTAGTAAGGCGGGACGTGAAATTCATAGAGGAGAAAGCCTTCAGAAGATCCTGGGAAATGGCTACATATATGCAAATTGAGGAGGATCCACTAGTACAGCCTCAATGGCCTACAAAGGGTGGGTCGAGTGCCTCTCCACGACACAAGGATTCTGAGGAGAGTTCCTCCGAAGAAGAGTAGGCAGGAGAGCAGGTAAGACCACCCACCACCAGTGGAATACCGAGCAGAGAACTCCAACAAATTCTAAGGGACACAGAGGAATTCGTTGGAGCCCCTAGAGACGGGAAGAGGGTACGGAGGCAACTTGACATATACCAGGCATTGGTAGCTCAGGTTGGAGAACCATCTAGCTTTCGGGAGGCAGCTCAACATAAGGTGTGGGTAGATGCCATGGTGGAGGAGTATAGCTCCATCATGACAAACGATGTATGGGAAGTAGTCCCTCGACCACAGGACATATCAGTTGTAGGATCGAGGTGGATCTACAAGATCAAGTATGTTGCAGACGACAACATAGAGAAGTTCAAGGCCAGATTTGTGGCTAAGGGGTACGCACAAAAAGAAGGGATCAATTATGAGGAAACCTTCGCCCCTGTAGCTCAGTACACTTCAATCAGATCTGTCATCTCTATAGCAACACAGATGGGATGGAAGATTCACCAGATGGATGTCAAGACAACATTCCTGAATGGGGTGATAGAGGAGGAAGTGTACATAGAACAACCAGAGGGCTTCGAGACACATGAACAGAAGACTCATGTTTGCAGGCTTAAGAAAGCCTTGTACGGTTTGAAACTAGCCCCCAGAGCATGGTATTGGCGAATTGATAGCTACTTGCAGAAGATGGGATTTGTCAAGAGTGACGTAGATCCCAATATCTACTACTAGAGAGTAGGGGATGAGCCGTTAATCCTGGTATTATATGTAGATGATTTGTTTCTTACTGGATCATCTAAGCTCATCAAGGACTGCAAGGGAAATTTGGCTACTGAATTCAACATGAAGGATCTGGGGCAAATGCACTATTTTCTTGATTTGGAGGTCTGGTAGTAGAAGGGAGAAATCTTCTTTGGGCAAGGAAGATACACTACAAAGATCCTAAAGAGGTTTCAGATGGAAGACTATAAACCCATGGCTACGCCAATGACTACAAACTTGAAGAAGATAGACACAACTGAGGATGATGAGGCTGATCCCACCATGTATAGGCAACTCATCGGATCATTGATGTATCTGGTCAACACTAGACCAAACATCCGTTATGCAGTGAATACCCTCAGTCAGTTCATGGTGGAACCAAGGAGGCCTCACTGGGTAGCAGCCAAACATGTTCTCAAATACTTGAAGGGGACAGTCAAGTATGGGTTGAAGTACACCAAGGGCAATGAGGTCCAGCTGAGTGGGTTTACAGATGCAGATTGAGCTGGAAGCACAGTAGATCGGAAAAGTATCAGTGGGTACTGTTTCAGTCTCGGATCAGTAATGACTTCCTGGTGCAATAGGAAACAGAAGTCTGTCACACTAAGCTCAGCCGAGACATAGTATATGGCAGCAAGCACAGCTTCGTGCGAGGCCATATGGCTTCATAAATTGCTCTTGAACTTACTCAAGAAGAGGATGGAACCGACCGGAATTATTTGTGATAATCAGAGTTGCATCAACCTCTCTGACAATCCTGTGTTTCAAGACTGGTCAAAACACATTCACATTCGATGCCACTTCATCAGGGACTATGTCTAACGGGGAGCCGTGCAATTGAGGTACACTCTTATAGGAGAACAGGTGGCAGATATCCTCACCAAAGCTTTGAGTAAGATTAAGTTTACTTACTTAAGAGAAAAAGATGGTGATGGTCACCCCTTCATGTAAAGGAATGGGTGGTCTTCAGAGACAGAGGGAGCTGCAGTACGGATGAGGCAGTGGCAGAGACAGTGTCGCAAGCAGTAGTACAGATGGCAACATCGCGGAGTTGAGAGGCAGTAGCCAGGACATCAGCAACGCAGCATATGCTTTAGAATCAGAGCAATATAGTTGGTACCTTGCTTGAACACTTTCCTCGCTAAGAGGGAGTGTTGATTTTTATAGCATCGGGAAGTGTTCCAGGTCTCAAATTTTGAGGAGAGGCTTGGATAGAAGTATTCCAGAGAACCTAGAAATCGTTTGTGGAAATTCCACTCAGATTTTGCTTTATTAAAATAATTAATTATTTTAATGTGATCCCGAAGTCTAAACTTAGGGAAATTAAATAATTAAAGGATATTAATAAAGCAGAGTGTGAATCATCTAGAAAACGAAGATCAAGTCATCTTTTGTAATATCCCGAATGGAACTAAACAACAATATAAAGCACATGAACTAGAACTACAACAACTAGAGAGACATCATAAGAAAAACAGACAATATGGAGAACGCTGAGCCATTTTGTTAATACTGAAAGATGAAATGAGTACAAAGGTGATCAGAATGATGGCACCTTGGCTTGCATTAGGCAAGCATAGAAATACTCTCAGAAGATAACCCAGAATGGCTACTCCCTCAAAGACTGCGTAATCTCCAATGCTGCTACTGCGCTGCTGCTACTGTTGGAATGAACTGACAAATTGGGGCTGCTCCCCTCCTCGGAAAATTGTGAAACTTTGGGAATGGCCTCTCCACCCAATACCCAGAAAAGCCCAGAGAGCTTTCTAGAAATGGGTGACCTTCGAAAATGACCTCCCTTGAGGCACTACGCTATCCCAAAGAGAAACGCTAGCCTTGAATGATCTGCTGCAAATAATGGCCTCCGGCTCTACCAAAATGATGGAATAGGGAAGGGTTGACCCCTTTCCAACTCTCCCTGTCTGAATCCCTTGATAAACCCTCAATCCGGAATCACCTCCTCCCAAGACTGCGTCCTCCCTCTCACCGACTGCGCTGTCTCTTTGAGTGAATGCTCCCGACTGTGGTTGTTGCAACTCTCTCTGGCAAAACAAAGGTGGAACACCTCACCGAGCAGGCACTCGAACTCCCTCGGGGTTGAGGTTGGGATTTCCGCATGGAGACACTCGGTGTACTGAACAGTATGTGTAGACTTTGCTCAACAACAAGCGTGCTCAATGTTAAAAGACAAATAACAAAGATGCATAATCAGAATGAATTAAATGAGGAGACCCTCTCCCTTTTTGTGCTTGGAGAGCCTTGCTCTCACCTAGGCCCCACCATCAACTGCGCTGTCTCCTTGAGCCACGCTGTCCCTCTCTCTCTGCGCTGGCTTGGGCCCAAATTGCCTACGCTGTCCTTTTCCCCACGCTGCCACTTCGACCTCTAGGCCCCACGCTGCCAATTAATCATGTTCTCAAGTGACTTTAGGAAATGTTTTTATCCTAAGTGTGAGTTAAGTGTCCCTCTTCACCCACTTTATTCCTAACTTAACTTTATTAAAGTAAAGTAGTCAAAAATTAGTATTTCCAATTAGCTATTGCTAATTGGGAATATTACAGTGCTTCTCGGCAAAACGTTGCTTGTCCTCAAGCAACTACAATGATGGATGCTGCAAAATCTTCTCACTCTCCCAAATGGCATCCTCATCTGGTAAATTCCTCCATCTCACCAGGTACTCTCAGACTGTCCTACTTCGCAGCTGCCTCTCCCTAGTGTCAATAATGGCTTCCGGCTATAGCACCAGGTGCCCCTCATCATCTGTGGGTGGAAGCTCCTCCATTGCAGTCACCTGTTGTCCCAGTGCCTTCTTCAGGCATGACACATGAAAAATGTTATGAATCTGCTACCAGTGGGCAGCTCCAACTCATACGCAACCTCCCCTATCCTCTGTGTCACCCTGTATGGTCCATAAAAGCGGGGCTTGGGCTTTTCAGTCCCCTTCTGCTTCAACGTGGATTGCCGATATGGTTGTGATCGTAGGTAGACCAAGTCCCCTACCTCAAACTATCTCTCAACACGTCCTCCATCGGCATACAACTTCTGCTGATTCTGTGCGGTAGCTATGTTATCCTTAAGAGCTCGGAGTATATCCCGACTCTTGGATCCAATCCTTGGCCCTAGGGGCCTTGCTAACACCAAACATCACGTCAGCAAAAGATAAAGCATGATACCCATATAAAGCATAGAATGGAGACATATCGATAGACATATGATGAGTGGTGTTGTAATAGTACTCCTCCAAGTGCAACCATCGTAACCATGCCTTTTGCTGTCCACTGACATAGTTACGCAAGTTGCCTTCCAGCCACTTGTTCACTATCTTTGTCTGTCCATCTGTTTGTGGGTGGTAACTAGTATTCTGGGTCAACTCATTGCCCACCAGATGGAAAAGCTCCTGCCAAAACCTGCCCATGAAGCGGCTATCCTTGTCACTGACAATGGTCTTTGGGAGACCATGCAATCTGAAAACATCCCTAAAAAATAACTCTGCCACCTGTGCTGTAGTGTAACATGTTGATATGGCGAAGAAATGTGCATACTTTGTCAGTCGATCAACGACTACAAAAATGCAATCCTTGCCCTTTACAGTGGGCAACCCTGTGATGAAATCCATCGAAATACTCTCCCATTTCTCCTCAAGTATGGGAAGAGGCTGCAGTAACCCCGCTGGATGGTTCATCTCCCCCTTGTTGCGCTGGCAAACTTTGCACTCCCTGACACGTCGGAGTACGTCCTCCTTGAGGCCCTTCCATGAGAACCTCTCTCTGATGGCCCTATAGGTCTTGGTGAACCCTTGGTGGCCTGATAATGGCGAGTCATGTGAGGCGTGCAATATATTCTCCTTGAGCTTGGAGCTCTCGGTCAAGAAGATCCTGTCCCTGAAGTAGATCACCTCATCCATCACCCTGTACCTGTCATCTGTAACCTGTCCATCCAACACCTCACAGGCAAAACGGTCCTTGGAGTACTCTACCAGAAGTTGAGCTCTCCAGTCCGTGTCCAAACTCATCAAGGATAACGCTGCTGGTTTGCGTGAAAGTGCATCGGCCACCACATTGTTCTTCCCCTTGACATACTTGATGTCAAAATCATATGCCTGGATCTTGCTGACCCACTTCTATTGCCTTTCCTGCAACTGCTTCTGCTCTAGAAAGAATCGGAGGTTGTTGTGGTCTGTCCTCACTCTGAACATGTTCCCCACCAGGTATTGCCGAAACTTGGCCAATGCATGCATGATGGCCAACATCTCCTTGTCCTATATAGCATACAACCTCTCATGTGGAAATAGCTTCCTTCTCTCGAAAGCTATGGGGTGGCCTCCCTGCATCAAAACTGTGCCTATCCTCTCCCCTGATGCATTACACTCTAGGACAAAGGGTTGCGTAAAATTTGGCAATGCCAAAACCAGACAGCTGCTCATCACCTCCTTGAATCTGTCGAAGGTCCTCTGCGCTGTATCCGTCCAACTGAATGCCCCATTTTTGGTAAGGTCTGTAAGGGGTGCAGCAAGTTGGGAAAATCCCTTGACGAACTTTCGATAGTAGGTGCAGATACCCACAAACCCCCGAAGCTCCGTCACATTCTTCGGCTCTAGCCAATCCCTAATGGCCCTGATCTTCTCCTCGTGGACCCTCACTCCGTCCACCCCAATAATGTGCCCCAAGTAGAGCATCTTTGTTAGCCCAAACTCGCATTTGGAGAGCTTAGCATAAAATTGCTGCTCATCCAATATGTGCAATACAGCCTCAATATGCTGTAGGTGCTCCTCCCATGTCCTGCTGTAAATCAAGATGTCATCAAAAAACACTAACACAAACTTCCTCAAGTGACTGCGGAAGATGTGATTCATGCATGATTGAAATGTGGCCGGAGCATTGGTCAGCCCAAAAGGCATCACCAAAAACTCAAAGTGACTGTAATGACATCTGAAAGTGGTCTTGGGAATATCTTGCTCCCTCACATGAATTTGATGGTACTCGGATCTCAAATCAATCTTCGAGAAGAACTTCGATCCCCTCAGCTCATCCATCAACTCATCTATCTGTGGGATGGGGTACCTGTTCTTCATGGTCTTCTTGTTTAGGGCCCGGTAGTCAATGCACATCCTCAGTGTGTCATCCTTCTTCTTCACCAATACCACTGAAGAAGCAAAGGGGCTAGTGCTAGGACGGATGTGCCCAAGAGCTAAGAGCTCATGGATGGCCCTCTCAATCTCATCTCGGTAGGCCTTAGGATGCCCATAGGGTGTAGTGATGACAGCCTGGATACCCGCTCAATCGTGTGCTCAAATCCCAGATCTAGCGGCTGCCCTGGTGGTATCTCTCCAAAAACCGTGCATACCTGTCTAAAATGGACTATACATCTGTGTGTACGGCCTGCCCTGTAGATCCTGCCTCTGAAACACACAGCTCTTGAAATTTGGAGGGCCTTAAAAGAAAACCCTCACGCAGTTATGGACAGGAGATCGAACTTCTTTGATGGCTACAATGGGAGAAAAATGATGCCCAAGGTGACCTATGGAGGCCAGGCTTAGAAAGAGAAGGAGAGGTGAGAAATATTCTTTAAAGGTGATACTGATCACCTATGGAAGGATTAGTGCCTTATCCTTTGGGAGAGATGGAGTGAAAGAATTTATCGTTTGGAAAAGATTTACCCAATCAAGGAGGCCTTCAAGCAACTTTGCATGGCATTAGGGCATGAGAGTAACTACTCAAGGTCTTTATACTTTGATATGCAATAATTGATGACTTATCGAGATGTATTCCACAATAATAATCTTTAGGAACATTCACCCATTCATACATGGCCCATACAATGATGCAATGCTACAAAAGATCAGAATTTCCACAATTTCACATAGAAAAACAATAAATTTCAGACTTATATAGCGAAAATCCCAACAACATTCATGTGACAAAGTAAATAACAAAAAATAAGCATGAAAAATATCACTTACATGTGCAAATGAGTATATCCAATCATCAAATTATGCCAATAATGAAGCTCCAAGACGAGAAATCAATCCAAACATCAAAATTCGTCCATGTAATCCAAACTCGTCCTCCCATAGGGAATGTGAAATTCTCAAGTAGCTACTAAATCCCAGTCCAAGTGATGATGAGAGAATGAATCACCTCTCATCTATTTATACAATCTCTA